>JARHVA010000045.1:5812500-5935000 GCA_037957365.1 Torreya grandis
TTATCTATAGATAACTTCTTGATTGCATCTATAAGGTTCTTATCAGTTCACTCAGCCAATTTGTTCTCTTGTGGGTAATGATTTGAGGGTGATATAATTGTAATGGACCCACTCAATGAATTTGGTTGATTGAAAAGCCATCCCATTATCACAAACAAAAGAGATGGGAGTGTCAAACCTGGTTGTGATATGTTCTTCAAGAAAACTTATCACATCTTGGGTTCTAGAGTTCTTGGTGGCTACTAACTCTGTCTATCTAGTGCAGTAATCTATAGCAGTAAGCAAAAAATTGTGCCCAACTGAATAATTTGGATTTATAACACCAATAAATTCTAGGCCCCATTGGGTAAATGACCTACCTTCAATTACAAGCTATAACAACATGGTTGTGTATACCTCTATTTTAGCCAACAGCTAACATTATGACATGTCCTCATGTGAAAATGAGCATCCTTAAAAACTGTTAGCTAGTAGTAACCCATTTTGAGTATTTGATGTGTTATAGTATTGCCAAATGGATGGTTGTTGCCTATCTTTTGATGTATATTTTCTAAGATTTCTTGAGTTTCCTTATATGACACACATTTTAGATAAATTCCTTTTTAATTCTTTTTATAGAGCTCTCATTTTTTAATCATGTAATGAGAAATTTTGATCTGTAAAGGACTATTTCACTTTCTTTTAAGTTCTTTGGGGCATGTTCTAAGAGAAGGAATAGAATAATACCTAAATACCAATCTTCTTGGGAGACCTATGTCTAACAAACCTCTTCAATACTAATGCATGGGTTTGGTCCAATCATCAATTAAACTATGCCTTGTCCTCTAATAATTTTGATTGGTTTGATTTCAATATCATATTCCTATAACTTTGACATCTATTTAACTCTATGATCCCCCAATTCATTTTTTCCAAGTGTGAGCTAGATAGTAGGATCTGATACTATGACGATAGTTTTATTTTGAAGGATATAGTGCCTAAACTTTTTGATTGCCTTGATGAGAGCAAAGATTTTCTTATCAATCAAGGGATACTTAAGCTTTTCATCCCTCAAGTTAGTACTCATAAATGCAATAGTAAGTTCACTTTCTTCCCTTTTTTACATGAGTACGATAGCAATAATATGTTTTAAGATGAATGAATATAAATAAAAGTCTTTGGTGAAATCGGGGCTTACCAACACTAGAGCTTACAAAATAACCATCTTTATGTCTTGGAAGGATTTCTTAGCTTTAGGCATCCACTCCATTTTGGCATTCTATTTGAGTATTGCATTCAAGGGTCTAACAATCTCCATGAATCCTAATATAAATTTCCTTAAGAAATTTATCTTTTCAAAGAATGATTTGAGCTCCTTTTTACTATTTGGAAACATTATCTTTGGCATCCCTTGAATCATGTTTGGGTCAATGGTGATCCCATCCTTATTAATAATGTGGAATAGTAGCTTGCCTTAAGTAATGCTAAATATACTTTTATTGGGGTTAATTGATACCCCAAACTTTCCGCACCTCTCAAAGATAAACTAAAGATGGCCAATATGATCAACTCTATTTCTTTAAAAAATAGTGAGATCATCTATATATATAAATGATGCACTTTATTATTAGTCCATAGAATGCATGATTCATTGCTCTTTAAAAAAATTCTCCAGCATTGATCAGCCCAAATAGCATTCACTTATACGCATATGTTCCCCACTTTGTAGTAAATGTTGTTTTCATCATATCTTTTGATTCAACTAGTACTTGATTATAATCTAAAAATTATGTCATCTCAAAGCTAATTACCATTTGTATCACTTCATCTAAGGAGGGAAAAGGATAATTGTCCTTCTCCAAAGCTTTATTTAGATTTTTGAAGTTGCTGCAAAGTTTGATCTTTCCACTCTTTTTTTTTTACTATAATTAGATTGGCCACCCAATTTGAATGTCTAATAGGAAAGACAATCCTAGAACTTAGTATATTTTCCACTTCCTTCTAAATTAATGGTTCTATGATAGTATTAACTGGCCTCTACCTTTACCTAAATGGTTTATGATTAGGCTTGAATGGAATTGTATAGGTCATGAATCTAGGATTAAAAACACTCAACTCCTCATAAGTCCATGTAATTACATCTTTATACCTGATAATTGATTCCTTGACCCTTTGCCTTTCTTCAGGTGTGTATCTTAAGCCAATATTGGTGAAGTGTGCATTATTTTCATCACCAACATTTTTTGAGTTGAATTCAAATTAATTAACCTTCATTTTCTTCTATGATTGAGCTTGAAGATTTGTATCGAATGTCCTTTCCATGGTGACCATTCCCAAAGGAAGGCAATTCTTTTTTGGCTAGATAACAACTTCTTCATCAAATTATTCTTAGCACCTATGGTTTCTTTCTTGTTTATCTATTATTTGAGACTCAAATTGTCCTACATTTGTGAGAAATTGGACAATTTATTGGTCATCATTAAACACTTGAAATTTTTTAATGTTATCTAGTATTAAGGGACACAATACTAATTTAATGGAGAAATTTTGGATTTTTGACTTTTGTAAGGGTGACAAATTCATTGTTGAAGCGAATAGTGAATCAATAATTCCATTCTATTATCTTAGGATGGACACTATGTTGAAAGCTTCAAATGATTCTATTAAATCCTAGGCCCTTTGCTTGTACTTATTCAGATATGAAAATTTACACTAATATTTTTTTTTGACCTAATTTACCATGAGTTTAGAATCTATGTATACCAGCAATTCCTTAACATTATTCTTGAGGGTAAATTGTAATCTCGGATTCAGGGCTTCATACTCTTCCCTATTATTGATGCATGGGAATTGGAACCTATATGATTCTAATGGTTTATCTCCTTATGGATTTACCAGCTCAATACTAACACTTGATCCCTACTTAGATCTAGCTCCATTAAAATGGAGGGTCCATGATTAGGAAGGGCCTATAATCTCTTTTGGTACTTCATGCTTCATGGTAAATGTATAAATTCTAAGGCTAGGAGATTTATAATTGACCTCTTCATTAGCAACATTTTATTCCATAATAGGATGCTTCATTCTTGGCTCTTGATTGATTCTAATTTGGTTGGCTGCACCTCTCTAAATTAGCCAAATATGTAAAAAATCCATCTAAGGATATCCATTTAGCATTTTTGACCAATCCCTACTTAACAACAACCCATATCCTTCAGCAATGTCCACCACAAATATGTTGATAGTCATCTATAATCTAGGCTCTAAAGCAACCTAAATTTTTATATCACTCAGTTCTCCCAACATAGGCACCATTATTTTATCAAGTTGTGATACCATCCTCTTGGAAGACTTTGGTGTTAAAGCAAGCTTATGACAAATATAATTTGGCATCATTATTTCTAAAGTTCTTGAATTTACCAGGAAATTATGTATATTCTTACCAAACTCTTGAATGGTTAGCAAGAAAGGGAGAACTTTTGGCTTGCTTTTGTATATAACATTTGTGTTGGTTGTCTTAGACTTTTCTATAATAAATTTGCCTATAATGGACTGTCATAAGAGTTCTTTCTGCTCTGTGATTTGTCCCAGTTCATGAAGAGTAATATTGGCCTTGATTTTCTTCATATCCTCAATAATATTGTATCCTCCTTTATTATATTCTTCTCTATGTTGAGGTTGATCATTCCCTTTAGGGGAGAATGATTATTGTCAGCCTTGGGATTTGGAGGGATAACCTTATTATTAGGAGGATTAAAAGTGGTGAATAGATGCCTATTCCTTAGATTATAAGTGTTCATGTTGAACTGTTGGATTGCCTGCACTTCATTAGAATTAACATTTGGGATATTGTCATTTTCACTAGGGAAGGGGGACTCAAAAGTCTCAAAGACCATAGTTGAATTAGAAGGGCTAGTTTCATGAGGCATATTTGGAGGATTCATCATTTCATATTGTCTAATCATCTCCCTTTGAAAGATTTCAAAGGTTTCAAAGAATCTTATACAATCTAACTCTCCATGCTGAGATGTATTATGGACCTTGTACTAATTGGGCAAAGTTATTTCCATGATATTAATCTCTGGCAGCTTATTAGATTATTGTTGGTCTACATCATTAGTGGGCCTATTGAAAGGCATGTTGTATCTTGGAAAGGTAAAATCTTGATTGTAATTTTGAGTATTTGTATTTTCCATCCTCTTTTTCATATTTATAAAATCATTGCTTAGCTTCTAAACCATTATCTATATAGAATCCATTTCAGTTTTTTTAGAGTCAGAACCCTAGGCAATTGCATTGGTGTGAGCCTGATGTTGATTTTGTTGATTATTTATTTATGTATGATTATTCAAAAATCATAATTATAATTTTTTTTCTATTGTATCATGGGTGGCAAAGTGTACATTTGGTTTTGATTGAATGCAAGAGCATTATGGTTTGCACGTAGAATTATATTCAAGGATGTAAGTTCATTGTTGAATGCTTGATCTCCCAGATTGTGCGGGTTAAGCTATGGATTGAGCTACTTATCAATGTTAATAGCTTCTTAGAATTCCAAAGATGTCTTATTTTTATTAATATCTCTTTGAAAGAACATGATAATAATAGGATCCAAGGTATTCTTGTATATTTTGAGCATTAGATTCTCATCTAACTTATAAGCAATGTTTAAGTGGGTGTTACGCCCCTAACCTATCACATGTATGAGGATAGTATTAGCTGAATTGTAGCTTACTTATCCCTCTTTGATGTGATATTACATTTATTTATGCTTTCTTTTGATTAGTAGGTCAGCCTATGGAGTAACCATGGCCTAGATATACTATATATAGGAGGTAGTGGGTAATTATTTATCATCATATTGTGAATTTTGTTCTTATTGAAGCTTGTGGAGGTTTCCCCAGTGAAGTGGTTTGTCTATTATCATATATTCAGATTTATTATAGTCATATTTGGATCTATTTATGCTATTCTACTTTATTTTTGAATTAATTTCATTACAAGTGGTATTAGAGCTGCGATTTGGGCAATCTTGTGGGTGAAACACTAAATTTTTAAATTTTGTGATATATAAAAAGTGGTTGTGAATTTCTCTAAAAAAATTTTACTAGAGGTGAGAAATAATAAATTAATCTTCCATTAAAATTTTAGCTCATTTGGATCTTATTTACAAAATTTATCTCTATTTTATGGTTTTTCATAAAATTGCTCGATAGTGTGCAATTCAAAGAATTTTTCTGAGTTATTTACATTTTTGGAAAGATTAGAAAAATTTGCATATGGTATGTTCTTTTTATATTTTTATTTTAGGCTGACATATTTCCAAAATTGCTTGGTCAAAATTGGGTCAAAAGTGTCAATAAGGGTCGACATCATAAAACCCTTTTATGGCAGGTCCACAAACTTGGGGCCAAGGAAAGGGTGTTGAAACTCTAGTTAAAACTCCTAACAAGGAAGAGATGGAGTTAGAAGGGGGATGTACTAGACCATTTGTACCAAGATTTTCTGACATAGATCACAAAGTGAACCAGCTTGACTATAGTGTGCAGGACATTTAGAGTGAGGTGCAAGGCATACAATCTAATATGCAATACATACAAGCTAGTTTGGGAGATATCATGACAACTTTGAAAATTAATCAATCAAATCATCAAGATAACTCTATTGCACAACCCCACCAGGGTGGTTCTCCTAACCAGTCTACTTCAAATCTAACTCCATGGCCATAGAGGAACCTATTACCAAAGGTGGATATGCACAAATTTGATGTAAAAGATCCACTCAATTGGATCAACCAAATGGAGAATTTTTTTGACCTACATTAGATTCTAGGTGGACAGAAGGTTACCATGGCATCTTTATATCTTGAACCTAATCAATTCATTTGGTATCGATGGTTGTGTGCTCAAAAGAAAAAGATGACTCTCAATGTCACCTACTCAGTTTTTACAGAGGAGCTACAATTACATTATGGTAATAGTGTGACAGAGAATTACTTCAGCCAACTAGAAAAATTGTGACAAACTAGCTCCATCAAGGATTATATTCATCATTTTCAGAACTTGTCCTTACATGTGGAGATAATTTTTGAAGCAAACTTGAATGACCTATTTTTGGGTGGACTCAAGGACCACATTCAACATAAGGTACACATGTTTAATCCACTAAGATTTTTGATTCTATTATCATAGCACATGGAGCTAAGGAAAAATTCATAGCCAACAAGAAGTAGCCATTCACTCACTTCAAATATCGTAGCATATCGTCACCAGCATTTCCTCCACCTACTAGATTGACCCCTCAGCAAATTGAAGAGAAACATGCAAAAGGATTATGTTTCAGTTGTGACATCAAGTGGAGTAAAGGACATAAATGTGCTGAGAAGAAGTTATTCTACATTGAGGAACCAAATGAAGATGAAGAAGCAGGTGATGCCTCCAATGATGTTGAGGAAGATATAGAGGAGGTACCTGAAGATTCCCAACCTATAATCTCTTGTCATGCACTTGCAGGTGTTGGTTGAATATTTTGTCGACTAGCTAACTAGTGAGCAAAAGAGGTCTATTTAACCACAGCATAGGGAGATTGGTTAGCCTAATGTGCAGGTTTACTACATCAGAGGTGGACAAATCTCTCCTCTCATCAAGGGGAGGTTCCCTATAAGTATAAGGTGTTATATACTATATACATAAGCAGAAAATAACACTCAGGGGTAGGATACACCATCCATCTCTCTTCCTTTAGAGATGATGTTCACAAACAAAGGAGAAAATCTTGGTGAAAACACTAAAGGCACTTCTCTTCTTTCAAAAGTGTTCTTATAGGGAACAACAGGAGTTCTTTCAAATAGTGACAAGTAACTAGTAACCAAGGGAGTAGTAACTAGCAGCTTGAGATGTAGCACAAAGTCTCCACCTTGACTGCCCAAGAGTGAGGTATCAAGAACAATGGGGGCACAAAGTCATTCCAAGGTTCTTTACATAGAAATAGAAAATTAACACACACTAAAGACAACCATGATAGCACAAAGTCTAAAAGTAGTTGGCTTCAGGATACCTTATTTATCACTTCCACTAGTTCTGCTTGTTAAATTGCATAAACAAGAATACATTCAATAAATAGACATAAGAACAATCTCCTATAATGATACAAGTTATAACAGCACGAGTCTAAAAGTAACTTGCTTTTTGATTCAAATAAAGAAATATGATAAACAATCTAAGCTCAAAGTCTCAGTGATGCCTTTCAATTTGGGTAGAGTTTTGCTTCTGGTGAAGGGAAGATCTCCTTTGCATAATGAGAGAAATTACAATGTATAGCAACTACGTAAGGCTTGGCGCTCTTTCCCATGGGATGGCCCATGTTGTAGTCAATGCCTTCAATGTGCCTTCAATTCTATCTAGAGGGACCATGCTAGGAATAGTGCATTACCATAACTATGGCATGTCCATTCCTCTAATATGCCTCTTCTTAGGATGGACTATATGGTCCTTTTCCTAATGTCTACACAATTGTCCAATTCGCCATTACTTTATGAAAGAAAAATAGGCTTGCATCCTTGATTTGGTGTGCTCAGAAGTCTACTTGATCCACTATTTCACCTACTAGAAATAACTCTTTTGAAGATATTTCTGGTCCTTTGGTCTCATTCCTCTCTCCCATGTAGCAATTTGAGTCTTTGGCTCTCTTTCCAGCCAGTCGCTTGGTTTTTCCCTTTGGCATTTTGGCCTTTAAATGCATTTGAGTCCATCATCCTCCTTAACAATTCCTTCATGTCTTTCCCACTTGCTTTGGCCACTTTTCACTGATCTCAACAAGTGACAGATGGAATTTTTTGCTTTTGAGAGTCCTCCAAAAAATGACACATGGCAGCATCCACTTACTTTATCAACTCACTTGAGACCCACCACAGTCTTTACAAAATGAAAGGGAGAGACTGTAGATGTTTACACTTGGCAGCCTTTGTCAAGCTTTTCAATTGACACATGGCATGTTCCACGTAATCTAGTAATCACACGGATGATGACACTTGGAGTGCTCTGCTCTTGAGATTTTTACTTTTGGGCATTCCTTTGCTCAGTCTTATTTCCTTCAGACAAAAGTCTGAAGGAATTCCTTCAGGCTTTGCCTTAGTCATTTTCCCATGGAAAATACTTCTAAAAGAATTCTAACAGCGCTTTCACTTAATAATTTCTTTTTGGTCAGTTGTTTGGTTCTTCCTTTAAGTTCTACGCTTTATTTGAATTTCAATGGATATTCCCTTACTTTAAATTTGACATCCATGGGGCTGTCAATGGTTGTTAGCCACTTAAACCATGTTAAACCACCTATTTACTGCTTCTTTCCTTGACTAAGGCTACTTTTGAACCTTTGAACCCATGAACCATTGAACTTTGAACTCTTTCAGTTCAAGGTTCAATCAGTTCATTGGTTCATCCTTTGTCTGTCACTTGTTTTTTCTAAGCTCTTTGATCTTCATTGCACTGGTTGAACCTTTGAACCTGTGAACTCATTGAACCTTTTGGTTCAAGGTTCAATGGCTCAATCGGTTCATTCTTTTTATTTGGCTAAGTCTTTTGATCTTTTTGAACCAAATGCATTGAACCATTTGGTCATTGAACCGTTGAACCCGTTGAACCTTTAAATCAAAGTGGTTCAACAATTCAATAGTTCAAGCTTTCTTCTCTTTGATAAGTGTTTTGAAGCTATTGAACCTTGAAGTGGTTAAAATTTAAACCTTGACAAATGCGCTTAACTCTTGCTGATGAGGTTGAACCTTTGAACCCATTGAACCCATTGAACCAAAATGGTTTAAGGTTCAATAATTCAATGGTTCAATCCTTGCTTAAAAGCTTGCTGATGAACTCTTTGGTTGAACCTTGTCATTGAACCAACTTTGAAATCACCTAAGTGTTGAGAGCTTGCTTCTTTCTTGTAGAGTCTATAGAAATCAACCTGTGAAGCCTGTAGAACTTGGCTTGAAAAGTCCGTAGATTTTATTCCTGTAGAGTCTATAGATTCAAGCCTATAGAGTCCATAGATTTTTGAGAAGCTTGAAAAATGAGGAATTTGAATGCTCAAAATAAATTTTGAAAAGGGAAGAGACAATTTTGGTCTTGCAGGACCCAAAATAGTTCATATGTTGTCCCAAAAATGAGTGATATTTTTGGGGGACAATAACTGGCTCTAGTTGGGGAACTTCCCTTAGTTAAAATTTTGAAACAACTAAGGGGAGTAGAAACCAGAATCTCTGGTGCCTTGAAGTATGCCATTGGGCTATGGAGTCATGCTACCCAAAAAGAAAGGCACTAAAAATGAAAATGAAAATGAAAAGCACAAAACAAAACTAAAAACTATACAAATATACATATGTACAGATGATCTTATCTGATGCCTCAAGATTTGAAGTGCTTCAGATGCCACCCACTATGAGATAGTGAAAATGGTGTGCCATCCTAATAAATCAGTAGGAAACCATTTTATCCCCAAAAATGGTGACGGGTGAATGGAAGTCTCCACCAGGAATCACATTTTCTGTGCACTGCTTTTGGCTCTCTCCTCTTGCTCCATGGCAAGATGTGGTCTTCTCTCTAAAAACCATAACTCCTTGCTCTCTCTACAAAGAGTTCCTTTTGCTAACTTTGGAGTATAATAATATGGTCCACTACCATAGCTTGTTGTTTTGTTGGTTTAGTCCAGCACATGTTTTGATTGTCAGCATCAAACTCCTAACAAACCATCAACTCAGCATCTCCTTTGGTGTGAAGGAGTTTGACATCTTGGTCTTGAGAAGCCTTCAATCCAAGCAATAGAGATTCACATTCAGCTATGTTGTTGGTGTTACTGAACTACAACTTACATGAAGGAAAAATATCTCCTTGAGGAGATATCAACATAGTCCCAGCTCTAGCATTGGTAGAAGAATTGTTACCATTAGATTCCAAGATCCAAGCATCATCAAAAGCTGATCTTCTATCAAATTTCTCTTCATTAGAGATGGAAGATCCTTCTTCATTTGTACTGTGCCCTACCAATTCTTTTGATGTCTTGTTTAGATCAATTCTTGGATTGCCAGCTATAAGACTTTCATCTGTAGGAACATGAACATCCTTTGTGATCAAGAAGTAATTACCCCTGCCTGAAGGCTCAAATAGAATTTGAGTTGTAGGGGCTAACATTTGGGTGACCACAATTTTTGCCTCAAACAGGTCCACACTTAGTTCTCCACCAATGTTTAACTGCTCAGAATTGGCTTACAAGAATTCAAATTTAGTCATTTGAATTTTGGATTTCTTGACATGATCAATTATATCAGATGACTGAAATGGACTTGGAAGAGGGGATGGGAGTTCATCTTTTTGGTTTTTGGGAGGGGGAGGACTGGTCTACGAATTTGAAGTAGAAGGTGTAGAAATGTTTGATGTACTTACCTTTTTGGCAATCACTGGGTCCTTTGACCAAAAAGGAAGAGGGGTTCTCTACTTAGCAATTGAAATTACTGGTTGGGGTCACTCCTCTGTCTTTTTTTTTTGACCTACTGGGCTGACTAATTCTTGGATTGGTGAATATTGTGTATGATACTTTGACTACTTTATCTTCACTTTTGGGTTCATCCTGGTAATTTAAAAAACCAATGTGGGAGTTACCAACTGATTCTTCTTGATCCTCCATGAAGAGATTAGCATCATTTTCTTGCTCAAACTTAGGTTGGAAAGAGAAATCATGTTCTATTTCCAGATATCCAACTACTGAGTTGGTTGGAGGTGCTTCAAGGCCAAGGTTCCTCTGTGGGGGAGGAAGATGATTTGGTTTCCCTTGACTTCTAGCAACGTTGCCTTGATATGGTTGATTGGGGAATGTCCTCCTTGGTACATCTCTGTATCAAGGAGTAGAAGACATACCTTGTGCCATTTGCCTTTTCAAGGCTAGTAATTCATTTGCTAGCTTTTATACCATTTGATTAGTGGTGGTTATGGGTGAGTATTCAAAATATGAAGAGGGTTTACCTCTGTTAGGATCTCTCCTTATCTTTCATACCAAGATAATGTCATCTTCAACCTCAGTAGCCAAGTCTTGAGCAGCAACAAGGTCTATGTGGCTAGCACACTTCAGTAGAAAACTCTCTTCAGGTAGCTGTGAGTTGATGAAGAAGCATTTGAGGTTTTTAGGTGTTGGCTGAGTAATTACAAGAATCCTATTTCTCATCTTGTCAAACTTGGCAATGAAATCCCTCATAGGCTCACAAGGCTCTTTCTTCATCTGGGTGAGCTAGGCCAGCAAGGCATGGGCATCCTCTGTGGGCTTGAACCTTACTTCGAAGTTGGCTTTTAGGGTATTTTAGTCTATCACTGATCTAGCCTACATATGGTAGAACCACTCTATAGCAGCACCTTATGGGGTCTCCACAAAAAGCCTGACTACCACATCTTCAAATTCCACCCCTATCACACCACAGGCTATGCTAAAGGTTGCAATGTGTTCATCAGGGTGAACTCTCCCATCTCCAAAGAATTTGGGGAAGTTCTTTCTTGAGCTGTGTGGAAGTTCATGCAGAGGTGGAGTCAAGTTGAGTGGGCCAAAAGAGTTACTCCAGGGGCCTCGAACTTCCATGATTTAATTATGAAAAATAAAGATAAAAAATATGGGTGGAGTGGCTAGATTGTAGAACAAAAATGGAAAAGAACTGGCCCTATTTTAGCTTGAGGCTTGAGGCTTCAAATTATGCACTCTTTTCTAGTAGCTCTAGTTTTGTAGACCAGATAAAATAATGGAGATGGAGGAAAATGTTAAGGCTATAATGATAATGGGTAAGACAAAGAACAAAGTCGCTAGAGTCTATATAATGGATAAGGGAAGGAACTGCTTCAATCTAAAACTTGAGGCTTCAAACTACACATTCATCCCTAGCAGAGTCTTGAGGCTTGAGGCTTGAGGCTTGAGGCTTTGCCTTAGTCATTTTCCCATGGAAAATACTTCTAAAAGAATTCTAACAGCGCTTTCACTTAACATAGAAATAGAAAATTAACACACACTAAAGACAACCATGACAGCACAAATTCTAAAAGTAGTTGGCTTCAGGACACCTTCCTTATCACTTCCACTAGTTCTTCTTGTTAAATTGCATAAACAAGAATACATTCAAGAAATAGACATAAGAACAATCTCCTAGAATGATACAAGCTATAATAGCACAAGTTTGAAAGTAACTTGCTTTCTGATTCAAACAAAGAAATATGATAAATAATTTGAGCTCAAAGTCTCAATGATGCCTTTCACTTTGGCTAGAGTTTTGCTTCTAGTGAAGGGAAGATCTCCTTTGCATAATGAGAGAAATTAAAATGTATAGCAACTATGCAAGGCTTGGCGCTCTTTCCTATGGGACGGCCCATGTTGCAGTCAATGCCTTCAATGCACCTTCAGTTCTATCTAGAGGGACCATGATGGGAATAATGCATTACCATAACTATGGTGTGTCCATTTCTCCAATATGTCTCTTCTTAGTATGGACTGTCTGGTCCTTTTCCTGATGTCTGCACAGTTGTCCAATTTGCCATTACTTTATGAAAGAAAAACAGGCTTGCATCCTTGATTTGGTGTGCTCATAAGTCTACTTGATCCACTATTTTACCTACTAGAAATAGCTCTTTTGAAGATATTTTTGGTCCTTTGGTCTCGTTCCTCTCTCCCCTGTAGCAATTTGAGTCTTCAAACTCTCTTTCTAGCCAGTCACTTGGTTCTTCCCTTTGGTATTTTGGCCTTTAAATGCATTTGAGTCCATCATCCTCAGCAATTCCTTTGTGTCTTTCCCGCTTGCTTTGGCCACTTTCTGCTGATCTTAACAAGTGACACATGGCATTTTTTTGCTTTTGAGAGTCCTACAGAAGATGACACGTGGCAACATCCGCTTACTTTATCAACTCACCTGGGACCCACCACAGTCTTTAGGAAACGAAAGGGAGAGATCGCGAATGTTGACACTTGGTGGCTTCCATCGAGCTTTTCAAGGGACACATGGCATGTTTCACGTAATCTCGTAATCACACGGATGATGACACTTGGAGCACTCTGCTCTCAGGCTTTTTCCTTTTAGGCATTCCTTTGGTCGGGCTTATTTCCTTTGGATAAAAGTCTAAAGGAATTCCTTTGGGCTTTGCCTTAGTCATTTTCCCATGGAAAATACTTCTAAAATAATTCTAACGGCTCTTTCACTTAATAATTTCCTTCAGACAAAAAGTTTGAAGGAAATGTTCATTGTCAGCCTTTGAACAAATTTGAAGGAATTCTATGTTCTTGATTAGTCGCTTGGTTCTTCCTTTAAGTTCTGTGCTTTATTTGAATTTCAATGGATATTCCCTTACTTTAAATTTGACGTCCACGGGGCTGTCAATGGTCGCTAGCCACTTGAACCATGTTGAACCACCTGTTTGCTGCTTCTTTCCTTGACTGAGGCCACCTTTGAACCTTTGAACCCATGAACCATTGAACTTTGAACTCTTTCGGTTCAAGGTTTAATTGATTCATTAGTTCATCCTTTGTCTGTCACTTGTTCTTTCTAAGCTCTTTGATCTTCATCACACTGGTTGAACCTTTAAACTTGTGAACTCATTGAACCTTTTGGTTCAAGGTTCAATGGTTCAATCAGTTCATTCTTTTTATTTGGCTAAGTCCTTTTGATCTTTTTGAACCAAACGCATTGAACCATTTGGTCGTTGATCCTGTTAAACCATTGAACCCATTGAACCTTTGAACCAAAGTGGTTCAATGGTTCAACGATTCAATGGTTCAAGCCTTCTTCTCTTTGATAAGTGTTTTAAAGCTATTGAACCTTGAAGCAGTTGAACTTTGAACCTTGACAAATGCGCTTAACTCTTGCTGATGACATTGAACCTTTGAACCCATTGAACCCGTTGAACCGAAATGGTTCAAGGTTCAATAGTTCAATGGTTCAATCCTTGCTTCGAAGCTTGTTGATGAACTCTTTGGTTGAACCTTGTCGTTGAACCAACTTTGAAAACACCTAAGTGTTGAGAGCTTACTTCTTTCCTGCAGAGTCTGTAGAAATCAACCTGTGAAGCCCGTAGAACTTGGCCTGCATAGTCCATAGATTTTCTTCCTACAGAGTCCGTAGATTCAAGCCTGCAGAGTCCATAGATTCAAGCTTTCAGAGTTCATAGATTTCTGAGAAGCTTGAAAAATGAGGAATTTGAATGCTCAAAATAAATTTTGAAGAGGGAAGAGACAATTTTGGTCTTGCAAGGCCCAAAATAGTTCATATGTTGTCCCAAAAATGAGTGATATTTTTGGGGGATAATAGCAGGTATTAGCACTCCACAAACTCTTAAGGTGATGGGTTTCCTCAAGAAACAGAAGGTGACAGTGTTGATTGATTCAAGGAGCACACATAACTTTATAAACCATAAGTTGGCCACTCGATTGAGCTATTTCATCTACCCAGCACCAAAATTTTAGGTCATGATTGTAGATGGTGGCACAATTAATTATTCAGGCAAATGCCATTGTATTAAGCTTACTATGGGTGGGTATAATCTCAACTCTCCTATGTTTGTTATTCCCATGGGTAACACAGACATTATTTTGGGAGTCCAATGGCTCACAACCTTAGGTACCATTGAGATGAACTTTCAAGAACTATTCACGCGCTTTCATTCTGAAGGTAAGAAAATTGAACTACGTGGATTACATGCAAAATCTCCACAATTGATTAGTTCACATCAGATGACCAAGATGCTAAAAAAGGGGGTAGATGGAATTATTACATGATTATGCACCATAGAAGTTCAACCCACACAGGCATCTACACATCTTGATCTACAGATAATTCTTGAGGACTGCTCATCTATTTTTGGGGCCATGCCAAAAGGATTACCACCAAAAAGAGAACATGATCATGCCATTCAACTAATTCCAGGTAGTCAACCACCAAATATCAGACCATATAGATATCCATATGCAAAAAAGAGTGAAATTTAAAAGATGCTCCATGAGATGCTGGAGGCAGGGATCATCAAGCATAACCAAAGTGCATATTCATCACTAGTGGTCATGGTGTGGAAGAAGGATGACACATGGAAGATATGCCCAGATTATAGGGAACTCAACAAGTACACCATCAAAGATAAGTTTCTTATTCCAGTAATTGATGATTTACTTGATGAGTTGCATGGCGCTAATTATTTCATAAAATTGGATCTTTGCTTGGGGTACCATCAAATTAGAATCAAGGATGAAGACGTTAATAAAACTACTTTTAGAACACATGAGAGCCATTATGATTTTTTGGTAATGCCATTTGGTCTTAAAAATGCACCATCTACTTTTCAGAGCTTGATGAACACTATTTTTAGGCCTTTTTTAAGGAAGTTTGTGCTAGTTTTCTTTGATGACATATTGATTTATAGTCAGACATGGGAATCACATCTGTAACATGTGAAACAGGTGTTGATAGTTTTGGAGAAGCACCAACTTTATGCAAAACCATATAAATGTGCTTTTTGAGTACAAGAGGTAGCGTACCTCAGTCACATTGTTTCCCATGAAGGTGTCAAATTTGATCCCTAAAAGATCAACGTGATAATGGAATGGCCCATGCTAAAAACTCTCAAAAACCTTCGAGGGTTCCTTAGACTAACATGTTACTATAGAAGATTTGTGAAAGGTTATGGCAGCATAGCAGCTCCACTCACTACATTGTTAAAGAAAGATGCTTTCCATTGGAATGATAATGCCACCAAAGAATTTGAGAAACTAAAAGTAACTATGTGCACCACTCCAGTTTTGTCTACTCCATATTTCTCATAGACATTCATTGTTGAATGTGATGCTTTTGGGTCTAGATTGGGGGCAGTACTAATGCAAGAAGGAAGACCCATTACATTTGAAAGTCATCAATTCAAAGATAATAATCTACAAAAACTTGTCTATGAGAAAGCAATGATGGCTCTTCTTCATGCAGTTAAACAAGGCCTTATATGATGGGTAGACACTTTAAGGTGAAAACGAATCATGATAGTCTCAAATACTTTTTGGAGCAAAGATTATCATTTGATGAACAACAAAAATGGGTAACTAAAATGTTGGGTTATGATTTTGAAATCATCTAAAATAAGGGTAAATATAATGTAGTAGTAGATGCTCTATCCAAATGGGATGCATCCACAGAAGCATTACTTTGTGCAATGTCCATGTTGCAAGTAGATTGGGTGGATGAAGCTAGGTTAGCATGGGAGAAAGAAAAGGATACACAAGTTCTGATTCAGAATCTCCAACAAGGTAATTTAGCCTCTAAAAATTTTGAATGGAAAGGTAATGTCCTATGGTATAAGGGTAGGTTATACTTATGCAAAAATTCAAAGCTTAAGCATAAGATTCTTGCAGAGTTGCATGCATCTCCAATTGGGGGACACTCACGGTTCTTGAAAACTTATCATAGAATTAAGAAAGAATTGTTTTGGGAAGGACTCAAGGGAGATGTACAAAATTTTGTGGAAGAATTCTTGATATGCCAACAAAATAAAGGTGAAACAGTTAAGACATCAGGTCTGTTACAACCATTAGCAATTCCTAGTCAAAGGTGGGAGGATGTTTCCATGGATTTCATCACTGGGTTGCCTTGTTCTAAAGGTAAGAATGTTATCTTGGTCATTGTGGATAGGCTTACAACATATGCCCATTTTTGTGCTCTCTCACACCCATTTTCAGCAAGTATAGTAGCAGCTATTTTTATGAAAGCAGTTCTCAAATTACATGGAACCCCAAAAATAATTGTAAGTGATCGTGATCTTATTTTCACTAGTAATTTATAGACTGAACTATTTTCTTGTTTGGGTACTCAGCTAGCTCATAGCTCATCTTACCACCCCCAATCTGATGGACAAACTGAAGTGGTTAACAAATGTTTAGAGGGGTATCTCTATTGTTTTGTATTAGATAAACAAGAACATTGGGTTAAATGGCCACCACTTGCAGAATGGTGGTATAACACATCTTTCCATACCTCTTCTAAAATGTCTCTATTTCTAGCACTATATGGTTACCATCCACCTTCCATCACTTCTTCATTAAAGGTGAACACCAAGGTTCGAGATGTGGAAGAGCACATTCAACATCAACAAGAGGTTTTGGCTATTTTGAGAGAGAATTTGGCCTTGGCACAAAATAGGATGAAGCAACAAGTAGATCAACACCGTAATGAGTGAAATTTTGAGGTGGGTGACTAGGTATTTATTCACTTGCAGCCTTACAAGCAGATTTTCCTTGAAGCAATAGAAAAAGGACAACAAACTTGCTCCTAAGTATTATGGCCCTTATCATGTTTTACAAAAAAATTGAAGTGTGGCTTACAATCTTGAGTTACCTCATTCATCTCACATACACCCAGTATTTCATGTTTCCTATTTGAAGAAGGTCATTGGACATAAATTTTCAGCCCAAATAGAGCTCCCAGAACTAGAAGAAGAAGGATGAGTCATTTTGGAACCAGAGAAGATCCTCCAAACACGTACTAAGAGGTTGAGAACCAGAGAGATTAGGGAATATTTGATCAAGTGCAAAGGCTAGAGCAGTGAAAATGTAACTTGGGAAGGTGAAGATTTTTTGCAATAACATCAAGAGTTGTTCAACATTGAGGACAACGTTGGTTTGAAGGGGAAGGGCATGCTACGCCCCTAACCTATCACATGTATGAGGATAGTATTAGTTGACTTGTGGCTTACTTATCCCTCTTTGATGTTATATTACATTTATCTATGCTTTTTTTAAATTAGTAGGTCGGCCTATGGAGTAACCATGGCCTAGACAGACTATATATAGGAGGCAGTGGGTAATTATTTATCATCATATTGTGAATTATATTCTTATTGAAGCTTGTGGAGGTTACCCCTTCGAAGTGGCTTGTCTATTATCATATATATAGATATATTATAGTCATATTTGGATCTATTTATGCTATTCTACTTTATTGTTGAAGTAATTTCATTACATTGGGTGTGCATCTTCTAGAATCTTGCATTGAAGGTTTGGATGGGCTCATCAAGCTCCCTTTTCATGTTGGTAAAGAGATAATATACTAGACTTGAATTAGTTACCTATCTATATTGCACAAGAAATGTACCTTGACACTCATTCCATGGGGTGATGGAATTTTACTGTAAATTGAGATACCAATCATAAGAAGAATCTTGTAAAGTAAATGGAAAAAACCTACATGCAACATCCTCATGGATAAAATTCATTAATCTCAAGGTGTCTTTGAAATATTTGATGTTCTCTTCAACCATCCTCCCACTTGAGGGGGATAAAGTAGGTAGATACTTTTCTAGATTCCTTGGTAGGTCATGTTGGTTCCCAGGGATAGAAATGGTGGATTTGATTAACCAAGGTTGATCCATAGGAATATTAACAGGTGGGGCATTCCTTATAGGGGAAGGTTTTCAATCTTTATGTACCTCAGGGATAGCAAGTATAGGTCTAGGCCTCTTACAGTGTGAAAATGGTGAAACTAAAAGGTTGTACTGGGACATAGACCTTGCTAATCTCCCAAGTGTCTCCATAATGATGGGTTCCTTATTTATTGGGAAAGCACACAAGTGTACCCTCATAGTGCCAAATTTTTATTTCTAGTGGTGTGACTTTTATGCACACATTAGAGATTTTTAAATGAGGTAATCTCTAATATTTTGGGATCTCTGTAGAACTAGGTTCTACTCTAGGGTACAAGTTACAGGTATGTGGTTGGAATAATCGGATGGTGGAATAGTGGGATAAGCATGTGGGTTGTTCAACTAGTTTTATGGGTGGATATGTGGATTCTAATAAAAATAATAAATTAATAGGTGATTTGGATGGGTATAAGACTAATCTATGGTGGGTAAATCTCAAAAAAATTCAAAAAAAGGGAAGGGTAAGGCCAAAAGAAAGATTTTATGTTTTTGAATAGGAATTTCTTGGTCTATCTCTTTAGTGGACAAATATCTTAAGGACCAGTGTTTATTGTCTAAATATTTTGCACACTCACGAACAAAAATGTCTGGGAGTCTAGGATAGTCAAATATAGTGTGCTTAATGATCTCAACTAAAGGTTACTTCTTTTAAGGCTACTGTTGCACACCCTTATACAAGAGATTGCATCTCAGATGAAGAAGTTATCTAGGGTAGCTTTTGCTCACACCCAGAATACTATATCAAATGAGACACTTATACACACTTTAAATTATTGATTCAACTTGTACTAACTATATAAATCAATGAAACATATCAATCTTCAATAGTTATTTCACTTCTAAGATTAACATTCATTAACATAATAGTCATATTCATCCATAGCATTGGCATGATTCAAAATTATTAAATCAATTACAAACAAATGAATTTCAAATTCATTAACATAGAAAGGCAAGAAAAAACAAACATAGTTGTATGACAACCAAAATCCTTGATTTCTTCCTATATTTCACTCAAAACTTTGACCCTTTGACAAGAGGATTCTACATGTATATATAGATCTTAGGGAAGGGGTCACCTCATCCTCCAAGATTAGAACACTTCATTTACATATTGATGAACTACAAGATAAGTCTTGGTTACATATCAATGCATTACAAATATCCCAATCATGCAATGTATGCATGTTGCCCAAATATTTAATTAATTACAATATGTGTGTGTGTGTGTGTGTGTGTGTGTGTGTGTGTGTGTGTGTGTGTGTGTGTGTGTGTGTGTGTGTGTATGTATATATATGTATATATATGTATATATATATGTATGTATGTATGTATATATATACATATATATATATATATGTATATATATATATATATGTATATATATATATATATATATATATACATATATATATATATACATATATATATAGACATATATATATATATAGACATATACATATACATATGCAACTAAGACTTTAATTATTCAGTTACGACCGTTACATGTAAAATGTAAAAAATTAGCCTTTATTTAACTTGGTTGTTGCTTGACTGTCTCAAAACTGTTATAGGTGTAGACACCTAAAATTGGCTACATATATATTTCATCTGGACTTCAGACTAATTCCTACCAACCATTGTGAATTAAGCCTAAGAATCAATGAATGTCCCAAATTTCGTTGCACATCATTCATCAATGCTCAGAATCATGTTGAGGCATCCCTATTTGGGATATTAGCTCATATGAAATAATAACCTCTCATAGATTCATCTCTAATCACCTTATGACACAACAAATACCAATTTGGCCTATGGACCTATTAAGTAGGGCATTTACACAATTGATCAACTATTAAAAGAGCTAAAACACTAATCAAAATCAATTAACAAATTAAATTAGATTAAATGCTTAGTAGAATTATCTATTTGCAATTCATGAATATCTAAAAAATAAATTTAAAATTATAAATCCTTTCATCATTGCCTTTATGAGTTGTCAATCTCTTTGAAATATCCTAAAATATCTAATTTGAGAGCCATGCCTAGTAATTATAAATCATAATTACATGACAACTATTAACTCAACTAGATTTTGTTTTAACTCACCTAGGGTTAGTTTGAACCCATTTCATGTTTAAACTAAACCTCAACTAACCTTGGTTGAGAGTTAATTCCTAAATCTATAAATACAAGGCCATGCCTATTCATTTCTAAGCTCTCATAATCCAAAGTTATAATGCTAATTTGGAGAGAGACAAGCTTTGCAAGCAAGGTTATCATTCCAAATTCTTAAGCCAAGAAATCACAAACCAAGGTACTAAGGAGAGGTGAAGCCAAAAAAGCTCCATTGAAGAAAACTTATTGATGCACAAGTTGAGAAAACCATTCAACAAATCATTTGGATCTCCAAGGAAGGTAAAAGAGTGTTTATTTTATGTTTTAGTTGTGTTTCCATATGCATGTTTGTTACCTAAGCTCTCCCTAGTATCTAGGCTAGATGGGTTAGTATTTTAGTGTATTTATTTCATTTTTTTTATGAGACTAACATTATAGTAACCTCCCCTCTATTGTAATCCTTGTTCACATGTTAGCACGCCCGATGGGACTCAAACATGCCATAAAACCAAGGAGTTAATATACTACTTTTAGATTTTCTAATAAATGCTTAAAAATACTCAAGTTACAAGTTTTTAGTTGATTGTTTATGTCTTTCTATTTTAGCAACTCACAAGTTGTAGGGATCGATTCCATTTTATATCAAAATTAATAGTGATTGATGTTGATTTTCTAGATCGACATTGATTATTAGAATTGACCATGATCTATGTGCAAAAAATAGAGCACATCGAAGACATAACTAACTTGAGTTTATCTTGATCTTCTTTTCTTTATTTTATGTTTGAATACTTGGTATATTGTGTGTTTAAAAGTTTTTTTGTAGGATATAGTGGGGTGATTTGGTTTTAAGCTCATTTCACTAACCATTTTTCTATCAAAAATAACTTTTATTTTTGTAGGAAATATTGATGATCTGTAAGATCGATGTTGATCTCTGTGGATTGACATCAATCCCTGTATGGATCAATGATGATCCATTTTTAAGACAAAAATCAAAAAATCCAAGAGTGAAATTCTAAATGTTGTTTTCTCATTCACTTTTGATCTTTTAAGTAGGTAAACCCTCTAACAATTTGTAGCTCTCAAGGTGGAAAAATCAAAGTTTGAACATGGTTAAATCTTACACACTTTGTCTTTGGTGCTTAAAACAAACTTAGTTATTTTCGTGCCTTAGTTGTTTTTTAAGTTTTTGTAAATTTTATCAACAACAAATGCCAAGGGGCTCAAACTTCACTACATACTTCATTTTGGTGATTAAAATTAACTTTCACATTTAGTTACATGATTTTTTTGTTTTATGTTTGTTTGTTGAAAGCTATTTGTTTTTAACAAAATAAGTGACGTGTGTATGCTCTCCCTCGCATCTCTTTTAGGGAATTTGGGTGACCAAAAATGCTCATTCTTTACCTTTGTCACTTTAGTCCAAAAGTGTGAAAATAAAGTCACTAAGGCTATCTCCAAATCTATATGGCTTGGGTGACCCTGAAATGACCCTAAAGTCTTTTCACTTGTCTTTATTTTCATGCATTTTGGCTGTGGGTAGGAGTTCATCACCTCCTCATGAGTTTTTAAGGGAAGAGTTGACCTGAGAAGTCATTTCTCGGCATCATTTCAACTCCACGCCATATTTGGGTATATAAATTTAGGGTGACCCATTGGGATATTTATTTTTAGTGTTTGAAATAAGCTCTATTAGTGGTACTCAGTCTTGGAATGTAGGGTCAACTCAGACATCACACTACACTAAGCAAGTGATGGATGTAGTGGTTGTGAAAAGGACAAGACCTTTTCATAACAAATGGGTTGATGTGGATCTAAATGACGTGATTGCATTTATAGTATTAGCCACACTTGGGACCATTTAGAAATGAAAAAAAATTGATAGTTTAGAACAATCCTACTTCCACCAACATATTGTCGATGCAAGGTGAATAGCTTAAAGTTCCATGTTATAGTATAAAATATTGAGAGAATAGGGGGCCTAAAAACCCTACTTTTCATGTGTTTTTACTTTTTGGGTTAAAATTAAAATCCTCTCAAGAGCAAGTATATTGACAAAAATTGACAGTGTTATGCAACCTTGTCAGTTTTAGGATTTAGGACATTAGACTTAAGTGTTTTATGTCATTTTTATCCTTTCTTACATGGTTTTGAGTCTAACTATTTTTTTGTCTTACCATGTCAAAAACAAGTTTTTTTTACACATCACTCCTTTGTTTAAGGAGGCATTACATTGTTTATTTAACACCACACCTTTATCTTAGTTTTTTGTTAAAACCTTTATGTGTGTCATTTGATTGAAAAGGGTATCATTATGCTGCCAAATTAATTCCTAGTTTTGTGCCTTATAAGTCTTGAAACAAAGCCATTTTTCATACCTTTAGATCATGATAACATCATTACACCACTCAAAATTATTTCAAAGACCTGTTGCCTTCTGTCTAAAATTCTAATTTTGAAACCAAAGCTACGTGTGCCTTTTGGATCTTTACCTAGGATCATTATATTATCCATTCTTGTCTATCTTGTTATTTTTTTAAAGAGCTTAGTTTCCTAAGTTGAGTTCAAAATTAGCTTTGGCAAGTTTGAATCCAAACATTGATTGTTTTTTGCTTATGCCTTATGTAATTTTAGCCTAGACATTGATCTTTCACTTTTGGGTTGTGTAACTTAGGTTAATTCTCAATTCAAAAAGAAAACTATTGTTTGTGCCTATATTTGGGGGAAGTTGTCTATCTTCCATATGCCTAGAGTTTATTGCCTTAAACCAACTGACCAAATTCATGTTTAAATCCAAATGCCAAGTTTATGCCAAGTTGTTTCAAATTTATTAGATTAACTCATACCACTTTTGCCTTATTTTTTTTTAAGTCTAGCTTTTGTGCCTTTTCTAAAAGACCTAGAAATACCTATTTTGAGCCTATATTTTGTGCCTTCTTTGAAAGACATAGCAATTTTTATTTATTTAGACCTAGTTTAGACCTGTTTGGAACACTTTGTACCTAGAGTTTGGCATTTAGGTTTTTATTCATCCACTTGACCTTTTTGTGTAGGACATTTAATGTTAGACCTTTAAGACATTAGATTATTTTCTACCAAGTTTTATCACAACCCTTTTTGGAGATACAGCTCCATTTTTAGACTAAGATTAAACCATTTGGCCTTTGGACATTATTTTAAAGAGTTTGTATAACTCTGGGACCTTTTTTGTGAAACATTCATCATTGATTTGAATATGTCTCACTATACTCATAGCAAAGCCATGTACAATCCAAGATATCATAATGTGGTCGCACAAGATGACTTTATTCAAGACCCTTATGGTGACAATGTAGTTTGTGAAATAGATCTTTATCCTCCTTATAATGCTAAATCCAAGGAATAAAGCCAAGTTCTTCTATCTCACTATTTGGTCAACATGCCTCCGTACTCATAGCAAGACCAAGAAAAAATAGTGCAATACCTTGTTAGCATACCATTAGTTACGGAATAAGTCTAACAACTATATTATGTTATGATGTCATCAACATATGATCCTTATTTATTTGATCATAACTTACTTGTAAATAAGGATGAAGTTTTAATCAGATCCATAGAGGTAGGGGCCAAGTTTCTAATAGACTTCCCCCCATGAAAATTTACCAAGTCTAGTTAGAGTACCTTACAACATACCTTACAATCAAATCATCGAACATGCCTCTTCTAGCAATCTTCAAGAACTCATGTCGATGTCATACTAAAATCCTAATATGTTTTTCATAGGAATGGGCCTCACAGAGGACCATTTTATATAAATACAGACAACATATTAGACCTATTTGAACTTACCATGCAACTTTAATAACATGGCCATGACAAATGTTCCTGTCATTGAGTTAGCTCCTTCAACAAGAGTATTAATCAAATTGAAAAGCCAAGATAATTTACGTATAGATTCATTCACACCAAGCACGTCAATTAGACACATGTTCAATGCCCCAACTATTGAAGAAGTGTATATTGATTCTACATAGACAAATGTGCCAAACATAGTGGATAACATGAAAGTGTCATCCAATTTAGGCTAAAGTAGTTTAAATACACCAATAACTAATCCACAACCAAATGTGCCACTAGTAAACACCATGAGTGGTTCAAAATAATGGGGGGTAAGAATTCATATGCCCTAACAAGCTACTTCTAATCTTCAACCAGCTACTTCATCAAGCATGCAACCACAAGGATTAAGTAGTCCAACAACAACCAATGTTCCACCTCATTTGGTAGTGACAAGTATACCTCAATAGTCTCACAACCAACATGCCTTCACAAACATTATTTAATCAACAATGTATGTCTATTGGTCAACAAAAAATGTCAAACACTCTACAAGCATCTACTTCACAAAAAGTGTTTGTGCAATAAAGAGGTATCGTTATTCCATAAGTCCTAATTAGGTAACAATTGCCTTTTATCCAAAACATGCCACAAATTCAATGACAGGGCCTTGGTCCACAAGTCCTCCTTATTCATTCAGGTTTGACTAGTTGAAAATAAGTCCTACTCAACCTTAGTAGGCATAGTATTTCATTCAAATCCATATCCTTTCATTTCAATGACAATTCCCTCAAAACTAGGCCTATATACCAAATCCAAACTAGAATATCACACCACAACACATGAAATTCCAACAATTGCATCTTAATCTATGCATGCATATTCCTAGTCAGTTCTCTAACCAAACCACCATTACATAGAAAACCATGACTCCATTATACCCTAGTCAAGGTAGTTTGCCTTTGACTGCCTAGCCTCCACCTCAGGCTAATATTCCATTTAGTTTCTTGGCACAAGAACTACAACAAATGAAGGATACAATTACCATCATCCAAGCCAATAAATAAACCAAAAATTTTAATTTGGATGACATGTTTTATTACCCATTCAACATGGAGTATCTACAAATACCATTTCCTCCAGGGTATGAACCAAAATTTGATAAATATAAAGGTAAAGGAGACCCCAAAGCCCATTTAAAAAAATTCTTTGTTGCTTGCTAGCCATTGGATTATAGTGACATGTACCTCCTAATTTTATTTCCTCAAAGTCTAGTAGGATAGGCTTTGGAATGGTTTCTAAAATTACCAAAGAACCCAGTATCTAATTGTGATGACCTTTTAGACAAGTTTGAGCAGCATTTCTATTAAAATATTGAACATAAGATTTCATTGGTAGATCTGACTCAATCCAAACAAAGAGATGATGAAATTTTCACAAGTTATCTACAACACATGCAAATTACTCCTCACCAATAACCTATTCAATAAGCACGGCCTTTATAGTAGCTTAAACTTGATCAACAAATGTAGCAACCACTACCTTTGCAAACCCCTCCTCTAAGGAGAAATGTGACTACTCGTTGAGTCTTCAATAACCTTGGAGAACCAGTTAAGTCATATTTCACAAATTAGTCATCACTAATTTGATTAGTTAGCTAATTCTAAAGCACTACCTTAAGGGCATTCTTTATCTAGATTAGTATAGAGAGGATGAATTTTGTGAATCTCATCAGGTTAATAAACATAACTTATGTTATTGTGTGTAAATCCAATATTTCATTCAAAATATGTTGGAAAATGGGGAGATGACATTGGATAATAGAGAATCTACATCTAATCAAAACTTGGGTATCTACCAAAATCTTTTTCCATAACATAACAATAATAACCAACAACAACAATAATATAGGCCAGAACAATAGTAACAATAGTATCAATAGCCATGACAACAACAATAGTTTTAGTAGTAGCAATAATAATGTCAACTGAATGGATAGAACCAAGGCCATAATGGTGTCAATACCCAATAGACTTACCATGCAGTTACACATGATTAAAACAAAGTTGTAGGCCATATTGTAGGAGGTCACGTTTCCACCATCATCATCAATCCAAGACCAAGTGCTAACCAAACATGATTGTTCTTAAACAATTCCAATCAACCAACTTATGTTAGTGATCATTCC
The DNA here is from genome assembly GCA_037957365.1 of Torreya grandis. Classification (NCBI taxonomy): domain Eukaryota; kingdom Viridiplantae; phylum Streptophyta; class Pinopsida; order Cupressales; family Taxaceae; genus Torreya; species Torreya grandis. Next base: position 5,839,063 of record JARHVA010000045.1, read on the forward strand.
TTAACCTGGGATCACACACAAGTGCCAACAAGCATGGATTACTAATTTTGGACCTTATATTGATAACTCATCACTACCCCATAACCACATACATGTGTACTAACAATTGAGACTTTTCTTATCTGAGACCCCACCATCATTTTATAGAAACAATGGTCTTGTATCTAATCCTGATTATTTAATCACAACTTGACATTCAAATATTACCATTCCCAAGCCATAAGCATCTACCACCAAACCCATCCAACCCACTATTATGGTAAGGAACAAGTCATATACCACTGTAAAGGAAAAAAATTGATATTGTGGAACAACTTCAGAAGACACCCACACAAATCTCTATTTTGGATTTTATGCATATTCCAACTATCCACAAGAACAACTTGATAGAGTTCCTAGGCTAATCCCAAGTTTCAAATGACATAAGCCCAGACAAATTCCAAGATTTTATTAGACATCTAGCCCCAGACTAATAGTTAACATTTAACCAAAGTGATATGTCATCCCTTGGCCCTCTCCACAATAATTTATTATACATCAAAATTATCATTACATGGTACAAAGTGAAATACATCCTCATAGACAATGGATTAGGCCTGAATATTATGTCTCTGAAGCTCATCAAGCATCTCAAAAACACAATAGTTGATCTCTAATCAGAAATGATCACTATCAAGTCATATGATAATGAAGAATGTGAATCAAAAGGCACCATAAGTTTGCCAATTATCATTGGGCCCTTGACCCATGATACATTATGCCATGTGTTAGACCTTGATTTATCATATAATTTGTTATTAAGTAGACCTTGGATACATGAAATTCATACAATCCCTCAAACATTGCACCAGTGTCTCAAGTTCTCCTATTTATGTATGGAGGTCACCATCCATAGAGATTTATAGCCCTATGAACATTGTAAACATTTAGAGGTCGAGTATGAAAGTTATAACTACCATTTTTGCCTATATCTAATTCCCAAAAAGGACAAAGGGAAAGAAATACTTGTTGATTTACCAGAGTCTAATTACATAAACCCAAATAGCCTTGATTCATCTTCCCATATGCCACCTCTTGAAATGTCCAATCATTTTACCATCATAGCCAATGGCCCAAGACAGTATTTGACCCATGATACATTCCACATTGCCAAAATTCCATATAACCCCAAGTCTTATGGAAGACCTAAATCCAAGCCACCTTGCATGGAATGGCAACAAAAGGAAAAGACAAATTGCATAGTCTAGCGCCTATCATTTTCACATCAGCCACTAGCCAAGAATAGGACCCTCTTTCAAATGATGAAACCTGGTTATACAATGATAAGTTGGCCAATTGCTATAAAAATGCCAAATATCCCATGCCTAACAATATCATAGAGAATAAAGCCTATGAAGGAGGAGGCCTCGAGCCAAATTAGTAGGGTACACTTGATCCAATATCTATAACATGGTATAAAAAAACCTGTGGTCTTAGATTTAATCCACCAGGGGATGACCCCACATATCTTATTCGTGTTCCAATGCCAACAACTAATGATGATGATGTCAGAAGTGAAGCAGAGTCTGATCATAACCATTATAAAGACCTATATGATACCAGTTTATTTGACACCCATGTCATTTATACCCTTAATCTAGTTATTCATAATAATCCACTTATTTAATATCACCCTCAACTTATATCTTGGGACCAACAAGAATCCATAGTGCCTATAGATGAGTTTGAGAATGATGAGGCATTTTATGATTTTCTAGGTCTAAGAGACAATGTTCCATTGGGAGACCACAAATAAGGGTTCTCAATCAAACTAGATCCTACAACCTCTTGTTCCCAAAATCCATCACTGGTTTTTATGGACAACATGTTGACCATTTCGGTCTTATAGGCTAAAAAGGTCTCTTTCTTTCTCAAAATGTTCTGAGCAGTCAAGTTATTTAATCTCACAAGCCTTTTCAGCTAAGGAAATCATAGGTTCAAAAGGCAAGCTTTCGTAAGGAAAAATCTCAAAACACTTAAGGCATTTCCTAAAAAAATTGTAAGGATGGTTCAATGCCAAAGTTCAATCAAAAAGGTTCAACGGTGGGGTTCAATGATATGGAATGAACCATTGAACACCACCTCTAAAAGGTTCAAAGAGTTTAAGGTTTGAGCGAAAGGTTGAAGCAAATGGTTCAAGCAGAAGATTCCAAAAAAAGGTTCAACCGAATGGTGCAAACAATTAACACCTTAAACTCATAAAGAAGACTAAGTGAATGCAACTCTTTACAAAACATTGAACTGCCAAATCACCGAACTGTCAAACCATTGAACTATTGAACTGATAAACTCTAAAAAGTTCAAAGGTTCAAGGTTCAAAGTGGTTCAAAGTGACCAGTAATGCCCCCATGGATGTCAAATTTAGGATAATAAAATAATTGTTGATTTTTGAATAACGTAGACCTAAGAACAAACTCAGCAACCAACTAAGGAAGGAGCTGAAGGAGCCAATAGAAAGCGAGAAGATAGCCCTAAGAGCTCAGATCACCAATTAGAGATAAAATATAGCAAGGAAAGAGAGAAAGTTATAGAGAATCCAGAAATATCTGTAGGAGAGTTATTCTAGTAGGTGGAGCAGTCCACCAGGTGGATATCAGAGAGCACAAGCATTCAATGGTGCGTCCTATTTTTCTTCATTTGAGTAAAGACGAGTGGACAGTCGTGTAAACATAATAAAGAAGACTAGGCAACCCATGCTTTGGAGGAGACATTTGAGATGATTTAGAATGCCAAAAGTTAAGGCCGATGACTTGTTTTAGCATGGCCCCTTCATATAATTTCTAATGCATTCAATGCATCATGGCCACTTCGTAAAAACAAGTGACAAAGTCTTTCTTTGGAGGCTATTTATTATAATCTCTCAATTTGTAGATGGGAGATCTCTCTTTTATTAGAAGCGAAACTCTACCCAAATTGAAAGGCATTCTTGAGACTTTGAGCTCAGACTATTAATCATATTTTATCAAGTGAATGAGACAGCAAGTGACCTTTCAGACTTTGTGTTGAAATAACTTGTGTTATCTAGGAAATCTTTCTTATGTCTTTTTCCTAAATATAGTCTTGTCCATTTAATCAAATAAGTAGAATAAGTGGAAATAATCTAAAAAATGTCTTGAAGTCAACTATAGGAGACTTTGTGCTGCCATAATTGTCTTTAGTCTATGTGTTTTATGTTTTAGGATATTGGAGAGACTTTGAGCTCGCCTTATCCTTTGTAATCTTTTAATCTATTGTAGTTTTTTGGTAGAGACTTTGTGCTGCACTTCATACTACTGTGTTACTTTGTCCTAAATTAGTAGAAGAAATAATGAAAGACTTTGTGCTTTTGTGGGTTATTTATGGATCCAATTACTACTTAAGAAGGATTCTTGTTGTTTATTGAACATCGTTTCTGAAAGAAGAGAAATACCTTTAGTAATTACATAAGAATTCTCCTTTATTTTGTGAACATCATCTCTAAAAAAAGAGAGATGGATGGTAAGATTTCACCCCTGAGTCTATTTTTAGTTTATATTAGTATATTATAGTTTATAGGGAACCTCCCCTTGCTGAGAGGAGATATTTATCTCATTATGCTATGGTAACCACACCCATTATGTTGTATAAATCTCATTATGTTGTGATTGATATACCCATTTTACCATTAGTTAGTTGATGAAAAAATATTCACCCAACAGTTTTTGGTGACTTCACTAGGGAAAAATGCACAATTTGAAGCTTCAAGCTTCAAATTGAAGCATTTCCAATTCTTTTCCATTCTACACTTTGGCAGATCCATGGTATACATGAAACTAGAGAGCTCAAGGTATTGTTGATCATGTGTTTGAGTTTGTGCAACAAAATAATTTTGACCTTTCTCTTCCACAATCTCGCCTTCAGTGAACCAAGAGTTTTCCTGCTATAGCCATCAGGTCCCCAATACCAAGCAAAGCTTATCTTTCTTCTACTAGCAGAGCTTTATCTATACGTACCCTATAGAGGTTTTTTTATCTCTCCTTTCAATCATCATATCATGGCAGCCCAAGGCCCTTAGGGTAACACTTTTAGCCCTCTAAATCTAACTCTACCTTTATGTGAACTACCCCATAATTCAAGAAATAATTTTTCCAAGTTTTATGGTGATGAGAGAGTTCATCCTGATGAGCATATTGCAACTTTCTGCATAGCCTATGGTGTGATATGCATTGAATTTAAAGATATAATAGTCAGAATATTTGTGAAAATGTTGCAAGACACTATCGCAAACTAGTTTTATCATCTACAAGCATAAATAGTAATTGACTAGAACACTCTCAAGGCCAAGTTTGAGGCTAGGTTCAAATCTACAGAAGATGCACATGCCTTGTTTTCCAGCTTACACAAATGAAGAAGGAGCCACATGAACCCATGCGAGACTTTATTACTAAATTTAACAAGTTAAGAAATAGAATTCCTACAATTGCTCAGCCGATGCCAAAAAATCTTAAGTGCTTCTTCATTAATTCTCAACTTTCTAAAGTAAGTTTTCTGTTGAGGCAGGCTGACTACATAGATCTTGCTGCAGCTCAAATTTTAGCCACTGAGGTTGAAGATGATCTTATTTTGGTAGGAAAGATAAGAATAGATCCTAATAGAAATAAATATTTTTCATCCTCTAAAAATTTTCCTATAGGCACCACTGATCCTATGGTGCAAAATTTAGCAAATGAACTACTAGCTCTAAAAAAGCAAATGGCAAAAGGGATGTCTTCCCCTCCTTCTTATCGAGATATACCAAGGAAGATGTTTCCCAACCAATCATATCAAAGTAATGTTCTCAAAAATCAAGGGCAACCAAATTGTCTTCCTCCCCCATAGGAGAAGCTTGCCATTAAAGCAGCACCAGCTAACTTAATAGTTGGTTATCATGAAGCTGAACATGATTTCTCTTTCCAACTTGAGTTAGACCAAGAAGATGATGATATCTCTTTGCATAAAGCAAAGAAAAATTAGTTGACGACTCCAACATTGGTTTTTTGAATTACCAAGATGAAGCTAGAAGAAAGGGAGAAGTGTTTGATGGATCATACGTTATTTTTACTAGGTCTCAGAACCAGTCAACTCAATAAGCTGATAAGAAAAAAATAGGAAAAGAATTTCGACCAATAATTTCAATTACTAAATGGGAGACTTCACTACCTTTCTAATCAAAGGACTCAGTGATCAATAAAAAAGTAAGTACCTCAAACAACCTTGTACCTTTTGCTTCAATTTCTCAGACTAGTACCATACCCAACCGAACCCAGAATGATGGACTTCCTTCCTTTGTTCCTAGTTTTTTTTAGTCATTTGACATTATTGATCATACTAGGAAGACCAAGATCTAAATTTCTGAGTTTGAATACTTACAAGTCAACCCTGAGTAGTTGGATAGGCTAGTTGAATGCATCAAGAACAAAACCATCCCTGCAAGACAAGATATTTTAAAGGTAACTCATGATCCCCCAAAGAACACATTTGCCTTAAATAATCTTATTATCACTCCCTCTATTGCCCCTAGGAAGACAGAACCTTTCTATGTTTCCCTGTTAATTAATGGTCATAAGCTGAACAACTACATAATAGACTCTAGCGCCTCTGACAATGTGATGCCTGCCAAGGTGGCAGATTCTCTCAATCTCACCTTGACTAAAACTTTTAGGAGATATTTATTCATAGAAAATAAGTAAGTGCCATTTTTTGGATAGATCAAAGATGCCCAATTTGCATTCATGGCCTTCTCAAAAAAAAGGATTAAAATAACAGTCTTGGTGGCCGACGTTCCAGCTTCCTATGGCATTTTGCTTGCATGAAATTTTTGCAAGGATGTTGGTGGAGAATTAAACATGGACCTATCTAAAGTGAGCATACCTATCAAGGGCATCATGCAAAGGCTACTTCTTGAGAAGGAATCAAAATATATTGTCACCTAAACATCAGCCCCTGAAGCTCAAATTCTGTTTGAATCCTCAGGAATGGGTAACTACTTTCTGTCTACAGAAGATGTTTCTATTTCATCAAATGAAAGTTTTATAAGTAACAATCCAAAAAATTTAGATAATATGTCAGAAGAATTGGTAGATCATAGTTTAGGTAAAAAAGAATCTTCCCTCTCTAACGAAGAGAAGTCTGAAAAGAGATCAGATTCTAATGATGTTTAGATTCTAGAATTTGATGGCAGTAATTCTTCTACCGATTTTGGAGCTAGAATTATTTTGATATCTCTGTAAGGAGATATTTTTCCCTATTCGTATAAATTATAGTTTAGTAATACCAAAAACACCACTGAGTATGAATCTTTGTTGCTCAGATTGATAGTTGCTCAAGCTAAAGATGTTAAGCTTCTTCACACCTGAAAAGATGTTAAACTGGTGGTTTATCAAGTGAGAAACTTATATCAAACTAAGAATGAAAGATTATGATATTATCATAATTTGGTGTTAGACTATCTTGAAATTTTTGAGGCTTTTAGTATTTCTATAGTGCCTAGACATTTCAATGATCGAGCAAATTCATTATCTATCTCTGTAGCCCTCATGGTTCTTCACAAAGATTTTGAAGGGCATAAGTACACTATTGAGCTAGTATTTCAACCAAGTGTACCTGATAATGCCAGCCATTATCAGGTGTTTAAGGGTGATAACTAAATCATTGCTTTTATAGAATAGATGGATAGCTTTGAGGAGTTTTATTTTAAAGGTAGTGAATCTTTACTGTAGAAATCAGCTCCCAAAACAAATTTAAAAATTGGTGAAGAGTTCTTTCAACTCAAAGGAAATAAAATTCCTAAAGGGTTAGTTTCTCTTGAAAAGCTATTCGATACGCATGATAGGTTTATCAAGAAGCAACAAATGGATTTGATTTCCTCTAAAGATTTTGATCAAATAAATTTAAGTACAGAAGATAATCCTAAAATGGTCAACATTGGAAATTGTTGCACTATGAAAAATTTAAATTTATTACTCTACTTCACCATTATATTGATGTTTTGACATACTCTTATGATGATCTGAAATCTCTCAGGCCTAAAGAAATTTGGCATAAAATTCCTCTCAAGGTTGGGTCATTGCCTCACAAGTAAAAATAAAGGTAGTACAACCCCAAGATATCAGGTACTATTCTTTTTGAGATCTAGAAAATATTAAATACAAGGATAATTTTTTCAATCCATCATTTCACCTAAATTGTTAAGTTGTGGAGCTAAAAGCTTCACCAGGATGCTAATCAGGGAGTTGTTGAGTTCAATTAGTAACCGACATCGACAGTATTGTCGATGTCAGTCAGGCAAGGAACAGGGATCAGTCGACGTCGGTCAGGAGCAGACCGATAGCAACTGACATCGATCACTTGTGCATGTGCATGCATTTGCATATGTTTCTAGAATGCATTTTCAAAATTAGACTCGTCTAATTTTAAGAGGTCCGAGAGTGTTTGCATGTTGAAGACTAATTTAAGTCTTGAGTCTATGTTTCTAATTATTGTAATTAGAAGTATAATTATTGTATGCTTGGGATCCTATTTAAGAGACCCATGAGGCATGTATTGTAATTAAGGCAAGTAAAGCATTAAAATAAAAAAGCAAGGTTAAAGGAGATCTACAAGGTGCAAGGTCAAGGATATCAGCTGAAGCTATCAAGGAAGGGATAACAACTCAGATTGTTGAGTTAGTTGTGGTTGAGAAAGAGAGAGTGAACTCTTGAGTGGAATACTATACACCCAAGAGGTGTGAGGAGGAGAGGAAGATTTATTTATTGTATTCAAGAAGAGTGTTAATACAGATAGTATTATTTTTCATATTCTTTGTTGTTTCAAGTTTCTAGTTACTTAATCATTCTGGTTCAATTCTGTGTTTAATTGCTTATAGAAAAGTAATCAATTATGCTTCCTAAATCTTGACAAGTGGTATCAGAGCAAGGTTGCAGGGAGCAGGTTATTATTTGATTACAGGTCATTCTTAGGGGTTTCTGATTGAGTGGAAGTACAGCAATGGCAAAAGAAAATAAGCTACGAATGGAGAAGTTTAACGGTAAGAATTATCAACATTAGAGGATGCAGATAGAAGATTATCTGTATCAGAAAGATTTGTACTTACCATTGGGTGGGGTTGCATGCAAGCCCACAGATATGAAGGATGAAGAATGGAGTGTTCTTGATTGAAAGGCTCTGGGATCCATAAGGTTGAGCCTTGCATCGTTTGTGATTTCCAACTTATCACAGTGTAAGACAACGAAAGAGTTGATAGAATCTTTGGCAAATTTGTATGAAAAGCCCTCAGCTTCAAATAAGGTATTTCTTATGAAGCAGTTATTTACTTTGCAAATGTAGGAAGGTGGATCAATATATAGTAATCTTAATGATTTCCATAGTTTGGTAAACCAGTTAGCTTCAGTCAATATTTTTTTTGATGATGAAATAAAGGCTCTCTTAATCTTATGCTCTTTACCTGAAAGTTGGGATAGTTTGGTAATGGCAGTAAGTAATACTGCGTCTGCTTCTAAAATTTTAAAAGTTGATGATGTGGTTAGTATAATTTTGAATGAAGAAATTCACAGGAAAAGCATAGGTGAATCATCAGGGAATGCTCTAAGTGTTGAAAGCAGGGGAAGGTAAAGAGAGAAGGTCGAGCAAGGGAAATCAAAGTCAAAGATGGAAAAGAGATCCAAATCTAGAAATGGAGGTATCACCTACTGGTTTTGTGGAAAGAGAGGACACACAAAGAAAGATTGTTGGTTTAAGGATAAATAAAATCAACATGAAGGTAATGAAGAAGCAAAAGATGCAGGTATTGTGGCATAGGATGCTCTCATACTTTCTTTGGATAGTCAGGTAGAATCATGAGTTTTAGATTCTGGTGCTTCTTTTCATGCAACCCCAAATAGAGAATTGTTCCATGAATATGTCTAGGGAGACTTTGGAGAGCTTTATTTAGGGGATGGTATGCCTTGTCAAATGGTTGGCAAAGGGAAAGTGCAGCTGAAATTGTAGATGGGCAACACATGAGTGTTGAAGGAGGTTATGCATGTCCCAGTCTTGAAGTAGAGTTTGGTTTTTATAGGAAAGTTGGGTGATGAGAGATGCACAGTAACCCTCACAATGGATTCTTGGAAGGTTTCTAAGGGTATACTTATTTTAGCAAGAGGTAAGAAAGTAGGTACTCTTTATCTATCTACTTGTATTACTGATTCTACTTCTGGTTTATCTACTTCAGCTATAGATTCAAAGATGTGGCTTAGTAGGCTTGGTCACATGAATAAGAAGGGAATGGACGTTCTTGAGTCAAAAGGTATGAGTTCAGATTCGGAGGGCATAGATCAAGTTCATTGCAGGAAAAGGAAATTTGATGTTTTTGACAAGAATAGGGAAGCCATGGTGTTTATAGAGGAGATGATGGATAGAGATTAGTCACAAGGGCTGAATAATTTTGAGCAGGGCAGTATGGATAGGGTTTTGATCTAAGATGAGCTCATGGGTAAAGAAGTCATCACTAATAGGAAAACACAGTTACCAACGTCGATCACATGGAACTGACATCAATCAGGCAGGTACCGACATCAGTCATGTGTAGACCAGTAGAGTCGGTAGTGTCGGGCAGGTCGCGACCAACGTCAGTCAAAGGGAACTGACGTTGGCAGGTGGGTCAGTCGCATGGAACTGATGCCGGTCAGGTGCAGACTAATAGATGGCTGAGATCAGTCACTAAAATGGATGTTGAGTGGACAACAAGCTGTCAAGGAGTCTCAAATACCCATATGGAGGATTGATAGGGTAAGTGGACCTCATATTCATTGTTCACCTTCTTTATATTACTTGTTGCTTACTAATGGTCAAGAACTAGGAAGATGTGAAGATGCAATGTAGGTAGAATCCAGGAAATAGTGGGAGCATGGCATGAATTCTTCAGAAGAGAACCAAGCGGGAGATTTGGTAGAGTTGTCAGCCAGGATAAAAGCACTAACAAATAAATGGATTCCCAGGTTAGAGAAGAGAGTGGATGGACACGTGAGATAGAAGGCCAGGGTATATGGTTTTGAGTAGGCTACAGGGCAATGGAGGTTTAACCATTGTGTTTTTTTTACCAGGTTGGATAATATTAGCTACATTATCCTATTACTATAGTGTGTTATAGGGTTACACATACAAGGAGTTGCAGAGCTAAAGGTAAAGTTAGTTCAGATGGGTGTCATGAAGAATCTGGGAGCAGCAAAATTCTTTGGCATAAGTATGTCTAGAGACAGGGAAGATCACAGGTTGATGTTGTCTCAGGATGATTGTGTGAATAAAGCAGTGGCGAGGTTCAAGATGCAGGATGCATAACAGGTTAGCACACCTATGGATGGACAGTTCACAAAATAGTGTCCCAATTCACATGATGAGGTTAAGTACATGGTATGTACTAGACCTGAGTTTTTCCAAGCAGTGGGAGTTGTCAAAAAGTTCAGAGCCAATTCAGGAAAAGAGTACTAGAGAGAAGTTCAGTGGATTCTCAGGGATTTGAGAGGAACCAATAGCAGGTAGTTATGTAGGGTCAAGCACTTCTCTACATGGTATGTAGGTTCGGATGTGGCAGGTTACTTGGATGACAGGTGTAGCATCACAGGATGTGTGGAGGTTGGTCTTCAAGATTGAGTTTGAAGATGGAGGTGCCTGAGATGGTTAGTGGATATTGTTGTACAAGTGTAGATGTTTATCTCCAAGTGGGAGATTGTTAAGTTATGGAGCTAAAAGCTTCACCAGGATGTTAATCAAGGAGTTGTTAAGTTCAACCAGTAACCGACATCGGTAGTATTGCCAATGTTAGTCAGGCAGGGACAAGGGATCGGCTGACGTTGGTCAGGAGCAGACTGACAGCAACTGACGTCGGTCACCTGTGCGTGTGCATGTGTTTGCATGTGTTTTTAGAATGTGTTTCCAGAATTAGACTCCTTTAATTTTAAGAGGTTCACGAGTGTTTGCATGTTGAAGACTAATTTAAGTCTTGAGTCTATGTTTCTAATTATTGTAATTAGAAGTCTAATTATTGTATGCTTGGGATCCTATTTAAGAGACCCATGAGGCATGTATTGTAATTAAGGCAAGTAAAGCATTGAAGCAAGAAAGCAAGGTCAAAGGAGATCTGCAAGGTGCAAGGTCAAGGAGATCAGTTGAAGATATCAAGGAGGGGATAACAACTCAAGTTGTTGAGTTAGTTGTGGTTCAGAAAGAGAGAGTGAACTCTTGAGTGGAATATTATACACCCAAGAGGTGTGACGAGGAGAGGAAGATTTCTTTATTGTATTCAAGAAGAGTGTTAATACAGATAGTATTGTTTTTCATATTCTTTGTTGTTTCAAGTTTCTAGTTACTTAATCATTCTGGTTCAATTTCGTGTTTAATTGCTTATAGAAAAGTAATCAATTGTGCTTCCTAGATCCTGACATAAATTGTGAACATAGTCCCTGTGAGAAAAAAGAATAGAGAAATTCACCTCTATATTGATTTCAAAAATCTAAATCAATCCTCTTTAAAAGATAATTACCTCCCACCCATCATGGATCAACTATTGCAGATAGTAATTGGCTCAGAGATGTTATCAATACTAGATGGCTTTTTGAGGTATAATCAAGTAGAAGTTGGTGAAGTAAACCAATATAAGACCACTTTCACTACAATTTGGGGCACCTTTGCATATCATAGAATGCCTTTTGATTTGATCAATGTTGGCACCACCTTCTAGAAAGCGATAGATCTTGCCTTTAAAAATAAAATAGGGAAGTTTATTATGGTATATCTTGATGACTTGACCATTTTTTCCAAATATCATCCTGATCATCTGCATCATTTACAACAAGTGCTAGAATGGTGTTGACAAAATAGCATTTCTCTCAATCCTAAAAGATCAATTTTTAGGGTTACAAAAGGAAAATTTCTTGGTCACATTATATCTTGAGAAGGCATAAATATTGACCCAGAAAGAGTCAAATCCATCCAAGAGCTTGATCTTCCTACTAGTAAGACTGCAATCTATTCTTTCTTTAGAAAGGTGAATTTTTTATGAAGGTTCATTCCTGAATTCACAGAGAAAACTCACCACATTGTCAACATGATGAAGGGTGAAGCTACTTCCCACTGGACTCAAGAAGGCAAGTCAACATTTCAAGACATCAAGAAAGCTATCACCCATGCCCCAATCTTAGTTTGTCCAAATTATACCAAAGACTTCATAATATATAGCTATGCTTCTGAACACACACTTTCAACCATTTTGGTTTAGCAGAACAAAGAAGGTGTGGAGTCTCCCATATCTTTCATGAGTTGTTCTCTCAAAGTTTATGAGCTAAAATATTTAAACATGGAAAAGCATGCTTATGTTATGATTAAGGTGGTAAAGCACTTCCATTTTTACATCTTGAACTCACACATTGTTGCTCTGGTTCCTAATACAATAGTAAAGTCCATTCTAATTCAACAAGAGTTTGGAACTAAAAGGGGCAATTGAATTACTAAAATCTAAGAGTTTGATTTATTTATTAAACTTATGAAGCTTATGCGAGGAAAAATTCTATGCTAATTAATTGCTGATAACATACCAGAGGAAGTAAGGCATGAAGAAACAGAGGTTGAAGACATGTCTACAGTTCTTTTTGTCACTACTATGAATGAGTGGTATTCTAATATCACTTATTTTCTTACTTATGGTGAGTGTCCTGCCCACCTGTCTTATAAAAAAAGAGAACTGTTAAGTTGAAAGCTATTAACTTTGTCCTATGGGACAACAATTTGTATAAAAAGAGCTTTGATGGGGTATTTTTTCATTGTGTGTATAAAGTGCAATAGAGCAAACTTTTAGAGTCTTTCTATAATTTAACTTGTGGAGGACATTTTTTTGCACATGTGACTACCCATAAGATTCTAAGAGCCAAGTACTATTAGTCTACTATATTTCAAGATTCATACACTTGGGTGCATAGATGCAAGCTATGTCAACAATTTTTTGAGAAACCTAAGTTGGCCATATTATCTCTCAAGCCGATGGTGATCAAAGAGCTATTTCAAAAATAGAGTATTGATTTCATTGGCACTGTAAACCCATCCTCGAATGCTAGATATGACTATGTTCTCACAACCACAGACTATTTTACCAAGTGGATGGAAGCCATTCCAGTCAAGCATGCTACTTCAGAAATAGTATGTAATTTTTTCAAAGAAAATATTATTTCCTGATTTAAAGTCGCAACCAAGATTGTAACAGATAATGCAGCCTATTTCTCTTCTCATGAGGTTACCCAATTCTATTATTATTATGGGATTATCCTCTCCCACTCTTCTAACTATTATCTATAAGAAAATAGTCAAGCAGAATCAAGCAACAAGAACTTAATGACCATTATCAAGAAGCTAGTAGATGACAATCAGAGAACCTAGCATAAAGCATTATTTGACGCTTTATGGATAGACAATATTACACCTAAAAGGGCGATAGGTATGTCACCATTTCAACTTTTGTATGGTTTGAATGTAGAGATACCAATCAGCTTAGAACTACCAGCACTGAAGTTGGTAAAGGCAGTCAAAGATCAAATATTTGAAGATTCTATTGACAAGAGAATCATGTGCTTAACTAAACTAAATGAGCAGGGAACTATGGTGGTGGACCGTATTACTGCACATTAAAGTTTGCTAAAGAAACTCTTCGACCAAAAAGCAAGGATTCATAATTTTTAGATTGGAGATCAAGTTTTTTTATGGGACAAGAAGAGAGAACCAAAAAGAATGCATAGAAAATTGGATTCTTTATGGAGAGGTCCATTTTCTATTCATTGATTAAATAGTGAAAATAGTTTCTTGTTGAAATATCAATATAGAACACCATTTTCACTAACTCACAATGGGCGGCATCTGAAGCACTTCAATCCTTGAAGTATCAGATAAGTCCAATTATATATTTATATAGTATTTATCTATTTTGTATTATTCATTTGGTTTTTATCATCTTTCTTTTTTTAGATGGCATGACTCCGTAGTCCAATGGCATAGATGAAGGCACTCAGAGTCTAGATTCTACTCCCTTCAATTGTTTCAAAATACAATAAATGGAAGTTCCCCAACTGGAGCCAACTATTATTCTCAAAATCTATCATTAATTTTTGTGAACAACATGTCGACCATTTCAGTCTTGCAGGCCAAAATGGTCTCTTTCTTTCTCAAAATGTTTTGAGCAGTTAAGTTATTCAATCACATAAGCCTTTTCAGTTAAGGAAATCACATGTTTAAAAGGTGAGCTTTCGCAAGGAAAAATCTCAAAACACTTAAGGCATTTTCTAAAAAAATTATAAGGATGGTTCAATGCCAAGGTTCAATCAAAAAGATTCAATGGCGGGGTTCAATGATATGGAATGAACCATTGAACTGTTAAACTATTGAACTCTACCTCTGAAAGGTTCAAAGAGTTCAAAGGTTCAAAGAGTTCAAGGTTCGAGCAGAAGGTTGAAGTGAATGGTTCAAGCGGAAGATTCTAAAAAAAGGTTCAACTGAATGGTGCAAATTATTGGTTTAATGACACCTTGAACTCGTAAAGAAGACTAAGTGAATGTGGCTCTTTACAAAACATTGAACCACCAAACTGTTGAACTGTCAAACTATTAAACTTTGAACTGTTGAACCATTGAACCAGTGAACTCTGAAAGGTTCAAGGTTCAAAGTGGTTAAAAGTAACCAGTAACACCCCCATGAATGTCAAATTCAAGGTAATGAAATAATTGTTGATTTTTGAATAACGCAGACCTAAGAACAAACTCAATGACCAGCCAAGGAAGGAGCTAAAGGAGCTAGTAGAAAGCGAGAAGATAGCCCTGAGAGCTTAGATCACCAAGAAGAGACAAAATATAGCAAGGAAAGAGAGAAAGTTATAGAGAATCTAAAAATATCTATAAGAGAGTTATTCTAGTAGGTAGAGCAGTCTACCAGGTGGATATCAGAGAGTGCAAGCATTCAATGGTGTGGCCTATTTTTTTCATTTGAGTAAAGACGAGTGGACAGTCGTATAAACATCACAAAGAAGACCAGGCAACCCATGCTTCAGAGGAGATATTTGAGATGATTTAGAATGTCAAAAGTTAAGGTCGATGACCTGTTTCAGCATGGCCCCTTCACAAAATTTCCAATGCATTTAATGCAGCATGGGCCACTTCATAAAAATAAGTGCCAAAGTCTTTTTTTGGAGGCTATATATTGTAATCTCTCAGTTTGTAGATAGAAAATCTCCCTGTTATTAGAAGTGAAACTCTACCCAAATTGAAAGGTATTCTTGAGACTTTGAGCTCAGACTATTAATTATATTTTATCAAGTGAATGAGAAAGTAAGTGACCTTTCAGACTTTGTGTTAAAATAACTTGTGTTATCTAAAAAATCATCCTTATGTCTTTTTCCTAAATACAATCTTTTTCATTTAATCAAATAAGTAAAACAAGTGGAAATAATCTGAAAGATATCTTCAAGTCGACTGTGGGAGACTTTGTGTTGCCATAATTGTCTTTAGTTTGTGTGTTTTATGGTTCAGGATATTGGAGAGACTTTGAGCTCCCCTTATCCTTTGTAATCTTTTACTCTATTGTAGTTTTTTGGTGGAGAATTTGTACTGCACTTCATACTACTATGTTACTTTGTCCTAAATTAGTAGGAGAAACAATGAAAGACTTTGTGTTTTCGTAGGTTTTTTGTGGATCTAGTTACTACCCAGAAAAAAAAATTATTATTTGTTGAACATCATTTCTGAAAGAAGAGAAATGCCTTTAGTAATTACATAAGAATTCTCCTCTATTTTATGAACATCATCTCTAAAAAAAGAGAGATGGATGGTATGATTTTACCCCTGAGTCTATTTTTAGTTTATATTAGTATATTATCGTTTATAGAGAACCTCCACTTACTGAAAGGAGAGATTTATCTTATTATGCTATGGTAACCACACCCATTTTATTGTATAAATCTCATTGTGTTGTGGTTGATATACCCATTTTACCATTATTTAGTTCATGACAAAATATTCACCCAATAGTTTTTGGTGACTCCGTTGGAGAAGAATGCATAATTTGAAGCCTCAAGCTTTAAATTGAAGCATTTCTAATTCTTTTCCATTCTACACTCTGGTGTATCCATGGTATACATGAAGCTAGAGAGCTTAAGGTATTGTTGATCTTGTGTTCGAGTTTGTGCAGCAAAATAATTTTGACCTTTCTCTTCCACAATCTCGCCTTCAATGAACCAGGAGTTTTCCTCCTATAGACGTCAAGTTCTCAATACCAAGCAAAGCTTATCTTTCCTCTGCTACTAGAGCTTTATCTATACATACTTTACATAGGTTCATTATCCCTCCTTTCAATCATCATATCATGGTAGCCCAAGGCCCTTGGGGTAACACTTTTGGCCCTCTGAATCTAACCCCACCTTTACATGAACTACCTCATAGTTCAAGAAAAAAAATTCTCAAGTTCTATGGTGATGGGAGAGTTCATCCTGATGAGCATATTGCAGCTTTCTACATAACTTTTGGTGTGATAGGCATTGAATTTGAAGATATAGAGATCAGACTATTTGTGAAAATGTTGCAAAGCACTGCCGTAGACTGGTTTTATCATCTGCAAGCATAAATAGTAACTGACTAGAACACTCTCAAGGCCAAGTTTGAGGCTAGGTTCAAATCCACAAAAGATGAACATGCCCTATTAGCCCAACTTACATAAATGAATAAGGAGCCTCATGAATCCATGCAAAACTTCATTTCTAAATTTGATAAGCTAAATAATAGGATTCTTACAATTTCTTAGCTAATGCTAGAAATCTTAAGTGCTTCTTCATCAATTCTTAGTTTCTTGAAGTGAGTTTTTTGTTGAGGCATGCTAGCTACATAGATCTTACTGTAATTCAGATTTTGGCCACTGAGGTTAAAGATGATCTTATATTTGTAGGAAAGATAAGAAGAGATCCTAACAAAAATAAATCTTTTTCATCTTTTAAAAATTTCCCTACAGGCACCACTGATCCTATGGTGCAAAAACTAGCAAATAAATTGCTAGCTCTAAAAAAGTAAATGGCTCAAGGGATGTCTACCCCTCCTTATTAAGATATACTAAGGATAACATTTCCCAATCAGTCATATCAAAGCAATGCTACCAAAAATCAAGAGCAACCAAATCATCTTCCTCCCCCACAAGAAAAGCTTGTCATTAAAGTAGCACCAACTAACTCAACAGTTGGTTATCATGAAGCTGAACATGATTTCTCTTTTCAACCTGAGTTAGACCAAGAAGATAATGCTAATATATTTTCAGAAGGTGAAGAAAAATTAGTTGGTGACTCTAATATTAATTTTTTGAATTACCAAGATGAAGCTAAAAGAAAGGGAGAAGTGTTTGATAGATCATATGCTATTTTTACTAGGTCCCAGAACTAGTCAACTCAACAAGCTGATAAGAAAAAAATAGGGAAAGAATCTCGACCAGTAATTTTAATTGCTAAATGGGAGACTTCACTACCTTTCCAATCAAAGGACCTGGTGATCAATAAAAAATTAAGTACCTCAAACAATCCTGCACCTTCTAATTCAATATTTTAAACCAGTACCATACCCAACCAAACCTATAATGATGGACTTCCTCTATTCCTAGTTTTTCTCAGTTATTTGACATCATTGATCATAATAGAAAGACCAAGATCCAAATGTTTGAGTTTGAATACTTACAAGCCAACTTTGAGTAGTTGGATAGGCTAGTTGAATGCATCAAGAATAAAATTGTCCCTGCAAGATAAGATATTTCAAAGGTAACTCATGATCTTCTAAAGAACACATTCACTTGAAACAATCTTGTCATTACTCTCCCTGTCACCCTAGGAAGATATAACCTTTTTATGTTTCCCTATTGATTAATGGTCATAAGCTGAACAAGTGCATAATAGACTCTAGCACCTCTGACAATGTGATGCCCACCAAGGTGGCAGACTCTCTCAGTCTCACCCTAACTAAAACTTTTAGGAGATGTTTTTCCATAGAAAATAAGCAAGTGCTACTTTTGGGACAGATCAAAGATGCCCAATTTGTATTCACATCCTAAAAAAAAAAAAAAATGATAGTTTTGGCGATCGACGTTCCAGCTTCCTATGGCATTCTTCTTGAATAAAATTTCTGTAAGGATGTTAGTGGAGAATTAAACATGGACCTATCTGAGGTGAGTATACCTATCAAGGGCATCATGTAAAGGCTTCTTCCTAAGAATGAATCAAAATATATTATCACCCAAACATCAGCCCCTGAAGCTCAAATTTTAATTGAATCTTTAGGAATGGGTAACTACTGTCTGTCTATAAAAGATGTTTCTATTTCATCAGATGAAAGTTCTATAATTAACAATCCAAAAAATTTAGACAAGATGTTAAAAGAATTGGTAGAGCACAGTTTAGGTAAAAAATAATCTTCCCTCTCTAACGAAGAGAAGTCTGAAAGAAGATCAGATTCTAATGATGTTTAGATTCTAGAATTTGATGGTAGTAATTATTCAACTGATTCTAGAGCTAAAATTGTTTTGATATCTCTACAAGGAGATATTTTTTTCTATTCATATAAATTATAGTTCATCAATACCAACAACATCGTCAAGTATGAATCTTTGTTGCTTGGATTGAAAGTTGCTCAAGCTAAAGATATTAAGCTTTTTCACACCTGAGGAGATGTTGAGCTGGTAGTTTGTCAGGTAAGAAACTTGTATCAAACTAAGGATGAAAGATTGTGATATTATCACAATCTAGTGTGGGACGACCTTGAAAGTTTTGAGGATTTTAGTATTTCTATGATGTCTAGAGAATTTAATATTTGAGCAAATTTATTGGTTATCTCTGCAACCCTCATGGTTCTTCACAAAGATTTTAAAGGGCACAAGTACACTATTAAGTTGATCTTTCGACCAAGTGTACCTAATAATACCAATTATTAATAGGTATTTAATGGTGATAACCAAATCATTACTTTTCTAAAATAGATGGATAGCTTTCAGGAGCTTTATTTTGAATGCAATGAATCTCCACCAGAGGAATCAACTTTCGAAACAAATTTAAAAATTGGTGAAGAGTTCCTTTAACTTAAAGTGAATAAAATTCTCAAAGGGTTAGTTTCTCTTGAAAAGCTATTCAATAAGCATGATAGATTTATCAAGAAGCAACAAATAGATTTGAGTTCCTCTAAAAAATTTGATCAAATAAATTTGAGTACAGAAGATAATTTCAAAATGATCAACATTGGGAATTATTACACTCCTGATAAAAAATTCAAATTCATTACTTTGTTTCACCATTACATTGATATTTTAGCATACTTTTATGATGATCTAAAATCTCTCAAGCCTGAAAAACTTTGGCACAAAATTCTTCTCAAGATTAGGTCATTGCCTCACAAGCAGAAATAAAGGTAGTACAACCCCAAGACATCAGGTACTATTCTTTCTAAGATCTAAAAAATGTTAAATGCGAGGATAATTTTTCCAATCCATCATTCCACCTAGATTGCAAACATAGTCCTTATGAAAAAAAATAGAGAAATTTGCCTCTGTGTTGATTTTAGAAATCTAAATCAATCCTCTTTAAAAGACAACTACCCCCTACCCATCATGGATCAGCTACTGTAGACAGTAACTGGCTCAGAGATGTTATCAATGTTAGATGGTTTTTTGGGGTATAATCAAGTGGAAGTTGGTGAAGAAGACTAGCATAAGATCACTTTCACTACACCTTAGGGCACCTTTGCATATCATAGAATGCCTTTTGATTTGATCAATGCTGGTGCCACCTTCTAGAGAGCGATAGATATTGCTTTCAGAAATGAAATGGACAAGTTTATTGTGGTATATCTTGATGACTTGACTGTCTTTTCCAAACATCATCTTAATCATGTGCATCATTTACAAGAAGTGTTAGAATGATGTTGACAAAATAGCATTTCTCTCAATCCTAAGAAATCAATTTTTGGGGTTACAGAAGGAAAACTTTTTGATCACACTATATCCCGAGAAGGCATAAAGATCAACCCAAAAAGATTCAAATCCATCCAAGAGCTTCTCTTCCTGCTAGTAAGACTGTAGTCCATTCTTTCTTTTAAAAGGTGAATTTTCTACGAAGGTTCATTTTTGAATTCACAGAAAAGACTCACCGCATTGTCAACATGATGAAGGGTGAAGCTACTTCTCACTGAACTGAAGAAGGCAAGTCAGCATTTTAAGAGATCAAAGAAGCTATCACCCATGCCTTAATCCTAGTTTATCTAGATTATACAAAAGACTTCATAGTATATAGCTATGCTTCTGAACACATACTTTTAGCTATTCTGGTTCAGCAAAATAAAGAAGGTGTGGAGTCCCCCATATCTTTCATGAATTGTCCTCTCAAAGATCATGAGATGAAATATTCAAACATGGAGAAGCATGCTTATGTTGTGGTTAAGGTGGTAAAGCACTTCCATTTTTACATCCTAAACTCACACATTGTTGCTCTGATTCTTGATACAATAGTAAAGTCCATTCTAACTCAACAGGAGTTTGGAACTAAAAGGGGTAATTGGATTGCTAAAATCCAAGAGTTTGATCTTATTATCAAACCTATGAAGCTTATACAAAGAAGAGGTCTCTACCAATTAATTGTTGATAACATACCATAAGAAGTAAGGCATGAAGAAATAGAGGTTGAATACATACCTACAGTTCTCTTTGTCACTACTACGAATGAGTGGTATTCCAATGTCTCTCATTTCTTTACTTATGATGAGTGTCCTGCCCACCTGTCTCATAAAGAAAAGAGAACTATTAAGTTGAAAGATGCTACCTTTGTTCTGTGGGATAACAGTTTTTACAAGAGGAGCCTTGATGGGGTATTTCTTTGTTGGGTGAATAAAGTGCAATAGAGCAAAATTTTGGAGTCTTTTCACAATTTGGCTTATGGAAGACAATTTTTTGCACTTGTGATTGCCTAAAAGATTCTACAATCCAGGTACTATTAGCCTACTCTATTTTGAGATTCATACATTTGGGTGTGTAGATGTGAGCTGTGTCAATAGTTTGTTGTGAAACTTAAGTTGGCCACATTACCTCTCAATTTGGTCATGATCAAAGAGCCATTTCAGTAATGGGGTATTGATTTTATTGGCACTATAAACCCATCTTTGAATGCTAGACATGACTATGTTCTCATAGCCACATACTATTTTACCAAGTGGGTGGAAGCCATTCCAGTCAAGTATGCTACTTTAGAAGTAGTATGTAATTTCTTCAAGAAAAATATTATTTCTCAGCTTGGAGTCCCAATCAAGATTGTAACAGACAATGCAGCCTGTTTCTCTTCTCATGAGGTTACCCAGTTCTGTTATTATTATGGGATTATCCTCTCCCACTCTTCTGACTATTATCTGTAAAAAAATGGTCAAGTAGAATCAAGCAACAAGAACCTGATGACCATTATCAGGAAGTTTATAGATGACAATCAGAGAACTTGGCATAAAGTATTGTTTGATGCTTTATGGTTAGACAAGATTACACCCAAAAGGGCGATAGGTATGTCACTATTTTAACTTTTGTATGATTTACATACAGAGATACCAATCACCTTGGAACTACTAGCACTGAAGTTGGCAAAGGCAGTCAAAAATCAAACATTTGAAGATTCTATCGACAAGAAGATCATGTGCTTGACTAAATTAAATAAGTACCAAACTATGGTGGTGGACCGTATTACTGCACATCAAAGTCTGGTAAAGAAACTCTTCGACTAGAAAGTAAGGATTCATGATTTTCAGATTAGAGATCAAGTCTTGTTATGGGACAAGAGGAGAGAACTAAAAGGAATGCATATAAAATTGGATTTCTTATGGAGAGGTCTATTTTCCATTCATAGATTAAATAGTGAAAATAGTTTCTTGCTAAAATATCAAGATAGAATGCCATTTATACTACCTCACAGTGGGCACCATCTAAAACACTTCAATCCTTGAAGTATCAGATAAGTCCAGTTATACATTTGTATAGTCATTATTTGTTTTTTGTTATTCATTTGGTTTTTGGTCTCTTTTTCTTTTTGGATGGCATGACTCCGTAGCCTAATGGCATAGATGAAAGCACTTAGAGTCTAGGTTCTACTTCCTTCGATTGTTTCAAAATACAATCGATAAAAATTTCTCAACTGGAGCTAGTTGTTGTTTCCAAAATTCATCACTAGTTTTTATGGATAACATTTTGACTATTTTGGTCCTACAAGCCAAAATGGTCTCTTTCTTTCTCAAAATGTTCTGAGCAGTCAAGTTATTCAATCACACAAGCCTTTTTAGCTAATGAAATTGCAGGTTCAAAAGGTAGGCTTTCACAAGGAAAAATCTCAAAACACTTAAGATATTTCCTAAAAAAATTGTAAGGATGATTCAATGTTAAGGTTCAATCAAAAAGGTTCAACGGTGGGGTTCAATGATATGGAATGAACCATTGAACTGTTAAACCATTGAACTCCGCTTCTAAAAGGTTCAAAGAGTTCAAAGGTTTAAAGAGTTCAAGGTTTGAGCAGAAGGTTGAAGTGAATGGTTCAAGTAGAAAATTATAACAAAAAGTTAAACTAAATGGCGCAAACAATTGGTTCAATGACACCTTGAACTCATAAAGAAGACTAAGTGAATGCAGCTCTTTACAAAACATTGAACTATCGAACCACTGAACTGCCGAACCGTTGAACTTTCAACCGTTGAACCATTGAACCAATGAACTCTAAAAGGTTCAAAGGTTCAAGGTTCAAAGTGGTTTAAAGTGACCAGTAATGCCCCTGTAGACATCAAATTTAGGGTAATAAAATAACCATTGATTTTTGAATAACGCAAATTTGAGAACAAACTCAGTGACCAGCCAAGGAAGGAGCTGAAGGAGCTAGCAAAAAGTGAGAAGATAGCCCCAAGAGATCAGATCACCAAGAAGAGATAAAATATAGCAAGGAAAGAGAGAAAGTTACAGAGAATTTAAAAATATCTATAGGAGAGTTATTCCAGTAGGTGGAGCAGTCCACCAAGTGGATATCAGAGAGTGCAAGAATTTAATGGCATGGCCTATTTTTCTTTGTTTGAGTAAAGATGAGTGGACAGTCGTGTAAACATCATAAATAAGACCAAGCAACTCATGCTTCAAAGGAGACATTTGAGATGATTTAGAATGCCAAAATTTAAGGCTGATGACCTATTCTAGCATGGCCCCTTCACAAAATTTCCAATGCATTCAATGCAGCATGGGCCACTTCATAAAAATAAGCGCCAAAGTCTTTCTTTGGAGGCTATTTATTGTAATCTCTCAATTTGTAGATGGGAGATCTCTCTATTATTAGAAGCAAAACTCTACCCAAATTGATAGGCATTCTTGAGACTTTGAGCTCAGACTGTTAATCATATTTTATCAAGTGAATGAAAAGCAAGTGACCTTTCAGACTTTGTGTTGAAATAACTTGTGTTATCTAGAAAATCATTCTTATGTCTTTTTCCTAATCCATTTAATAAAATAAACAAAACAAGTGAAAATAATTTCAAAGATGTTTTGAAGTTGACTGTGGGAGACTTTATGCTACCATAATTGTCTTTAGTCTATGTGTTTTATGTTTCAAGATATTGGAGAGACTTTGAGCTCCCCTTATCATTTGTAATATTTTATTTTGTTGTAGTTTTTCAGTGGAGACTTTGTACTGCACTTCATACTACTGTGTTACTTTCTCCTAAATCAGTAGGAGAAACAATGAAAGACTTTGTGCTTTCATGAGTTTATTGTGGATCCAGTTACTACCCAAGAAGGATTCCAATTGTTTACTGAACATCATTTATGAAAGAAGAGAAATGCCTTTAATAATTACATAAGAATTCTCCTTATTTTGTGAATATCAACTCTAAAAAAATAGAGATGGATGGTATGATTTCACCCCTGAGTCTATTTTCAGTTTATATTAGTATATTATAGTTTATAGGGAACCTCCCCTTGCTGAAAGGAGAGATTTATCTCATTATGCTGTGGTAACCACACCCATTTTACCATATAAATCTCATTGTGTTGTGGTTGATATACCCATTTTTCCATCAGTCAGTTGATGACAAAATATTCACCCAACATAACCTATCTTGGAGAATGGGTGAACACCCTTAGCCATAAACAAAAGAAAAAAACATTAAGGTCCCAAAGTGAAAACCCCTTTGAGGCACTTTTGGACTAGGGTAAAAGTAAAGAGAAAGACCAGTCTTTCGGTGAAAATCTATTTTAGGCATCATTAGATGGGGGTGTTCACCTTTCCCATAATGAAGCATAGGAAACCACCAATGATGAACTTATTTTTGGCCCTGAGTTCAGTTCTGAAGAACAACATGCCTTTGATTGAATTATCCAAGAGTTTCCAATAGTCTTTGTGACATTTCCATACTTACAATTGGGATATTTTGATTCATCTTGCCTAGGGGAACTCAAAGAGCCAGTCCAAACAAAAGATTTTGTTATTATAGGCCAATTTAAATCATTTCCAACCATCTTGGAAGATGGTTTGATTATTCTCATATAAGACACTACAAAAGTCAACATCAGGACTCTAGATAACCCAAAATGGATCAAATTAGGCAAGTCCCTCATTAAGGAGGAACGTGACATCTTTACAACCCTTTGAGGGAATTTGTTGACATATTTGCTTGGGCCTAGTCAGACATGCCTGATTTGGACCCTACCTTAGTTGTATAATACCTAATTGTATATCCTGATGCCAAGCCTATAAAGTATAAATTATGCCAGATGCATCCTTATATTGATATATTAGTAAAGAAAGAGTTGAAAAATCTTTTAGAAGCAAGATGTATTTGACCGATTAACTACTCAGAGTGGATCTCAAATATTGTGCCAATTAATATGAATCCAAAAGGAATCAAAATTTGCACTAATTTTAGGGATATAAATAAGGCCTACCCCAAGGATAACCTTTCTCTATCAAACATTGACCTGATAGTTAATTCCACAGATGGATACGAAATGCTTTCCTTGATGGATGGATTTTTAGGGTACAACCAGATCCAAATTGCACCAAAAGATTAACATAAGTTAGCATTAACCACTCTATGGGGAATGTTTTGTTATCATGTTATGTCATTTGGTCTCAAGAATGTTGAGGACACATACTAAAGAGCCATGACCATCATATTTCATGATATGATGCATGACATTGTTGAAGATTGCATCGATGACATATTGGGTAAATCAAAGACCAGGGTCGATCATATAGTTGCACTACAAAAGATATTTAAGAGACTGCATGAATACAAAGCTAGACTCAATCTAAGAAGTTCATTTTTAGTGTTACTTTAGGAAAATTTCTAAGCTTCATTGTGTCTCACTGAGACATTGAAGTTGATCCAACCAAAGTACAAGCTATCACTAGAATGCCACCACCTTCCAATTTAAAGAAGCTTTATAGACTATAAGGCAAAAATCAATCTATCAAACATTTCATATCTCAGTTAGCTAAAAAATTCCATCAATTTAAACACTTATTGAAGAAGGGTGTTACATTTCATTAGGATGAAGAATGCTAGAAATCCTTCTAGTAACTAAAGGACTATCTTGCCAATCTGCCTATTTTGTTACCACTAATGCCATGAAAGTCATTCCTATTGTATCTCTCTACCATAGAAAAATCCATGGGTCAATTCTCATTCAGCATGACAACAATGAAAAATAACATGTCTTGTACTATCTAAGTCATACACTAGTTGCTTATGAACACAATTATATGCCTATTAAAAAAGCATGTTTAGTTATAGTCTTTACAACCCAAAAACCATGGCATTACAAGCTAAACAACAAGGCCATAGTTATTTACAAAGTAGATCCACTCAAATATCTACTATCCAAAACAATTTTACAAGGCTGCATGGATAAATGGATCATACTTCTGAGCAAGTTTGAAATTGAATACATCAACTAGAGGGCCATCAAGGGACAAGTTCTTATGGATCAACTCGATGAAACTCTCCTTACAAATACAAAACCACTAACATTTTAATTCCTAGATGATTCCATTATGACCTTCATTGAAACACCTCATGAGGAGCAACACTAAAATTTGTATTTTGATGGATCATTCACAACATAGGGATTGGGAGCATGCCTACTATTTATTACACCATAGAGGAACTTATCCCTAAATCATTTTATATCAATTTTCCTTGTAATAAAAACATGGCCAAATATGAATCACTCATTGTAGGGTTTTTTTAGATAGTATAATGGAATATTCATCGTCTCAAGGTTTATGGTAATTCTTAGGTAATCATCAATTATGTTACAAACCACTTTCAAACCAAAGATGATAACTGGGTACTATACAAGGCCATGATCAACATTCTCAAACAATAGATTGTCGATGTCCAATTTGAAAACATTTTAAGGTAAAATAATATCAATTCCTCATTGAAAATGTTCTAACACAAGCTCATAAACCTTCAACCATCATAACAATATGTGATATTGTTAGTACCAGATCTATATGTTATTCAAAGCTTTTTACCTACCTTCATGACTACATTATGCCACCAGACTTATTATGAAAACAATAAAAGGCCTTTACCCATTAAGCCTCATGATATACCTTACTTGGACCAAACCTTTACCACCATAACTTTGATGGAAATCTTTTCATTATTTAACTTCAATAGAATCAACATTAGAATTATGATAAGTTCATGGAGTATGTGGAGCCCACATAATCAAGGCCATCCTATCTAAAAATATCCTATGTATCAGTTATTATTGGCCAACTATGGATGCAGATGCAGTTATGTATGTTAAAAGGTGCAATAACTGTCAAATGCATGGCAAGTTGATTCATGCCCCAGCTAAAACACTCAAACCAATGATTACACCATAGTCATTTGTCACTTTGGGACTTTATCTCATTGGGAAGATCAATCCTACCTCATATTATGGCCATAACCATATACTTATCACTACCAAATATTTCACTTATGGGTTGAAGCTATACCCCTCACTTACGTGTCTGAAAAACAAATTTTCAAGTTCATCTTCAACCATCTCATTTGTTGCTATGGTGTCGCATTTGACATTATATATGATGATGGTAGATCATTTAAAAACAAGGATGTCAAATTGATGTGTGCCAAGTACAACATTACTTAACATTTCTCTACTGCTTATTATCCACATGGTAAAGGCCAAGCAAAAACATCCAACAAAACCATTATAAATATCCTTCTAAAGATTGTTAATGATGTTGGCTATGATTGGAACCTACAAATATTCCACACTATATGGCCATATCACACTAATTATTATACCCTAAAAGGAATCACTCCATATTCTCAGGTTTATGGCACTAAGGCCATTCTTCCCATTTAGGTCGAGTTACATGTTATAGATCTAGATTGCATCTTAGTAGAGCAAAGGGGATTATTTAGGTCCTCTACCCAAATCTAGTCCAACATGGGAACAACCCCAGGCTGTGGGTCACCTATGGTAGGGATGGACCTCTAGGTTTTTTAATGAGGCTAGCTCCTCTAATACATCATTTAGCTCACTTTCACTAAAAATTACTAATTATTGGGAAAAGGGAGTGAAGGATAACTAAAAGGGGAAATCTAAGCTAATGTCGGTGATGCACCTAAAATGATTGTTCATCCACTCTTACTTGAGCCTTTTAAAACACTAATGAGATAGAATAAATTACTAGATCTAGAACTCTAAATGTCTGTTATGTATCAATATTTCATGCAGAGGTTCACCAAGTGATCAAAACTTGAGGGAAGTGATGGAGAGGCCTGATTCAAGGCACTAACCAGTCGATGTATCCACATGTTAGATTCAATAAAATGACACTAAACATTAAACATGACCTACATAACAAGATAACTAGTAGCTAGGTGAGATTAGGACTTGACAAGGGAAAGATTTCTACCACATATACAAATCAAACTGACATTGACACACTATACCAAAACAATAAAATTTGAAACAATATTTTATTCATTTCAAGAGGTTACAAAGCTCAATCTTGGGAGATTCTAGTCATGCCCAAGAGAGGGATTCATTTCAAGGCTTAGAAGCCTGTATATATAGAAAAGGGAAGGAGAGAGGGAGTTGTGCAAGCAGAAAGCATTGAAAGAGGTCCAACCATTCTTGATGGATTAATACCAACTCAAAGATGCCTAGTCATGATCTTATCAAGAAAGAACAAACTTTAAAGGCTCTCTTAAATAATTGAATGCTCCACTATCTTTTATCAAACCACCAAATCTCCATTTCGAGACTCTACACCGCTTTCTACTTAATCTGTCGATGAGGACAAAATCTTCATATCTTGGAACTGATAGAGTTGTGCTTAGTCTGCCTTAGGCAATTATATGTTCCTATTGAATTATGGATGATTTGGATATTATATTTAAACCTTGACATGCTGTTTACTACAAATACTAAACATGGATCTACTATAGACTAAAAACCAATATCTTTTATTGGTTTTCAGATAGTCAATACCTCCACCTCAACATGTCTATATCGATTGAACAACTAGTAGCCCACCTTGATCTATATTAGTTTCAAAAAGACCTATTGTGCCTTTGTGCATCATGGAAGCTAATAAATCTTTGCATATATGATCTCCTTTAAAGAATGGTTAACATGATCATGAAGGATATTGCCACCTTAGAAGACCAGGTTTGTAGGTTTAAAACCCTCAAGCCAAGAGCCTAACTGAGCTTTAATGATGCCCTTGAGCTTGAAATGTTTATTTTGGCTCCACTTGGATCATGTTTGGATATTGGTTCTATGTATTTACATACTCAGGTGGTGAAATCCTTTGATCTTATGTGTCTGCCCATATGGTATCCTCTCAAGGTCCTTAACCCTTTGACTATATTCACATCGTAGATCTCTGTTGGTATGAATGAATGCAAGAAATTGGATCTACCCTTTACTTGTCAACATTTACCTAGCTCATGCACTTATGCCACATGGTGGCCTCACATTTAATTTGAGCCCCTTGACTTTAATAATCATGATCCATACCATTAGATCTTACCTATATGATTTAATGTGCATTGTTGTATCTGCCTAGACCCACTGACCCTATTAGTCATTGCTCACCATTAGATCTTTGGTATGATTAAATGTCAACCATTAATTTACCTTCATTTGAAAACAAATGGCTACTTAACAGGGCTTAATTTTGATGTTTGTGTGCTCGTCATTGATATCACACTTTGAAAATAAATGGTTATTTGATGTGGCTTTATTTTGATGCTTACACAAATGTCTCACTCTAATGGATCAACTTTGAAGGCTTATATCTTGAGATAGAGAACTCATCAAGACATGAAATTTGTATAGGGTCTTTTTGGCATGAAATGCATCATGTCTATACAATTCCTTGGCTCTAAGAGGTCTCCCAAGTGCATCTATCAAATGTGAAATCAGCTCACTCTATTCATTTTTATATGACATCTTGGTAACGATCTGGTCTTTCAAAGCTTGTACAAGTCATTTGATCATTCACCTAATAAATAGCTTTACTCATCTATTCAATCTAGGAAAAAACTTGGTATGTGGACAAAAATTGTCTAGCATCTTTGGTGACTCAACTAGGAATCATGCCTGTTATGCTTGAGAACCCATTTGTCTTGACTAGTCTATTGGGCATGGAGTCTCCTCTCTGGTTCAACAATTTGATCTGAATCTAAAACTGACTTCCCCTATGGATAACCTCTCTTGAAATAAATAAGGACCAAAATGGAGCAAAATAACACAAAGTGCCCAAAACATTTATTGAATGGAAACACAAAACATAAGGGTAATAAACCTAATCAAAACAAGGAATAATAACCTAATGTGCTAGAATAGCACTTGGAAAAAAATAAATAACTAATTATGTACAAGGAATATAACTAACCAGGACAAAGCATGATCCACTTGAATCAAAAAGAAAATACATAGACTCACCTAGAGAATGACATATCACATGTTCCCTTGCAAGCCTGGTGTTTGAAGAAGCAAATCTTTCCTTTGCCAACTCCTTTGCCATACTCATATGTGGAATGTTAGGGGCAAAATAACCTCCAATGTAAACATACTCACTTAGTAGCTCTTCCTCTTTACCAATTTCCAACTGAAATTGGTGTATCAAAGGACACCTTCTTGTAATGGCAATCTTACTAACATCCCCTAGCTTAAATTGAAGCTCTATTCTTTCACAATCTAATTGACTAAGCTAAGCACTAAATAGACTTGTATTACCTTTTGGAAGCATAACCCTATCTATAGGCCCACCAAGGAATTGGTATCCCATTATGAAGATCTCAAATAGTTCTATGTCTACAATGAACTCTTCAGGTGGTAGTATTGGAGGACTTCCCACTCCATGCTCTTTGATTTACTTGACAAGGCTACTCTTTTTATTTACAATCAGACCACAATCCTCTTGGAGAAGAGTATATCATACCTCCAATTCTTTGAATAAGTCTTCCAATGGGCCTTTTGGCTAATTGGTGACCTTTGTTTGCCCCACAAATTCATCAATTTGATCATCTATTATATCCATTTCTTGATCCTCTACATAATATAACAGCTCATCTGAGGAGTTGATAGCCTCAACTTCTTCATTATCAATATAAGATGGTATCTTTGCTTCCTCTTCCTTGAAGGTAGAAATGCAAGACATATCCACTTCTGATGTAACTTCAATTATTTGGGTAGACCCTTCTTAGAGGAATCTTATGAAGTTTAGAACCTTGAACTGTTTAACCTCTTCAAGCTCCTTTGCTTGACCATATAGACTAGGCATAATAGGATCCTCATGACAAAGGTTGGGCATCACATAATTTGAGTGCATAGCCCATGAAGGTTTCCAAATTTGAGATGGATGGGTTATATGAGGAATCATAGGTGGAGTGGGAAAATGGACAACTATCTCTTAGGGAGGTAGGAAACTTAGGACTTTGAATAAAATAGGTGTAGGATTTGGTAGTATGGATGGATATTGAGACATAGAAGGAATTGGTGTGAAACTTTGTACCTCCATGGACTTCTCTTTAGGGGAGTAAGCCATGATACTAGGAACTTTCATTGGAGTAGATTCCTCTTGATGTACTTATTCTTGTACTTACATCTTAGCCTCCTCTTTGAATTCATCTATTCTTATATCTTGAAACACTATAACATGTTCACCCTTGCCTATTAGTGTCCCAATTATGAAATTTTCTTCCGAATCACTCAAGTCACCTTCATTTTTTATTTCCTTAGCTACATCTTCCTAATTTTCCTCACAAGGGAGAGGCTCCTTCTCAAAGAGTGACATAGTAGATGCTTGAAAATCTTCAGTAAGATGAGAAAATTCTAAATAAGTTACCATAGGTACCTAATTTTGCTCATTGATTTTCTCTCCTTGATTCACCTCTACCTCCTCTCTCTATTGTTTTGCTTCTTGAATGGCTTCCCATGAAGGAAAGGCTTTGGGATTTTGAGGGGAAAGGAATGGACATTAAATAATCTCTTGTTTGATCTTGATGTCAACATCTTGACTTATGCCTAATTATTCTTCCTTCTTTCTTGATCATTGAATCTGATTCTAAGCTATAAACTTAGGTTTAGAAACCTCTACTTTTGCACTTGTTTTTGCTATGGGTGAGAAAGGAGTTTTCTACTATGTTGACTTTGTAACTTTTATTAAATGTTGGAGATGCTAATTGGAAAACTGAATTTGCTTGGCTAAATTAGCCTCAAAATCATGGACTAGATCACTGGAGATCTCTTCATGTAAAATTGAAGATGTAGGCTCCTATATGGTTTATTGAGAAACATTGAGATTAGTCTCTTCAAAGCATGTTTGTTCATCCTTCCAAGGCCTTTCTTGGATAGACTTCCAAGTAGGAATGTTAGGCAAGGATTGAATGGACTCTTGAGGGCTATGGTAAACATTAGTTTGTTGATCATAAGGAGGAAAGGGGGCCTCTATGGGAGCATACTATTGTAAATGATGACCCTGGGGTTTTTCATAAACCACCAACCTCTCTTCAATGGCTACTATTAGACCACCCATGTCTAAAACATCAAAAATAAATTTTGAGTGGCCTTAAGTTATGAAAGATGAACATACCTCTTTAGCTTGCTGTAAACTAGATCTCATGATTTGAATTTCATACATGTAAATATCCTCTCTATATCCCTTCCTAGTGTCTATGCTTATCATCTCTTTCTCATAGCCAATCAATTTTTTCTTGAAGCTTAAGATGGATTGATTTGGGGCTTGATAGGTCTAATCAGGAAGACAACTAGATACATGAGGACTATTATAAACTAGTAAAGGTCATGAGGAAGGTAAGAGGCATGCCCTTGATAATAAAGATCATAAAAAACTTGATAAGGCTCATCATACCTTTGATAGGGGTATTCACCATAGCTATTCATATTAATCTCATATATCAAAAGAGATGTAAAACTAATTAAAATCTTCAATGAGACATACCTGGGTTGCTTATAAATAGAAGCTTTGATTCGGAGTCACCATTGGTGCTAACTTGATTGTTTCCAAAATATTATTAGAGGAAAGGCACACCAACAATCTTTCCACTCTTTTGGATCTTGTCCAATTAGGCATTCTAGAACTATTGTAGATCTAGATTGCACCCTAGATGAGTAAAGGGGATTGTTCAAGTCCTCTTCCCAAATTTAGTCCAACATGGGAACAACCCCAAGCTCTAGGTCACCTATGGTAGAGTTGGTCCTTTAGGATTTTTAATGAGGCTAGCTCCTCTGATGTATAATTTAGCTCACTTTCACTAAAACCTACTAATTTCTAGGAAAAGGGAGAGAAGGATAACTAAAAGGGGAAATCTAAGCTAATGTTGGTGATGCACCTAAAATGATTGTTCATCCACTCCTACTTGAGACTTTTAAAACACTAATGAGATAGAAAAATGACTATATATACAACTCCAAATATATGTTATGCTCAGTATTTCATGCAGAGGTTCACCAAGTAATCAAAACTTGAGGGAAGTGAAGGAGAGGCCTAATTCAAAGCACTAACCAGTCAATTTATCCACATGCCAAATTCAATCAAAAGACATTAAACACTAAACATGACCTGCATAACAATATAACTAGTAGCTAGTTGAGATTAGGACTTGACAAGGGAGAGATTTCTACTAGATATTCAAATCAAACTGACATTAATGCACTATACCAGAACAATAAAATCTAAAATAGTCTTCTATTCATTTCAAGAGGTTACAAAGCTAAATCTTGGGAGATTCTAGCCATGCCAAAGAGAGGGAATCATTTCAAGGCTTAGAAGCCTATATATATAAAAAAGGGAAAGAGAGAGAGGGAGTTGTGCATGTAGAAAGCATTGAAAGAGGTCCAACCACTCTCGATGGATTAGTACCAACTCAAGGATGACCAATCATGATCTTATCAAGAAAGAATAAACTTTAAAGGCTCGCTTAAAGAATTAAATTCTCCATTGTCTTTTATCCAACCACCAGATCTCCATCTTGGGACTTTACACCACTTTCTACTTAATCTACTGACAAGGAAAAATTCTTCATATTTTAAAACTAACAAAGCCATTCTTAGTCTACCTTAGGTGGTTGTATGTTCCTACTAAATTGTGGGTGATTTGAGTATTATCTTTATACCTTGGTGTACTCTACTACAAATCCTAAACATGGATCTACTATAGATTGAAAACCAATCACCTTTATTTATTTTTAGTTAGTCAATACCTCCACCTCAACATGTCTATATCAATTGAGTAGATAGTAGCTCACCTTGATCTATATTAGGTTCAAAAGGACCTATTGTGCCTCTATACATCATGGAAGCCAATAACTCTTTGCTTACTTGGATCTCATTTAAAGAATGGTGAACAAGATCACAAAAGGATATTGCAACCTCAAAAGACCAGGTCTATAGGTCTAAAACCCTCAAACTAGGAGCCTGACTAAACTTTTATGATGCCCTCAAGCTCAAAATGTTTATTTTGGCTCCACTTGGATCATGTTTGGATCTCAATTCTATGTATTTACAAGCTCAGGTGATGAAATCCTTTGATCCTATGTATATACCCATGTGGTCTCCTCTCGAGCTCCTTAACCCTTTTAATCTATTCACATCATAGATCTCCCTTGGTATGAATGAATGTAAGCCATTAGATCTACCCTTTACTTCTCAACATTTACCTATCTCATGCGCTTATGCCATATGGTGGCCTCACATTTAATCTAAGCCCCTTGAATTTTCTAACCATGATCTACACTGTTAGATCTTACCTATATTATTTAATGTGCATCATTGGATCTTCTTGGACCCATTAATCTAATCAATAATTGCTCATCATTGAATATTATAGTCATATAAAATGCAAAATTTAGTAACTTGAGTGTGGCTAATGATACTCAATCCATAGGTCCATCTTGCTTGCTCTCATGACCCTCGTAGGCATGTTTTCACTAATTCCCAGTCATCCATAACCTCCCAGACTGAACCCTTATAGACCCAAATTACACTTTCCATGCTTAATCCATCCCCCCAAGTCTTGTCAACCATGGATAAAAGTGCCCAAACTTAGACTACAATGTTGAAACCCAGGGTGTCATATTTTTGGCACTATTGTCCAAGTGCATTTTGGCTTCTAACGGTCACATTATTCTGAATCTTTATCCTAATTTATGTCAGCCTAATGTGAATTCATTTAACCCACAATCATTAAATCCCTTATATAATGCCATTCAAAGTCCATTCAGAATGGCTGGCACTCATTTACAAGAGAGGCGCAAGACTACTCAAGCATTTTTCCATATGCTATGCATACATCCATCCAATAGCATTTCAAGCTTATTCAAACCTTTACACTAGTCTTTAGTCATTCTAAGTAAACCTAGTTTTGCATTTACTTGCATTTTCATCACATTATTGCACAAAGTACTTCAATGGGAGAATTACATATAGCTTGATCCCTCCTTAGAGTATTGGTATGTAGGCAACGTGCCCACACACAGGGTGTGAAGTGCATCTAGTGTATTCTTTACACACTAACCCCTCCTCTCCTCTCCTTTCTCCAAATTTTACATTCAAGTTTAAGCATAAAGATCACTTAGGGTATTGAATTTAAATGATGTACACAATAAGATATAAGGACTTTCAAGCTTTGATATTTTACAAGCAGGGTCACATAGTCCTGATGCATAAAACCCAAAAAGCTTAGATCATTAGGACAATAGCACTGAGATAGGACTACAACATCAGAACCTAGGGTGTCCCACTTTTGGCATTCCTATCAAATCAAGAAATGAACTCTAGATTCTTGTTTCTAATAGTCTCCCAAGCCTACACAAAGATTTCTAGACCCTATGTCAGTTGGAACAACACAAAATTAGATAAGATTAATTTTCTCTCTCTCACTACTATTTTTAGAAAATCCCTAACTACATTCAAATATCACAAATCAATAGCCTAATTATTGTATATTATTTACTTATTTTATCTACTTAGACCCATTTATTATTTAGGAATTAAACATCTAATTTCCCAAAAATAATAAATCAAATATTTGGTATGATTGAATGCCTACCATTGATTTTCCTTCATTTAAAAACAAATGGTTACTTCACGAGGATTAATTTTGACATTTGAGTGCCTATCATTGATGTCTACA
Source organism: Torreya grandis (assembly GCA_037957365.1). Lineage (NCBI taxonomy): Eukaryota > Viridiplantae > Streptophyta > Pinopsida > Cupressales > Taxaceae > Torreya > Torreya grandis. The sequence goes on from JARHVA010000045.1 coordinate 5,874,821, forward strand.
TGACCATCACTGACATTTGTGCACCCATCACACTTTGAAAATAAATGGTTATTTGACATGGCTTTAATTTGATGGTTGTGTAAATGTCTCACTCTAATGGATCGACTTTGAAGGCTTGTATCTCGAGACAGAGAACTCATTGAGACATGAAATTTGTATAGGGTTTTCTTGGCATGAAATTTATCATGTCAATGTAATTCTTTGGCTCTGAGGGTCTCCCAAGTGCATCTATAAAATGTGAAACCAACTTGTTTTATTTATTTGTGTATGATGTCCTAGTGACGATCTGGTCTTTCAAATCTTAAACAAGTCATTCAATCATTCACTCAATTTGGAAATTTTTTCATCTATTCAATCTAGGAAAAAGCTTGGTATATGGGCCTAAATTGGCCAAAATCTTTGGTAACTCAACTGGGAAGCATGCTTATTATGCTTGAGAACCCAGCTTATTTGTTTTGACTAGTCTATTGGACATGGAGTCTCCTTTCTGGTTCAATAATTTGATTTGAATCTAAAACTGACTTCCCCTATAAATAACCTCTCTTGAAACAAAAAAAGGACCAAAAGGGAACAAAACAACACAAAGTGCCCAAGGCACTTATTGAAGGGAAACACAGAACAAAAGGGGAACAAACCTAAACAAATCAAGGACTACTAACCTAATGTGCTAAAATAGCACTTGGAGAAAAACAAATAACTAATTATGTACAAGGAATCTAACTAACTAGGAAAAATCATGATCCAACTAGATCAAAAGGAAAATTCATAGCCTCACTTGGAGAATGAAATATCACATGTTCCCTTGCAAGCCTGGTGTTTAAGGAAACAAATCTTTCCTTTGCCAACTCCTTTGGCATACTTATATGTGGAATGGTAGGGGGAAAATAACCTTCAATGTAAACATACTCACTTAGTGGCTCTTCCTCTTTGCTAATTTTTAACTAAAATTGGTGTCTCAAAGGACACCTTGTAATGGTAATCTTACTATCAGCCCCTAGCTTGGATTCAAGCTCTATTCCTTCATAATTTGGTTGACTAAGCTGAGCACTAAATAGACTTGTATTAACTTTTGGAATCATAACCCTGTCTGTAGGCCCACCAAAGAGTTGGTATCCCATTCAAAAGATCTAAAATAGGTCCATGTCTATAATGAACTCCTAAGGTGGTAGTATTGGAGGACTTCCCACTACATGCTCTTTGATTTGCTTAACAAAGCTGCTCTCTTTGGCTGCAATCAAACCACAATCCTCCTAGAGAAGAGTATACCCTGCACCCAAAACTTTGAACAACTCTTCCAATGGGCCTTTTGGCTGCTTGGTGACCTCTAGTTGCCCCACAAATTCATGAATTTGATCAACTATTATATCCATTTTATGATCCTCTATATAATATGGTAGCTCATCTGAGGAGTTGATAGCCTCAACTTCTTCATTCTCAATATAAGATGGTAGCTCCACTTCCTCTTCCTTGAAGGTAGAAATGGAAGACATGTAAACTTCTAATGTAACTTGAATTGTTTGGGTAGCCCCTTCATAGAGGAAGATCATGAAGTTTATAACCTTGAATTACTTGACCTCGTCAAGCTCCTTTACTTGATCAAATGGACTAGGCATAATAGGATCCTCATGACAAAGGTTGGGCATCACATAATTTGAGTGCATAGCCCATGAAGGTTTCCAAGTTTGAGATGGATAAGGTATATGAGGAATGGTAGGTGGAGTGGGTGAAGGGAAAACTATCTCTTGGGGAGGTAGAAAGCTTAGGACTTTGAATGAAATAGGTGTAAGATTTGGTAGTATGGATGGATCTTGATGAATGGAAGGAATTGGTGTGAAACTTGGTACCTCCATGGACTATTATTTAGGGGAGGAAGCCATGAAACTAGAAACTTTCATTGGAGTAGATTCATCTTGATGTACTTGTTCTTGTACTTATATCTCAACCTCCTCTTTGAATTCATCTATTCTTACATCTTGAAAGACTGCAACATGCTCACCCTTGCACATTGGTGTCCTGATTATGAGTTCTTTTTCTCGATCACTCAAGTCACCTTCATTTTATATTTCCTTAGCTACATCTTCTTGATTTTCCTCATAAGTAAGAGACTCCTCAAATATTGTCATAGTAGACCCTTGAAAATATTTATTAAGATGAGAAAAGTCCAAAGAAGTTACCATAGGTACCTGATTTTGCTCATTGAGTTGCTCTTCTTGACTCACCTCTACCTCATCTCTCTGTTGCTTTGCTTTTTGAATGGATTGTCATGAAGGAAAGGCTTTAGGATTTTTGGGGGAAAGGAATGGAGGATAAATAATCTACTACTTGATTTTGATGTCAGCATCTTGGCTTATGCATGGTTGTTTTTCCTTCTTTCTTGATTCCAAGTCATAAACTTAGGTTTAGAAACCTCTACTTCTACACTTGTTTTTGATATGGGTGAGAAAGGAATTTGCTACTGTGTTGCCTTTGTAAGTTCTATTTAATGTTGGAGATGTTGATTGACAAACTCAATTTGCTTGGCTAAATTAGCCTCAAAATCATGGACTAGATCACTAGAGATCTCTTCCTGTAAACTTGAAGATGTAGGCTCACGTATGGTCTATTGAGAAACATGGAGATTAGTCTCCTTAAAGCATGCTTGTCTAGCCTTTCGAGGCCTTTCTTGGATAGACTTCCAAGTAGGAAAGTTAGGCAAGGCCTGAATGGAGTCTTGAGGGCTATGGTAAACATTGGTTTGCTAATTGGGTTGTGGTAAACATTGGTTTGCTAATTATAAGGAGGAAAGGGGGGCTCTATGGGAACATACTTCTACAAATGATGACCCTAGGGTTTCTCATAAACCACTAGCCTCTCTTCAATGGTTACTATTAGACCACCCATGTCTAAAACATTAGAACTAAAATTTGAGCGGCCTTGCCTTAATAAAGATGAACATACCTCTTTAGATTTTTGCAAATTAGCTCTCATGATTTTAATTTCATGCTTGGTAATCTCCTCTCTATATCCCTTCCTAGTGTTTATGATTATCATCTCTTTCTCATAGCCAATCAAATTTTTCTTGAAGCTTGAAATGGATTAATTTGGGCTTGATAGGTTTGATCAGGAAGACAACCAGATTCATGAGGGATGTTATAGGATTGGTAAGGGTCATGAGGAAGGTAAGAGCCATGCACTTGATAATAAGGATCATAATAAACTTGATAAGGCTCATCATAGATTTGATATAAATCTTGGTAGGGCTGATTAGGCTCATATGGATCATGAGAATCTTGTTGGAACTACTGAATAGAAGGTGAATGATAGGGGTATTCACCATAACAATTCATATTAACCTCATATGTCAAAAGAGATGCAAAACTGATTAAAGTCTTCAATGAGATATACTTGGGTTGATTATAACCAGAAGCATTGATTTAGAGTCACCATTGGTGCTAACTTGCTTACTTCCAAAAGTTGATTAGAGGAAAGACACACCAATAATCTTTCCACTCTTTTGGATCTTGTCCCGTCAGGCATGCTAAAATTATTATAGATCTAGATTGCACCCTAGCTGATCAAAGGGGATTATTTAGGTCCTCTACCTAAGTCTAGTCCAACATGGGAACAACCCTAGGCTATGGGTCACCTAAATTAGGATTGAAGCTTTAGGATTTCTAACAAGGTTAGCTCCTATAATGCATCATTTAGCTCACTTTCACTAAAACCTACTAATTACTAGGAAAAGGGAGAGAAGGATAAATGAAAGGGGAAATAGAAGCTAATGTTGGTGATGCACCTCAAATGATTATTCATCCACTCTTACTTGAGCCTTTTAAAACACCAATGAGACAAAACAAATGATTGGATCTACAACTCCAAATGTCTATTATGAATCAATATTTCATGCAAAGGTTTACCAAGTGATCAAAACCTGAGGGAAGTGATGGAGAGGCATGATTCAAGGCACTAACTAGTCGATGTAACCACATGATAACTTCAATCAAATGACATTAAACACTAAACATGACCTGCATAACAAGATAACTAGTAGCTAGGTGAGATCAGGACTTGACAAGAGAGAGATTTATACCAGATATGCAAATTAAATTGACATTGATATGCTATATAAGAATAATGAAATCTAAAGTAATCTTTTATTCATTTCAAGAGGTTATAAAGCTCAATCTTGGCAGACTCTAGTCATTCCCAAGAGAGGGATTCATTTCAAGGCTTAGAAGCCTATATATATAGAAAATGGAAGGAGAGAGAAGGGAGCTATGCAAGCAAAAATCATTGAAAGAGGTCAAACCAATCTCAATGGATTAGCAGTAACTCAAGGATGCCTAGTCATGATCTTATCAATAAAGAACAAACATTAAAGGCTCTCTTAAAAAATTAAATGCTCCACTATCTTTTATCCAACCACTAGATCTCCATCTTCGAAATCTACATCACTTTCTACTTAATCTTCTGATGAGGATAAATTATTCATATCTTCAAACTAATAGAGCCATGCTTAGTCTATCTTAGGTAGTTGTATGTTCCTGCTAAATTGTGGATGATTTGACTATTATATTTATACCTTGGCATGCTCTTTATTTTAAATCCTGAACATGGATCTACTATAAACTAAAAACCAATCTATTTTATTGGTTTTTAGATAGTCAATACCTCTACCTCAACATGTTTATATCAATTGAATAACTAGTATCCCACCTTGATCTATATTAGGTTCAAAAGGAGCTATTGTGCCTCGATACATCATAAAAGCCAATAACTCTTTACATACATGGATCTCCTTTGAATAATGTTGAACATGATCATGAAAGGATATTGCAACCTCAAAAGACCAGTCTATAGGTCTAAAACACTTGAACTAGGAGCTTGATTGAGCTTTAATGATTCCTTCAAGCTCAAAATGTTTATTGGCTCCACCTGGATCATACTTGGATATTGGTTCTATGTATTTACATACTTGGGTGATGAAATCCTTTGATCATATGTCTACCCATATGGCATCCTCTTGAGTTCCTTGACCCTTTAAATTTATTTGCATCATAGATATCCCTTGGTATGAATAAATAGGAACCATTGGATTTGCCCTTAACATGTCAACCCTTACCTAACTCACACACTTATGCCATATGGTGCCCTCACATTTAATCTAAACCCCTTGACTTTTATAACCATGATCTATACCATTATATCTTACCTGTATGATTTAATGTGCATCATTAGATCTATCGAGACCCATTCACCCTATCAGTTGTTGCTTGTTGTTGGATCTTTGGTATGATTGAACATCCACCATTGATTTACCTTCATTTGAAAACAAAAGGCTACTTCATGGGGATTAATTTTGACATCTATGCACCCATAATTCATGTTCATGCAACTATCACTATCATTCACATGCTCGTCACACTTTGAAAATAAATGGTTATTTAACGTGGCTTTATTTTGACACTTATGCAAACATCTCACTCTACTGGATCAAATTCAAAGGCTTGTATCTTAAGATAGAGAAATCATCAAGACATGAACTTTATAGAGGGTCTTCTTGGCATGAAATTAATCATGTTTATGTAATTCTTTGGCTCTAAGAGGTCTCCTAAGTATATCTATCAAATGTGAAACTAGCTCACTCTGTTCATTTTTGTATGATGTCATGGTGACGGTCTAGTCTTTCAAAGCTTGTACAAGTCATTTGATCATTCACTCAACTAGGAAATTTGTTCATCTATTCAATCCAGAAAAAATCTTGGTATGTGGGCCCAAATTAGCCAACATCTTTGGTGACTCAACTAAGAAGCATGCCTGCTATGCTTGAGAACCCAACCCATTTGTCTTGACTAGTCTATTGGGCATGGAGTCTCCTCTCTAGTTCAATAATTTGATCTTAATATAAAACTAAATACCCCTCTAGATAACCTCTCTTGAAACAAATAGGGACCAAAAGGTATCAAAACAACACAAAGTGCCCAAGGCACTTATTGAAGGGAAACACAGAACAAAAGGAGAACAAACCTAAACAAAGTAAGGACTACTAACCTAATGTGATATAATAGCACTTGGAGAAAAATAAATAAATAATTATGTATAAGGAATCTAAATAACCATGATAAAGCATGATCCACCTAGATCAAAAGGAAAATTCATAGACTTAGATGGAGAATGGCATATCACATGTTCCCTTGCAAACCTAGTGTTTGACGAATCAAATCTTTCCTTTGCCAACTCCTTCAACATACTCATATGTGGAATGTTAGGGGAAAAACAATGTCCAATGTAAAAATACTCATTTAGTGTCTCTTCCTCTTTACTAATTTTCAACTAAAATTGGTGTCTCGAAGGACACCTTCTTGTAATGGCAATCTTACTAGCAGCCCCTAACTTGGATTCAAGCTCTATTCCTTCACAATTTGGTTTACTAAACTGACCACTAAATAGACTTTTATTAACTTTTGGAAGCATACCCCTATTTTTAGGCTCGCCAAGGAGCTGGTAGCCCATCCTAAAAATCTGAATTAGGTCCATGTCTACAATGAATTCTTGAGGTGGTAGTATTGGAGGACTGCCCACTCCATGCTCTTTGATTTGCTTAACAAGGTTTCTTTGTTTGGATGCAATCAAACCACAGTCCTAGAGAAGATTATATCCTACTCCCAAAACATGGAACAAGTCCCCCTCAGGTTTTAATCACTTGGTGAACCTCTACGTGAAATACCGATGCATAACAAACATTTAGAGTTGTATATCTAATCATTTGTTTTATCTCATTAGTGTTTTAAAAGTATCAAGTAAGAGTGGATGAATAATCATTTTAGGTGCATCACCAACATTAGCTTAGATTCCCCCTTTTAGTTATCCTTCTCTCCTTTTTCCCAATAATTAGTAGGTTTTAGTGAAAGTGAGATAAATGATGCATCAGAGGAGCTAGTCTCATTAAAAATCCTAGAGGTTTAACCCTACTAGAGGTGACCCATAGCCTGAGGTTATTCCCATATTGGACTAGATTTGGGTAGAGGACCTGAACAATCCCATTTGCTCAACTAGGGTGCAATCTAGATCTACAACATTACCTTCTTTGCACATCTCCCTAAAGCATATCTTAGATGATGAAGATTACTTAGCAACTCACTTGTGAGAGCTAGAGTTACTTGATGAGAAATACATGGTCACTATAAATAGCCTTAAAACATACTAGAATCGACTCTATGGCCACTAAAACCAGATGATCAAACACATAGAATTCAAACTTGGGGATCTTGTTCTTAAAGAAAATCAACAAAATATCATGACTGAGAAGAATCACAAGGGCAATTTCAAACCCAATTAGATAGGGCCCTATATTATTATTGTAAATTATGGCTCCAGAGCATATAGTCTTGCTACACCATATGGGGATTAACTTGATGAGCTGATGAACATTATACACCTCAAGCATTACTTTAATTGAGAGACTTGAAGTATTGTCTATGAGGCTCATTTCCATTATAATGCAATATCAACATTCTTCTTTGTACCATACCTTTCTATAATATACCATTCTACCATACCTTCCCTATCGACCAACATTATTTTTACCCTCCCTACCCAACCCCCTTAACCTTGGTTTTGTTCCATTGGTTCTTTGGGTACCTTCAACACAAATATTCAAATCAAGTTTTAGTATTTGATTTAGTATTCTAGAAAGAAAACATATTTTGGACCAATATGGTGTGGTTTGGCAATTGAATCCTTCATTCCTTATTTTGTTTCATTCACATACTCCTCATTATAACTGATTTTGGGGAAACCAGAGTGCCACCATCATGCTACTAATTATAAATGCTTATGGATAAATTAGTATCATTGACCTATGTCATTATTTCTTAATTATAACCACCTATGGGAAAATTAGAAACAACACCTTTATTATGCCTTGAAGTCTCACCTTGACATTGATATGCCACATTGTGCCATTTGCCTTCTTTACCTATTTTTGAGAACTTGTTACTAAATCAGATTCCTCCCCTATAAGCTAGAACTAAAGTGACTTGAGGTCCCATTCTAAGACTATGTAGGTAGGGCTCGATTCACATTGAGGTCAGCTCAGTCACCTTTTACCATGCTCTCACCATTTTGTGAGCAACTTTAAGTTTGAATGCTCTTGCCATTTTTTGAGCACTTTTCATTTGAACGCTCTTACCAATTTGTGAGTTATACCATTTAGTGTCTCCTCATACTCGATTGAGTTGAAATGCTTAGAAAATTACAAAAATATTTATAAATAGATCTAGAAAATCCTCGTAATCATTTCATTTTGACCATTTATTTGCCTTAAGGATTCTAGGAACCCTCACTACTTCATAAGACACCACTTGTCATTTAGTTTCCCCATCCTTACTGGAATAATATCCCATGTTGTCATTGTTTTGCGAGCCCATTCCCATATTCCTCTACAAAATTAATCATGTTTTCTTGATCATCATTTTTCTTCTATCCTATTTCCTGGGAGAACTACATTTGGCCTGAAGTTTATGTTAGACTTTATGTCCATGGAACTATGTAGGTAGTATCTGGAGTCAACTTAGCTACCCCTTCCTTTCTTTCTATTTCTCCCATTTTATTTGTGTAATTATCTCCTATAGCCTAGGAGCATTGTCTATTCTTTTATTTATATTGTTGTGTCATTTGCACTACCATTGTGATTAACAATTTTTTGTGTTCATTTCATTTTGTTCTCATCTTTTGTTTTGTTCATCTTCCTTTTCCATTTCTAAGTGTTTTGTCTTTTTTTTCCCACTTTTTGTGTGTTTATTTACTTAGTTGTTTGTTTGCCTATTTATTTGCTTTCTTATTGTGCCTTGACTTAGCATACTTGAATTCATTAGGTGATTCGTTGTGCCTTATACTTAAGTCCATCCATATTCATATGTCAACATTGTCATCATGGTTTTCATCATTAGTGCATTATTTTTAATTATTTTTTGGATCGTGTGTCCATCCTTATGTATATTTTGGCTAAGTTCTCATGGTGTTTTATACCTTGATGCCTACTGTCACATGTGATAGAAAAAATAAGCTCAGGAAATATTACAAGCAATGAGGTTGTATTACTTCTCCTTGGTACCTGAAAAATTCCCAATCTACCCAAATCATTTCCCACACATAGAGTAATTCAACTAAAAAAATAATTTTCCTCCTTGTTAGTTAAGACGTGCATCTCCATACTAGCACGTTGCCCAAATTCATCTTACTCCTTTGTACTGGCTTACTCTTATTTCATGAGTATGAATTCAGTTCATAAGCCCCATTATCTAATTTTCCATATACTTTCATCATTTTACCAATGATTATACCTGTCTATGGGTAAATCATTATGAATCATCCCACTAGTAGAGCCAATGATTCTAATCACCTATGTGTCAATCATTATGTTTCAATATTTTTAAAGGTTAACAATTCTAACCACCTTTGGGCAAATCATTATCTTTCTTCTACTCAACTGGGGCATGTTTTCATTATGATAATACTTATAACTACCTTTGGACAAAGCATTATCTCTATCCAGGCAACTAGGGCATGTTTTTATCTTTCCAATGATTATAATCACATGTGGGTAAATCATTATTTTCCCTTCTAATGATTGTAACTACCTTTGGGAAAAGCATTCTCTTACTACCCTAATCATTTTTGGCTAATGATTATAATCGCCTTTGGGCAAATGATTATATTTAAGCTAACATGTGCTGATGATTATAACCATTTGAGGGTAAATCATCTTATTTGTCTGCCCAACTAGGGCAACTCGTCATACCACTAATTATAACTACCTATGGGAAAATTAGTCTTTTTCACCCCATTTTACCTTTTATTCCAATCATTTTCCTTCTTTCGAGGGATCAATTGTCAACCTTTTTTGCCAACCATTCCGTTGAGGGGGAACCCAAAGCTTAGTCATTACCATTGAAGTAGTAGGCATATAGGACTTTTTCATTCTTTGAGAAAATGTTTTTGTGCCTATAGCTTGTAATGCCTTCCCAAACAGGGGTAAACTATAGAAACCTAAAACTAGTCACAACTAGCTTTCATCTAGACTTTAGACTGATTCCTACTAACCATTATGAATTAAGCCTAAGAATCATTGAATGTCCCAAATTTTCTTACACATCATTCATCAATGCTCAAAATAATTTTGAGGCATCTCTAATCACCTTATGGCATAACAGATGTAAATTTGGCCTATGGACCTATTAAGTGGGACAATTACACACTTGATCAAATATTGAAAGAGCTAAAATTCTAATTAAAATAAATTAACAAATTAAACTAGATTAAATGCCTAGTTGAATTATCCATTTGCAATTAATAAATATCTAAAAAAGGAAATTCTAAAATTCAAAATATCAAAGCCATTCATCATTACCTTTATGAGTTGTCAAGCTCTTTGAAAATATCCTAAAATATCTAATTTGAGAGCCATGCCTAGTAATTACAAATCATAATTACATGAAAACTATTAACTCAACTGGAGTTAGTTTTAACTCACCTAGGGTTATTTTGAACCCATTTCATGTTTAAACTCAACCTTAACTCACCTTGGTGAGAGTTAATTCCTAAAGCTATAAATACAAGGACATGCTTATTCATTTCTAAGATCTTATAAGCCAAATTTAAAATACTAATTTGGAGAGAGACAAGCTTTGTAAGTAAGGTTATCATGCCAATTTCTTAAGCCAAGTAATTACAAGCTAAGGTGCTACAGAGAGGTGAAGCCAATAAATCTCCATTGAAGAAGACTTCTAAATGCACAATCTGAGTAAGCCATTAAACAAACCATTTGGAGTTCTAAGGTAAGTAAAAGAGTGTTTCTTTTATGTTTTAGTTGTGTTTCCATATGCATGTTTGTTACCTAAGCTCTCCTTAGTGTCTAGGATAGAGGTGTTAAGATTTTAGTGTGTTTATTTCATTCATTTTATGAGACTAACACTATAATAACCTCCCCTCTATTTTAATCCTTATTCATAGTGGGAAGCATAGTAGTACTCGTAGTTGAAGTCAAAATAACTGTAATTGCACTTGATAATGCATTGGTTGTGTGAATTGTAGTTACCATGGGAATAATAGCATGAAGTGGATCTAATGTGGTTGTTATCATTATTGGCACTATAAGTGGAGTTGGCATAGTAGAAATAGCAGGTGGAATTTATTGAAGAGCTTTCTTCTTTGTATCCAAAGTCCTAGTAGTGTTTGTATGCCCTAGCATGTTGCGATCTTATTAGATTCATATCCAGGAAAGATGGCCTAGTTACCCTACTTGTCTCACCCATTTTTTTTTTATGTTCCACCTTGGTTTCTCTTAAGCCAACCCTAAATACTTACACCTCTATGAACTTCTTCCTTATTGCACTTAATTTGGCCTTGATATCTTCCAACCTCGAACCTTGCAGACTCTACTTGAAGCTATCAGAGGCTTGTTTAATCATTTGGTCAAATACCACTCTGGTCACTAGCCTACCTTGATTATCTTAAATGGCAGCCAACCTTAATCCTAACAAACTCTAGTCTACCTCTTTCTCTTACTTGGCCAACTTATTTACTAATGCCTCAGAGGATAGTATCAACTTTCGAACCTCTTGTGTTCTTATTAATGCTAATTTCAAAGCATTAGATGCCTCTAATGGGATCATCAAGTCCAGATGGTTGAATACCTTATTAGGGGTATAAAGTACCCAAAAAATCATCTTGTTGTCATCTTCCTTATGGATTCTGAATAATTTGGTTATGTTATTAACTTGTGGAACCAAGTTGACTCTCAAAGAATGGATAGAATCAAGAATTTCATATAATCTAATGGCAGCATCTTGTACATCCTACTCAATGCCATGGGGAACCTGAATCACTTGTTGTTTCTCTGTGAGTGTCTCTAACTCTTACTTGAGCTCTTGTCTAGCCATTTTAGTCCCTTGATGTATGGAAAGGATGGTTTATGTATAAGTCTCCATTTATGAATTCAAATCCTCAATATAAGGGGACTGAACCTTTTTCCTATTTTGCCTCTTGCTTAGGAAATACACTTCTTCCCTCTCCTCTATGATTATATTTTTGCCCAAATTGTCTTCAATTTTACTCTTCCTCACCCTCTATACTGATGCAGTGGCTTTGTCAAATATATATCTCACCATTGGCACTTTTGTTATCTTTAGATTAGGCCTCTTAGAGGTTGAGGCTCCTAATTCCTTAGCCCAATCTAGAAAAGTGCCTTGAGGGATCTGAGGCTTATACTTTTACTTAAGCATGTTCTTTAGGTTCTTTGTTAGTTTGTGTGGTAGGATTAGGTATTGCATGCCAAATAATCATTGACCAGTCTATGTTCCCAAATTGTGGCATTAGATGGACCACAAAGATTGGCTACCTCTTGGGTGCCCTTTTAGTTGTTACCACTATGGTTACGGTGGTGGGAGTGGAATAAGGCAAGGATGAACCCAATTGGGTAGAAGGAGATGTAGTTGAAGTGATAGATTGAGTAATGGCCAAAATAAACAAGGTTAGTGTTGATGGGGTGGATGTCAATAGAATGGAAACTAAAGGGATGGAAACCACATGAATAGAAGCTACAATAGTGGAGGGTAGAATAAGAGCAGTGGTTTTAGGTAGACTCATGGATGGATGTAGGAAAAGTAAACTTATAGAGAGTGTTTATTGGGGAATGAATGTGGAAACCATTGGCTCACAGATGATTGAAACTATAGGTAAAGAGATCAAAGGGGAAAATATTAAAGGAGTTGTGAGCAAGGGTCCCTTATCTGATGATTCACCTATGATAGGTACATTATCCTTACATGCTTATAGGCTTAGTACCTTTGCCTACTATAGCTCTTCCTCATCCACCTCTTGTGTTGGAGGGGCATATGGTCTATCCCTTGGCTTTCTTTAATAAGTCTTTATTGTTCTACCTATCTTTGGGATTGATGTATGTGATAGAAGAGAAGGGGGAGTAGTGCTTGGCATTGGGGCTAAAGTAGCCACTATTTCCTCTTCATTAAAGGAATCCAAGTATATAAGCCCAGCTTCCAATTGTGCACTACCTCTTGCTATAATTAGCTCCTCAGCTAACTCTTGCTTGACCTTGATTAATTTAACTTTTAAAGGTTTAACTGGGAGCACTTGTGCTTCCTGTTGTATTGAGGTAGGCAGTTGTTCTTCTTCAACTCCAATGAGTGGTGCCTTAGATACCAACTACTATTGGTCCTAAGGTTGGGCTTGAGTTAGTTGGGGATCTATCCCCTCTCCTTTTGGTTGTTGTAATTGCCTACCATTCAAAAAAATTGAGGATCTTCATCCTCTAGGAGGTAGAATTTTGAAATTCACTTCACCGAGTGTTAGAGATGGTTCTACTTGAATCACTCTCAGTAAGTCCTCACTTAGTCATGTAGTTGTAGCTCTTTCCTTAACATCCTCATCATCCTTGGCATTCAAAAAGAGAAAATCATTGTCAATTGGCTCATGCTTGTAGTCAAGGCCAAGGGTATGAATATTCTTTTGGACCTTGCCATGAGGATCCTAGTCTCTATGAGGTAGGGTGGGCAATGTAAAAGCCTTCCTAGCATTGTTGTCTTCTTTAAATAATCTATAAATAGTATACACCATTCATCCAATGGTGATGTGAAATCTGTGGAAGGTGGCATTCTTATTTCTCATTAACTCCTCATCAATGTTGTTCTAAATTTGATAGGTGATTTACTGCTTAGCTACCTTATTTAAAATAAACTTTGAGAGTTAGAGAGGATCTACCTTATGTCTTACTACCATGACTACTATGTAATATGAATAAATCAAGTAGTAGATCAAAGAAGAGGCCTTGTAGTATATCAAGACATGGCATCACCTCTAATTTTGTAGCTATATAATGTAGGGCTTAACATTTGAATAGGAGAATATCCTTCACCATCTACTTATCTTCAACTACAATGTCCTCCTCAAGTGCAAATGCATCTACATTCTCTATCGATTCCCATAATGTTGAATAATTTGAATAGCATCCATGAAACATAGTAGCATCGAACATAGTATCCATGTATTATATATAATCCTTGATTAAAAACTTGGATGGTGTCAGGGATATCTTGTAGGACCTAAATGATGATGCCATGGTGATTCTATTAAGTGATGGTATGGTTTAAAATTTTGATAATGGCATCTCTCCACTTAGCTAAATTTTACAAATCACAAATCACTATGATAGTAGTTAGGGCTTTTGGGATATCTTGAGGCTAAAGTCTACTCAAGCTTGAAGATGGAATGATATGAATTCAGTTGGGGGCTCGATATAAATAGATCTATTTCATTGATTTCTAGTTCATGCACCGTTACTCATTAACATCTATGAGCTCATCACCTTCATTCAATTTGAATTCAACCACTCTATCCTAGTGTACATGCCATGCAGGATGCTTTGTCATTTGGGGTGCCACATTGTAACCTTTCTTATTTTTCCACATGTCATTATGTAGCCTAGTCAAAGGAAGTCAAACTTTGCCTCTTGGGCTAAAAGACTCTAAAGCGTAGAATTCTCTTCAAAAATATATGTTCCCAAGTTCCTGAAATAAAATTTTTCAAAGAAAATTTGTCGATGGCTAAGGTTGTCAAAGAAATCCTTCCGATGAAAGCTTCCAACAATTTTTTTTTTAACATAATCTTTCTGAAATAATCCTTTTGAAATGAAAGTTGCCAAAGAATCTATTGCCAACAAAAAGTCTCTATAATGAAAGTTGTCGACATAAAAGCCTCTGATGAGAATCCTTCCAAAGAGAATCTCTTCAAAACAAACCTTCCGAAGTAAAATATCTTGTATAAAAGTCTTTGATGAATAAGCTCTCAAAGACTAAAACCACAAAAAAAAAGATGCCAATGAAAACATGTTGAAGTAATCATTGTCGACACAAAGTTATCAAAGTAATTATTGTCGAAATGAAACTTCTTGAAATTAACCTACCAAAATGAAGCTTTCACATACCAAGCTTGCCAAAGTAACTTTCCAAAATAATTCCTTTGAAATGAATCTTGTCGACGTGAATGTTTTTAAAGTGAATGTTTCTAATGAGGTCTCCATATAAAATCTTTTCAAAGAGAAATTTATAAATGAAATCTTTCAAAATGAAATTTTTTTGATGAACACTCCGTAATAACACAACCTTCATGCATGTCATACAAATCCACTCTTTTCATCCTTTTCATTAATAGGTTAGTATGAATAAGTACTTTCAAATGAAAAAAGTATACCACAACATATGCTAAAGGCACCAAATTTATACAAGTATCAAAAGTATCATAACCCTCAAAACTCATAGGTGCCCCCTTAATATATTCATTATTTTCAAAAAAAATAAAGGGGGGTCTCCACTTTTCAAAGACAAATACAGGGCAGGGTGTGTTGAATACAATAATAGTGTGCATCAGTCCATCTTACAACATGTTTAATGGGGCCAACAAAATCAATATCCCATTTTTAAAATGCTTCATGAGCAAGCACCAAATACAGAGGCATGGCATCCCATCAACTTGGTTCACATGTGCACTAACAAATATCACATTAGCATGCATATGCTCTATCATCTTTGAATAATTTGGGCCACCACCATAACTCAACTAGTAGAACCTTTCTTGTTATTACATCAACATCATAATGTCCTCTTGAAACACCCTCATAAACTTCATGAATGACTTAAATTCACTTATTTTGCATTATACACCTTCATAATATCTCATCACATCCTAGTTTGTATAGGTCTCCCCTAATAAGCTGGAAGGGGGTAGTGCAAATAGCCAATTACTTATTCTCTTGGGTGCTAAGGTGGTTTGACACTGAGCTTGTTATGATAAAATAAACAATTTATTCCAATTATTTAGGCATGTTCGTAACTTTAAAGAGCTTAACATTAGGTAAAACATATTCTATTTTATGCAGTAGTTTTCTAGATTGAATACATAAGAGGTGGTCTGGGCCAAAATTAGATTTACCTAGTTTTATGACCATATAGAACTAAAACTCCTAAAATAGGACAATCCACTAAAAAATGAGTTGATATAACACTAGCTTATTAACCAAATACTTGAGTGCTTCACTATTTGTATAAAAGATAAATGAAGTGATGAATAAGTATTGGCAAAACTTTTGGAGCACATAAACCATAGACAAGGCCTCATAGTCTATAATAGAGTATTTTATTTCACTAGGTTATGCAAGGATGGTGCCCACTACCACGCCTGAAGTATCAACATGAACATAAAATGGCTATGTCTAATCTAGGAACTAGAGAATGGGCACAATCATCAATTTTTCCTTCAAAGCCTCAAATGCTTGCTAGTGTGTAGTAGTCCATAGGAATAGGCCATTCTATTTGAGTAATTCTTCTATCAAATCTACTATGTTAACATAATCCCAAATGAACTTTTGATAATATCTAGTGTGACCCAATAAGGTGAAAACCTCATGTTGAGTGGTTAGAGCTAGAATTTGTACAATTACCATAATCTTGGTCAGATCCACTAGTAATCCATCCCAATAAATGATGTGTCTCAATAGGATTCCAAACGACATGGTAAAGATATGATGTTTAAGATTTAATGAGATCTAAATTTGATGTAAGCATTTGAGTATGAGGTGAAAATTATCATAGTATTCAAGCACCAAACCATTCATGGTCCAGTCATCAAGGTACACCTGAAGGAAATTATAGATGAAATCTTCTACTACAATGCATGAGAACACCATTGGAGCATTCTTTAATCCAAATGGCATGATGTTATATGCAAAAGAATGATATTTAGTTACAAAATTTATTTTTCCCTTATCTTCCTCAATAATTAGAAATTGATGACAACCAGAAAAACCATCAATGAAAGTGTATATCTCATAACCAATAACACCTTCCAAATTTTTATCAATGAATGGCGTTGAGAAAGGATCAGTGACATACACAACATTGAGTTACTTGTACTCCATGTAAATATAAATTCAACCATATTTCTTGATGATGATCACCATAGGACTAACCCACTTGAATTCATCTATGGGAATAACAACTTTAGCATGCAACATAATATCAATTTATTCTTTAACTCTAGCGTGTAAATTAAGGTTTATCTGATATGGTCATTTCTTCACTGGTTGAGTACCTTCAACCAAATTTATATGCATCTTGATTAATTATGGATACACTCCATTCATTTCTATGTATTTGTGTGGGAAAAAGTATTGATATTCCTTCAAGAGTAATTTTGTTTTGGTTAACTCAATATCAAACCAGTAATTACCCACAGTGTCTATTTTAGGCACGTCCTCCATCCCAATGTAGGAAATTTAGGCGATGAGGAATATTATGGGTTTTATCATGATTATTATTTTTGAATTTTAACCCTAATATAGCACACAAGACATACATAAATCCTACTCCTATTACGCAAGCCAACTTAGAAATGTTGGCTTGACAAGTGTCAAATAAAGAACTGACCACTCCAAGAACACATTGAAGAATTTTTATAAATGAAAAGTGGTTTTTGATGAGAAAAAATAGTAGATGAATGAAACCCATAAATTATTTTAAAAATAGGTTTACTCTCTGTCCTTTAGGCTAAATTTACTAAAAATAGTAAATTATAAATTTTGGAAAATCCCTACAATATTTTAAGGAACAAAAATAGGTTTTTTATCCTCTCAATACAATAAAAAAACATATGTGTTTTGAAAATAAGATCATTTTGAATAAAATATCAACTAAACAAGTCTTAACCCTAATAGAGAGAAGCCCTAATAGAAGATAAACATGAAACCCTAAGGAAAAATAGGGAATTGACATATTTTCACCAATATAGATGGAAATAATTAGAAATTAGCTTTGAAAAATAGATCTAAGGCAAAAATCTAAAAACCTTAGAAAGAAGGATGAAACCCTAAGGGTAGCCTAGGGTTTGATAATGTTTAATGGATGTACAGGTTCACCAATATGTTTACCCTATTTTTGAATTAGTGTGAGTCATAATAGGTTAAAATTATAGAATTAATTTAGATTATAATAAATTGAATCTGATATGATAATGCAAATTTATATTTGTGGAAAGTATCGAGGAGATCAAGATACCCATCTTCATTATTTAACTGATTGATTGTGACTATGTTTTGACAGTAGAAATAAACTAAAAGTAGGCTTATGATTTGTCTAGATCTAAAAATTTGTTTATATGCATGCATGTTTGGTACCACTAGGCTTGGATAAAAATGTTGATGGCAGTGACTGAGGTTGATGTTACGATCTTGAGAAAATTTGTCTATGTGTGATTGTTCAGTGCAGTACACCTGAGTGATTTATTTTTTTACATGTAATATTTGACCCTTGATTATATGTGTAGCTATAATCACCTAAAAGTGGTATTTGAGTGCTAAGAGTGCTACTTGAGATAATATTTTCCTATCTTAGCCCTAAATCTATCCTATATCTTATTATCACACTTTTCTAACCTTTGTGCAAACCACATGCACCCCTAATCAGCTTAAACATAGTCTCAGACCCTCATTTCTTGATCCTAACCCTTTGTGCCTAGAAGCCTTCGAGCTGGACATTAGCACCACATTAAGGACACTGGAGCCACATGGTGTTAGTATCCCCAAAATGGCACTAATGTCCTTTACCCTATATTTCTTGAACATATATATTTTCAAAATTAAAACCCTTCTAAGGTTGGCCTAAGCATCTTTTATTTTTCGTACAAGCTACATAACATTATAAATACATGAATTTTAGACCTCTATCCACTAGATGGAAATTAGAAGCACAATACTTATTCAAACATGAAACAAGTTGAGCAAAATAAAGGTTATTAATCCCTATTCTACCCTACTTCTGCATACTACCATCTACAACTGCCCTAAGATCAAACTTTCTAGATTTCTAATCTCAAGCACACTCAAGTCATTCAAGACCACTATCATTCTAGCATCACTTTCACTTGCACCAACACTTAAGTGGGGAGAACTACATCGAGCTTGATCCCTCCTCAGAGTATTGGTATGTAGGTAACTCTCTTCATAGTGAGGTGTTGAAGATGTCCAGCCTATCCTACTAATGAACACACTTTTCAGTTCATGCCTTACTTGCAAGGAGGATTAGGTTTTACATCATAAATAAACTATTATAGGAATAATATAAAGTTTTAGATTTCATGCATGCAAGAACAAAATCTAAAAACACAAGTGTAGGTGTACCCAGAAGTTCAGAGTAGTCCTACACATAGGACAATAGTGCCATTTTTAGGACACTAGAGCCACATGGTACTACTATCTAAGTGTGGTGCTATTGTCTAGGAGGGGTTCTGACATAGGGGTCCAGTTGACAAAACTCAGACCTATTCCAATCTCAATTTATAGCACTTAGATCACCCATATCAAGTGTTTTCCAGATAAGTCTTTAATTACTTATATTTATTTCTATTTTTAGGAAGTCAAAATTAGTCAAAATATGTAACAAATTAATGGTTAAATTATGCATATTATTTAACTAATTTAGACTACTCAACCGTTTAATCAAACATAGGATTCACATTAGTAAAACCCTAAAAGGTTAAAACATTTGGTGAACCTGAATTACTTTGAATATTTCTTAAAACCCTAGTTTTACATAGGGTTTACCTTTACCCAATTTTTGTGCACTAAATTTGGGTTACAAACTTTTTTTTATGATTTTTTGGCTAACCTAGCTCATTTAATCAGTCCCACATTAGGGTTTCATTTATTTAAATGTAATTTTTTTTTACAAAGTAACCCTAACTCAAAACCCTAACCCTATATGCTATTAGGGTTTGTATCTTTTTTCTATTTATGCTCAGATTTTAGTTCCAAAATCTCTTATTTGTTTCCATATATATTTTTTGCAATATTTTTTAGATTAAAATTTTACAAAGGTTTAAAATATACAAAAGCATGTTTTCCTACTCCCCAAACTATAATGGCAGAATTCAAAAATAGATTTGATGAGACCAATAAGAAATAATTATAATATTTGTGTCCAAACATGTAGATATACAAGATGACTTCATCACTATTATTCAAGAAAAAAATTCAAAAATCAAACAATGGTCAATCTCCAACTCCCCCATCTAATAACATTGTTACACCTATAGTGGGGCCAACTCAACTAGCACAACCTAAAATTGTAATTCAAAAACCTATAGTGATAGCTACACCTTTTGTGGCTATTTCCTCTATTTTAGATGTACATTCCCTTATGCACAAGATTCATACTCTACAGGCTAAGGTGTTACATCATGAGAAGGGAGCAATTAGGCCACCATAAGCCTTGGATTCTAATATTCTATTACATACAACTTTGGCACATCACATAGCAGCGACTCCCATACCATTTGGTTTCATGGCACCTAAACTTACATTATATGATGGCAAGGTGACCCTAAACACCATCTCAGAGTTTTTCATGCAACATGTTTGAACTATGTGTCCAATGATTGGCTTCTCATGAAGTTGTTTCCACACATTTTAAAGGATTATGCCTTACAGTGGTTTTATGACTCACCAAATCAATCTATCAATGCATTTAATCCTTTGTTTGACATGTTTTTAGCATACTTCTCCATCAATATAAGTGAAAAAATATCATATGCCCAAGTTGTATAGTTGAAAAAAAAGTCAAATGAACATATTCCAGAATACGTCTTATGATACAAGACTATATTAGCCAAATTGACTATCCTCATGGTAAACAAAGATATTTAGGACATCTTTAAACAAAATCTTTTACAACATTAAATGAAGCTATCTTGTTTAAGAAGTTTCCTACATTCAAATATTTGTGCCACATAGTAAAATAAAGAGAGGTCAAACTTATATCAATGGGCAAACTAAAATATACCAATGGATCAAAATCAACTATTAAGAGTTCAAATAAGCCTTCATCTAAGGTAAGGTCCACTAAAAATAAGAGTGATCAAAATGCCACAGTCAATGTAGTTTTCGAGCCATCTCCTAGATTAGTTTTATCTACCCCTCAACGCCAAATCTTCACCAACCTTCTAGAGTCACCAGCATGGGTTTTAAAATCAATTTTAGAATGCAATTTCATATCTCTCCCTCCCATTAAAGAGGTTGATATGACATGGCCTCTTATAAATAACTATGATTCTAACACATTCTGTAAGTATCACAGGGCACTAAGCCATACAAAAAATAGATGCATAAGCCTAAAACATAAGATACAAGATTTGATTGAGGTTAATATTATTGATGTGGGCACACCCATAGAGGCACCAAAATTACAAAAAATAGAAGCTAAGGCATTAAAAATATTCTCGAATCCATTTCTAAATCACATAATGAATAGGCAAAGAGCACATCAGGTGTTCACTACACATATCAGACACATCCACCACCAGCTTCATATCATACTATTACAGAGGAGGCACACCCATTACATAACATTATTGGCATGTTCCATACTAAAGTTCCACCTATACCACTCAACACATTCTTATATTAGGAGATTATTGATGATGATACATATTTACATCACTCTTTATACGAGCATACATAGATCCTCATCCTATCCAAAGTGTTATGGTTGACAACAAGTCAAGCATTAACATGTGCAGTATGACACTTTTACATCACTTGGGGTACTTAGATTAGGATATATTTTCCACATATATAATCAATAGTGGTTTTAGTGGTCATGTTTAGAGCTCCATCAGGGAGATTATGCTTCCATTACAGGTTGGACCAAAATATATAGCCACATGGTTCTTAGTAGTACCTAGTATAGGCATGTTCAATATGTTATTGGGTAGGCCATGTTTATAACAACTTTGATCCATCCCATCTATAGTGCACAAATGCCTGAAATACATACACACAAATCAAGTGGTCAAATTTGAGGGTCTCCCTTATGAGTATCCTCTACCTATCCCATAGGTAGTTATAACACAGTCACCACTTACAGTTTCAACATTGTTAGTAGATATAGCATAGTTATTAGTTATATCTCAGAGTATATTTCTTATGCATACATCACATAGTTAAATAGATCCACCAATACAGGTGTGGACTACTCTTACAGTATCGATAGGTACACATACTCTCTCGTGGAGACCATTTTTAGAGAGACCCTTGCGTCAGAGATATGTCACAAATTATAGAGGCTCTTCTTCCACTCAATTTATGTTGAGATCAATATTATTATGTTCTTGGGGATCTCAGCATAGGGCACCTATGTCACCTATAGCTTCTTCTACCATATGGGTTCCTAAGACCCCTACAATTCATAAGATACCACAGTCAATGCCATAGATTCCTAACACCACTCCACAGGCAGATACAAATATAGATTGCTCACTAAAGTAGATTATGGGATCACAATTACCCTTTCACATATCATGCACAATCACAATTCCCTTATTTGACATAGGTCACAGTCATAGTGAGTCTCCCATGAGACTCATTGGTTCGTATGGTTCCTAGCCTCTTATACATACTTTATTTTCTCTTGCTCCTTGTACATAGTTTATTTTCATTTGCTTGTACATAGCTTATATCCACAAAATAAAAAAAATAATATAACATGCTAAAAAATAAAATATTACTTTAAAAACACAAAATTTATAGATTATATGCATTGTTATGTTTACATTTCTTATATTTGTTAGACACCACATATGCTAGTTATCTTAGTATAGTCAATTTTATCATACATACATGTTTCACTTGTTCTTGTCGAGTGCTTGAAGATTGCTTATAAGGCTCAGGTCCACTACACTAATCTAAACTTACTATCATCTTCCCACTAAGGACATATACACCGATTCAGGGTTAGTTATTTGACTTATTCGCCCACTTGGGGGCATATTATACACAATTTCTATTACCAGGTTTTATCCTTACATTCTATTTTTCACATTAATATATCTTGATATTGATCATTGCTACTCATACTTAGATTTTATGCGAATTGTCACTAGTTTAAACTTAGCATATGTACATCCTAGCTCTTACATAGATTTTTACTACACTCATGCATGCTTACATTTCTAGCTTTCCTAGTTTAGACTCGATTGTATTTTTTATGCTTATTCTATTCGAGGGCATTTGAATATGCCATTGTTCTTTGGTTCTACGCCACTTCTATTCATTTATACCTTGGACATGTGCCCATGTCCTTTATGTGTGTTTTCCTGATTATGTATGCAGACATTTGAACATGTCCTTCTATATGGATCTAAGATAACTTACATTGATTATGTATGTGGATATTTGAATATATCCTTGTATGTCTTATTTTCTTAGATTTAGTGACATGTTCCCATGTCTCTTGTATTATGGAGCTTTGGCCTATTTCACATGCCTTATGTGTTTTGTATGTATGATTTCTTGTATGTATCATAGACATGACAATTGTCTTTTTATTATTACACACACTAGTTCTCAATGTCATGAGGTACCTCATGCATCTACCCTTCTTACTTGAGTGATGTGATGGACATAATACCCCATCCCCCTAGGTAGCTACCCAGTTCTACTTAGATTTGTTGTTATATACATTGATTACATCTATCTTGACACCCTTGTACAATGCTAGACATAAAATGCATTTTTACTTTACATACTTATGCTCATATTATCTTACATTTTGATGTTATATTTATACATTGTATTGGATTATCACATAGTTATCATATATGCTCCAACTATCACACATTGCGTAGAGCTATTTCTTTTGAGGATAGTTCTTTCACATGTTTAACAACTACCCTCGAAAGAGTGGGCATTCATAGGGGTTTGTCACATATATCAGGGTCCTACATTGCATTCACATAACATTTTTTAGCACACAGGCATAGTTTTAAGAAATCAGACATAGGTAAACATAGGAAAAGATAGTGACTCAAAAAGTAATCCAATGACATAGAATTTAAACCAAACAGACATTAGTGCCACATGGTGTTATTATTTAAGATGTGGTGCTACTATCTAATAGCCCCATTTTCAAGACAATTCAGATTGGCCAAAAAAATACACCAGGTACAATACAACTTTTCACATATTCAACTATAGGTTTGATAGTTATTCTAAAATTTTGCTCATATTCACACTAGTTCAGCTCAGATTCATGTCAACTTCTTAGATTAATGGCATCATACACGACATGATTATTCCCATATTTAGTTTAGATACTCAAATGCAATCATTATAACTTAGTCCAGAATTATTATACTTAGACATCAACTTAGGGGCATGTGCATGACACATTATTTCCATATGCTCAGCTACACATAGGTTGATCAGATGAAATTGAAAACTCCATGTCATTCTCTACATTGTATACACTTTACATCATATTCTATGTTCTCACTAGTTTCATGCCTTATTCCATCTATAGTGGTTGGCATTTCTAAGTGGCCCAGAGCCACCTAATGTACTTGAGTGTCTACAAAGCCAACATGCACTATTACATATACTCAGTTCAATATTTCCAACACTTTATATTGTTTAGTTTTAGATGCATATATTACACATGAGTGGGCAATGATGGAGTCATAGCTTACTTGAGTTCTTGAGCCACCCACATGAGAGGGTTGGATACACTTTCAGTCTAATCCAAGTTATTCATAAGTCATGATCCACCAAGAAAGGGTGGCCAATGATGGAGTCAAAATTGGATTGATTTCTTGATCCACCCATACACAAGGATTGATCAAGTTATCAACTTAGTCTAAGTTATTCAATGATTTGATCACTATATACATACACATAAGTTGTCACTAGGTTTATGCATTTGTTTATATACCCAATGAGGTGTAGTCATTCCTTTCTTCTTTCCCATATTTTTAATCAATTTTAATCTATTAATTCTTTATTCAACATAGTCTTTTGCTTTTGATATCTCTTAAATAAGGACTGATTTATGCACATTTCATTTATAGGTTATGCACTAGATCATGCTTCATATACTCAAACCTAGCTTCACATACTCATACTTAGTTTCATGGGCTTCACTTCCTAGGTAAGTCTAGGTACGCTTCTTTTTCCTTTATGTTATTCATTTCATTTTGCTGCATTTTTTACATAAATGGGGGATAATTATAATCACCTAAAAGTGGTATTTGAGTGCTAAGAGTGTTAATTGAGACAACATTTTCTTAGATTAGCCCTAAACCTATCCTAGAGCCTATTATCACACTTTTGCAGCCTTCATAGAGACTACAAGCATCCCTAATTAGCTTAAACATAGTATTAGATCATCATTTCATGATCCTAGCCCTTCGTGCCAAGTAGCATGGCAATTAGACATTAGCACCACATTAAGGACACTAGAGCCACATGACACTAGTGTCCCCAAAATGATGTTAATGTCCTTTACCCTATCTTTCTCGAATGAATATATTTTCAAAACTAAAACCCTCCTAAGGTCGGCCTAAGCATATTTTATTATTCACACAAGCTACATAACACTATAAATACATGAATTTTAGACCTCTATGCACTAGATGGAAATTAGATGAAAAATACCTATTCAAACATGAAACAAGTTAAGAAAAATCAAGGTTATTAATCCCTATTCTACCCTACTTTTGCGTACTACCATCTATAACTACCCTAATCTCAGACTTGCCATATTTCCAATCTTAAGCACACTCAAGTCATTCAAGATCACTATCATTCTAGCATCACTTACACTTACACCGACACTTAGGTGGGGAGAACTAAATTGAGCTTGATCCCTCTTTAGAGTATTGGTATGTAGGTAACTCTCTTCACAATGGGGTGTTGAGGATGTTTAACCTATCCTACTAATGAACACATTCTTTAGCTCATGCCTTACTTGCAAGGAGGATTAGGGTTTGCATCATAAATCAACGATCATAGACACACTACAGAGTTTTAGACTTGTGTGCATAAGAACAAAACCCAAAAATATAGGCGTAGGTGCACCTAGAAGTTTGGAGCAGTCCTACACATAGTACACTAGCACCATTTTTAAGACACTAGAGCCACATGAAACTATTGTCCAAGTGTGGCACTACTATCCATTAGGGGTTTTAACATATGGGTCTATTTGATAATACTCATACCTATTCCAATCTTAGTTTCCATCACTCAGATCGCCTATATCAGGTGTTTTATAGATAAGTCTTTTTTTGCATAAATTTATTACTATTTTTAGGAAGTTAAAGCTAGTCAAAATATGTAACAAATTAGTGGTTATTTTATGCATATTAATTCACTAATTTATAATACTAAGCCCTTTAATCAAACTTATGATTTACATTAGTAAAACCCTAAAAGGTTAAAATAGTAGCTCTATAAACCAACTTCCTTCTCCCTGAAACCCTAGGTTCATTTTTGAAGGGTGCAAACTTGTAAAAAGTGAGGAAGTGTAATTGGGTTGAACTTATCCCAATCACCTATGTTGATAATTGATTGTTGCATATGTATCCAATAATTCAAAGAGAGAAATCAATCCACACATAGTTCTTCCCCTTGATGTGAATGTGCAATTGTGTTTTTTTACTATATCTATACACCTAAAAATTTGGATTTGATAGTGACAATGTTGGTAGTTGACTTGGCTTGGTGTGTTTTAGATGTGGTTGATGATTGATCCTAGTGATTGATTTGTAATTTGGGAATAATAAAGTAAATTTTCTCAATATACAGTAGTATACTTGAAAGGTACATGATAATGATATATTATATATAAGATTGGCCTTGATTTGTATTTATATGTGCTCAATTGGGTGATTTTCCATGCCACTGACATGCTAGGTGAATGGGCTAACCCATATAAATGATTTGATTTTTAAAAGTAGTCATTGCTAAGTGAAGGGTGATAATGATATCCTTAGGACAATAATGTTGACATTATTGTCTAAGTATGATGTTAATTTTTAGGACACATAATGCCAATGTGGTGATCCAAAATTTTGTGAGTGGGATATTTAATTAATTTAACATAGATTAAGAGATTCCAAAAGGTGATAGATAAAAACTTATAATGAATAAAGGTCATAACTAGCATGCAAGTCCATGGGAATTGTGAATAAGAGCTATTTAGAGATGCGTAAGTCATGTAAGATAAGTGTAGCTCATGATTGACATTGCCAAGTGCTAATAACTACATTTTAGTGGCTACAAATGTGAAACTATTTTTGATTAAATTGGTCATTAAATTTTAAATGTGAACCCTAAAATGGACATTAAATCTTAGGAAATATTAAAGTGAACCCTTAGATTTTAATTAAAGTGGCCAATTTTTTTTGTTGATGTTATGTTTAGTCATATTATGACAACCAACTAAATTGAATCTAAGAAAATTTAAAAGTATGCAAGGTGATTCATTTACCTTACCTTTGAGGCTTCTAATATAGCTAAAGAGAAATCACTTGATCAATTTTTTTAAGGGTATTTTTATTGCACCTGCCACCACAAATATTATACCTGCCACAACAAGTACTATAGAAATCACCCAAGATAAATAATTTCTCATCTTCAACTAATGAGAAACTTTGAAAAGACACATGACTTTAACAACTAAAAATTTTAAAGCAATTTTTTAAAAAATATTCCCTTACCTATTATTATGGAATATTCCCTTACCTATTACTATGGAATATTCCATTTAATTTTAATATTTAACTTGTTTCTAAAGTTTTTGCAAGATTTTTTGATGAGCTATAATTTTTCAAAAATTTAAACATTTGTAATTAATGCAATTGATTCCTTGCCACAATATGGCATGTCATGCATGCTTTCAAGCTATCAAAGACCACACCATGTAGGTGGTACCTTCACATTCACTTGTTTAAAAATAGATTGTCTAAATCTATTTAGAAGGCACATGAAAAGTAAAACTAAAGCTTGTAGCTTTAAATATATTTTTATCTAATATACATTAAAGAGATCACTAAGAAAGTATCTCCACTTCTAGGCCACTTAGACACATCCCCTTTGCCTAAATTTAGACATCCTCGAATGTCATAGACAACCATAAAAATTATCATTAGAATTTCTAATTGACTCTACAAAATTCCCAATTCTCAACCACTCGTGGTATGTTTGTAATTACAACGAAGTTTGAATTTTAGTCCCTATTCCCTCTAAATATAACTATAAAATAATCTAAAATTAGCCCCTTTAGGTCTTACAACCTTTTCACAATTCAATATTTGGTCACTGTGAACTTATAGTAAATGTATCACTATGAATTCAATTTAATATTGTAAATTTCACTATGTTGTGTTTAAGTCTTGATTATGAAGTTTGCCATTGCACTCTATTCTAGTTTTCACTGTCAAATTTCTGATTTGCAATTTAATATTATCCCTCTCTTGCTTTTATAGTTTAATGTCTAGTTACTATGAACTAATGGCTGATAGACCATGATCTCATGCTTTTCCTGTTGTAAATTCTACCTTGTTACGTTCATTCTCTGACTTCAATAATTTTTGTATTCATCTTGCTCTCCACTATGAAATTAATCAAAAATAGAGGCCATACGTGAATTTTAGTGATCCTTGTGATCTCAATTTAAAATTTATTTGGATTTTAGTGGCCACCATATGTTAAACTAGATTCGAATTTGAATTTACAAGGTCCCAATGTGAATTTTAATTTTGCTCATTCTTTCATGTTGTGAATTATGTGCATTTTGGTGATGGGTAGTGACCAACATCAAATTTAGTCTAGCATCAATGGATAATCTTTGTGTCCACATGGTAGCCTTAGGGTCCTCGAGTTCACGTGTTTAAAGGATTTTATTTATCTTGAGCTCAAGTTCATGGACTCATGTGATATATTCACTTTTTTAATAATCTTCATGTGTCCACAACTACCTTGTCAATAAAGGGGGCTACAGATTAAAACATGTTAAAAGTTAAATGTGACAAGTATATATATTAACTAAAATTGTGATCACAAGAAGACATGTGGTAGCCATCCATAGGCCATGGGTCACAGAGCAATAAACTTGGTATTTGGTCTATGATGATCTTTATGCGAACCTTTTATTTTATAAATTCCACTTAATTTTTTCCCATGTGTACACCTTTGGTCCCTATTCACAATAATAAACCAAATGATCAATTAATCAAATACATGCAATCACACCCTGAAACCAAATACTATGCACATATTTTATTTATGAATTCTTACAGAATTGAAGTGGCCATGTGTCAATCACTTAGTGGCCTATTTTAACCTTTTAGGACTTAATGCATGTAAATCTTATGTTGTTAATGGGTTGAGTATAGTAAATTAGGGCAAAAATATGTAATAAATATAGCCACTGATATGTAATAGAATTGACTTAATTTGACCTTTCTAAAAATAGCAATAACTAATGTAAATAAGTACTTAGCTAAAAAATGATTAAAATGAAAGATTTGAAGGTTATAAACTGAGACAGAGGTGGGTTTGAGTGCCACAAATATGATCGAAATGTCAAAACCCCTCTTAGACAGTAGCATCCTAATTGAACAGTAATGCCATGTGGCACTAGTGTTTATATTTTGGTAGTAGTGTCCTATTTACAATACTATTATAAGCTTATGGGTATACCTATGTTTGGGTCTCTCAAGCCTATTCCTATGTGCACAAGTTTTGGATCTCTATATATGACATGTTTTGACTAATTTTATGTGTAAACCCTAATCCAATATGTTACTAGGGTATTCAGTTGATAGAAATAGTAAAGTGTGTTGTTAGTGGGGTAGGTTGGACATCTCAACACCCCAATGTGATGAGAGTTGCCTACACACCAATACTCCAAAGAGGGATCGAGCTTGATGTAGTTCTCTCCACCTAAGTGTTGGTGCAAGTGCAAGTGAAACTAGTAGGAATGCTGAATTAAGAGCTTTGAATGTGTTTGAGACTGAAAACTTGGGTAATTTGAACATATAGATATTGTAGATGGTTGTATGCAAAAGTAGGGTAGAATATGAATTTGTAACTTTAATTATGCACAACTTATTCTGAGTTTGTATATGTAATTTGCATCTGATTTCCATATAGTGGTTAGAGGCTTAAAAGTCATGTATATATATTTTATTTTGGTGTTTTTGTAGGTCTTAAAAGAGGTTTAGGCCGACCCTAGGTGGTCTTAGATTTGAAAAGATATCCATTGGTAGAAAAAGGAAGGAAAGGACAATAGTACCAAAATTGGGACAGTAGCACCATGTGGTGCTATTGTCTCTATTATGGTGTTAGTGTCCAGGTGGCATAACCTAAGGCACTAGGGGCTAGGATGTCAAGATGAGGGTCTAAAATACTTTAAGGATGTTTAAGGATGCCTTTGGCCTATACAAAGGTTAGATAAGTGTAAAAATAGGCCCTAAGATAGGTATAGGGCTAAGCTAGGGATAGGTGGTCTTAAGTAGCACTCTTAGTAGTCAAGTGTCATTTTTATGTGATTACATTTTCCCCCCGTCTGCCCCCCCTACCCCCCGCCCCCCCGCCTTTATTCTAAAAATGTCACAATGTGAAATGATTAGGATAAATGAAAATAAGTGTACTTGGACTTATCTAAGAAGCAAAGCCCATAAACTGGATCTAAATATGTGAAGCATGCTCCATTATGTGTCCTATAAATAAAACATGCATAGATCAACCCTTACTTAAGAGATATCAAAAGCAAAGACAAAATTGAGTAAAGAGATAAAACTAAGTAAAGAGATAGGAGAGAGGAAAGGAATGAATACATCTCATTGGGTAGTGAACCAATGCATAAACCTAGTGACAACCTATGTGTGTGCATGTAGATATTGATCAATCAGTGAATAACTTAGATTGAGATGATGGTTTTATCAATCCCCATGTGTGTATGGCTCAATAACTCAATCCGGTTTTGACTCCATCATTGCCTACCCCTACTTGGTGGATCATGACTTATGAATAGCTTGGATTAGACTGATGGTGTGTCCAGCCCTCTCATGTAGGTGGTTTAAGAACTCAAGTAGACTATGACTCCATCATTGCCTACCAATGTGTAGTAGATGCATATAAAATTAAAACTACATGATGTAACTATAAATGTGTAACTAGAGATGTGTAACTTGAGATATCGACGCTACAACCACTCAAGAATGCAAACCACTGCATATAGAGTAAGGCATGAACCTAGTGTGTAACCTAAAACATGGTGTTTGATGTGTAAATCATATAAAATGACATGAATTTTGTCATTCCATTTGATCAACTAGTGTATAAGTGAGCATATGGAAATAATGTATTGTGCACATGCCCCCAAATCTGATATCTAAGCATATGAATTATAAACTAAGTTGTAATAATCCATATCCGAGTATCTGAACTGAAATTAGAATGACCATGATGTGCATGATGCCCCCATTTGAGCAAACTAGTATGAATTTGAGTTAAATTGAGCCAAATTTGGTAAAATGTAACTGAATATGTACAAACCTAGATTGTACCTATTGTAATTTTCTAGCCAATTTGGAATTTTCTAAAACTCAGGCTAATGGTCAGTAGCACCATATCTTAGACATTAGTGTCATGTGGTGCTAGTGTCCTAGTTTGGGTGCTAATGTCTGATTATTTTGATTTATGTGCAATTATAACTGATATCTATGTCACTATTTCCCACTATGTTTTCCT
Organism: Torreya grandis; assembly: GCA_037957365.1. Classification (NCBI taxonomy): domain Eukaryota; kingdom Viridiplantae; phylum Streptophyta; class Pinopsida; order Cupressales; family Taxaceae; genus Torreya; species Torreya grandis. The sequence continues at coordinate 5,906,454 of JARHVA010000045.1, forward strand.
AAATTTTATTTTTGTGTTTTGATCATGTGTGCTGAAAATTATACTCTGAATGCATCTGGATAGCCTGATCTCTGTGACAAACCCTTGTGAATGCCCCCTCTTTCGAGGGGAGTTGTTGAACCTGTACAAGAATGGTCCTTAAAATAAAAAGCTCTGTAAGATGTGTGTTAGCTAGAGCATATATGATATATGCATAAGAAACCAATATAATATGCATACATAACATTAGATGTAAGATAATATAAGCATAAGTTTGTAGTGCATAATGTATATTACATTTAGCATTCATAATGTTATCAAGATAAATATAACAATGTATATGAACAACAAATCTAATTAAATAATTGAGTAGCTACCTAGGGGGATGGGGCATGATGTCCATCATAGCACCCAAGTAGGAAGGGGAGATGCATGAGGTCCTTCATGACATCTAAAACTGAAGTGTGTAACAAGCAAGATACAATTATTATGGCCATGATGCATATAATAAAACATACATACAACACACATGAGGCATGCAAAGTAGGCCAAGGGGCCACAATACAAGGGACATGGGTACATGTCACTAAGTCTAAGAAATTAGACATACAAGGACATGTTCAAATGTCCACATACATAAATAATAAGCAAATTGACTTAAAGACACATGGAAGGACATGTTCAAATGTCCTCATACATAATAAATAAGGTACACGCAAGGACATGGGCACATGTCCAAAGCATACTTATAATGAAAAGAAGTGGCATATAGCCTTTTAGCAACAAGATTTTTAAATGCCCTCAAATAGCAAAAGCATAGAGACACAATCAAGTCTAAACTAGGAAAACTAGAAATGAAAGTATGCATGAACATGTGATATATATTTGTATAAGAGCTAAGATGTACATAAGCTAAATCTAAAGTAGTAGTTGACAAAAAATATGAGTAGGTGTAACATGATCAATATCAAGATATAACAATGCTAAATCTGTGATGTAGAGTTTAGAAAGACGTGACTTAGTAATCAAAATTATGTATAGGGTGCCCCCAAATGGGTGAATGTATCAAATAAGGAACCTGTGTATTTGTGTGCATGCCTCCAATGGGTGGATAGTAGAAAATTTGGATCGGTGTAGTGGACTTGAGTCTTGTAACAATTTGCAAGCACCTGACAAGAACAAGTGAATCTTGTATGTATGATAAAACTAACTGTAGTAAGATAGCTAGCATATGTAGTGTCTAACAAATATAAGAATTATAAACATGACAATGCATACAATCTATACTTTATATTTTTTGAGTAAGTATTTTAATGTTTTTATGTTTTTGACATATCAAATAATTTTTGTATTTTCTAGATATAAGTTATGTACAAGCAACATGAAATGAAACTATATATAAGGAGCAAGCATGAATGAGACTATGTATAAGAAGGGAGGAACAATACTAACCAATGAATCTCATGGGAGACTCACATCAATGTGGCCTATGTCAAATAAAGGAACAATGATCATTCGTGTTGTATGAAAAGGTAACTGAGGTCCCATAATTTACTGTACTGAGTGATCTATAGCTAACACTCCTTGTGAAGTGGTGCTAGGAATATGCGAAACTAACTGTGGTGTTCTATGAACTATAGGGGTCTTAGGGACCCATCTGGTATACTTTGTTGTAGTTGGCATAGGTGCCATATACTGAGAACTCTAAAAATTCAATAATACTAATCTCAAAAGAAAAGGAGTAGGAGGCCCTCTAGAATCTACAACATATCTCTGACGCAGGGGTCTCTTTAATAATGGTCTCTGTGGGAGAGTATGAGTACGTGGTAACACTATAGAAGTATAACTCACCTGCACTAGTGGCTCAAATAAACTTTGTGGTCTATTGATAGGAATTGTGCTTGGAACTATAATTGGTAACTATAGTGTGACTACCTATGGGACAGGCAGAGGATACTCATATGAAATACTCTCAATTATGATCACCTGATTTATATGTATATATTTAAGGCATATGTGCACAGTAGATGGGATGGCTCGTAGTTGTTGTATCCATGGCCTACCCAATAACATGTCAAATATGCCTGCACTAAGTACTACTAAGAATATAGTGGCCACATCTGTTATTCTAACATGTAATGAAAGTACAATCTCCCTAATGGAGCTTTGAACATGACCACTAAAATTGCGAATAACTATGTTTGTAAGAGAAACACCCTGCTCTGAATACCCCAAATGCTGTAGAAGTGTGATAGTGCACATGTTAATACTTGACCCATTATCAACCATGACACTGTGAATAAGACGATGATCTATGTAGGCTCGTATAGAGAGTGCATATAAATCTGAATCATCATCAACAATCTTCTGCTTTGAGAAAGTGATGAGTGGTATAGTTGGTATTGTAGTATGATATACACTAATGGTATATATATGGGTGTGCATCATTTGTAGTAGCATGATATGATGCTAGTGGTGGATGTGCCTGATACATATAGTGAACCCCTGAAGTGCCCCCTGTCTCATTTGTTGTATGCTTTAGAAATGGGTTTGAGAATATTTTTAATGCCTTAGGTTTTGTTTGTTGAACTTATGGTGCCTCCGTGGGTGTACCACACCAATTGTGTTGGCCTCTATCAAATCTTGTGTCTTATGTTTCAAGGTGATGCATCAATTTGTAGCATGGCTTGGTGCCTTGTGATATTCATATAATGCTTTGGAATCCTATATTTTTGGAAGAGGATTTGTTGTATCAACCTCTTTGATGGGAGGGAGAGATATGACATTGCATTCTGTAATGTCCCCATTTTTGCGAGCATCAGAGTTCGGTGGATTTAGCCTATTCTTAGCCCTCGTAGGTTAATATGCATGGTTAGAGGGTCTCTTGATGGAGCTTGGCTCAGCTTCAGTTTGTCAGTACTTGATCAGTTGGCTTTCGTTCAGGCTCATTTGGACACTTCTAGCCTGAGTTGCTATTTGTAGCAGTATTCAGCACTCAGCGTGGGACCCCTGCTATTTTTGGCAGTATGGATTGATAGCGTTCAGAATCACTTCCTCAGTCGACAGCGTCAGACGGCTCGTGCATCGGATGAATGATGAGAAAGATATTAAAGTTTAAGTGACTTAAGTGATTTATTTAATATTTTGATATTATTATAAAGTTATAAAGTAACTTTATAATAATAAAGTCACTTTAACATAATAAAGTGCATTAAGTGAATAATTTAATGTGGGAATAAATCTTTTATCCCACATTGGCCAGGAAGGTGATTGAGCTCTCTTGTGATTGAGCTCTCTTAAAAAAAGAATAAAAGGAAAGGCAAGAGCTCATTCTCGGTGTCCAGTTGAATGAATAATATTTTGATTGATTCATCTTGTGGAGCCTAGGGTTTTTGCAGAATAGCCATTGGAGACGAAAACCTCCATTGGAAGCATAACTGAGGGTGTGAAATAACATCTGAAGGGTTGCACTTTGAGGAGGAAGCATTCAGCTTCTTCATTTGGGCATCATCGACAAGCTTTGGTCAAGGGTTTACATTGCATAATCTGAAGACTTTCATGGCAGCCATGGCAGTGAGTTCTAATCTTTCATTCTAGGTGTTTGTTGAAGCAACAAGAACATCCAATTGAAGCGCCCTAGCTGGGAGAACATTCTCAAGACAATGGAGGTCTATTTTGGTGAGTATGCAAATATTTAGGGTTGACTGTAATTTTGTTTCAGTCCCATTGGAATGGTTTGATTTCAATATTTAAGGAAGTGTTTGCAAGTGATAGTGTTACCAAAGGGATTGCCCTTCCTTAGGGAAGATTTGTGACAAGTTTGGAGACCTTTGGAAGGCCATTACAGCTGTAAATAAGGAGGAATATATGACTGTAATTTCTGAGGACAGCCACACTTCCAAGTTCATTTTTGTCACCTAAGAGGGTTTTCAACATCAAGCATAGTACCATTTGGAGTGCCCAAGTCTAAGGAACATTTTGTTTATACTAAAGAATCCAAAGGTTGTGGAGATTATTTCAGATTTGAAGGTTTATCCATGGCAGGTCTGCAACTTTGAAGTGGGGCGATTTTGCATTAAAGGGGTCCAAAAAAATATCAAATATCATCCAAAAGGGGTGCCCAACATTTCCTAACACTTTGGCATTGACATATATTCATTTGGAGGTGGATTTTGGAAGATATGCAAGTCTGATCTGAAGTATACCAGTCTGAAGACAACTCAGAAATTCATATCATTTGAAGGCATTCATCATCCAAAGTTAAAGAGGATTCATCTACACTCAATTGTAATCAAGTTCCTCTTATCCTATTGCTTGTATGTGATCATTTTGGCCATTATTATAAGTCTGAAGCACATTTATATCAGACTGTTTTGTATTCAGAAAATTAAAAAAAAGGATTGGGTTGGCTTCAATTTGCATTGTTTATCATTGCCATATTATCTACCTTGTTTGCTTATGAATCTATTATTCAAGACAAGTGAAAATCTCTTCAGAACATATTGAAAACCAATCAGACCAGCAAACTGAAAACACAGACCAGCAATTGTTTGACAAAATTCCCAAGCACCAAAACTCAGAAAATTTGACAATTTTCAGTCATAATTGGTTGGGGATTCTACAGTGGTATCAGAGCGGTTTCCTGCCAACCTGATTGGGTTATTTCAGATCGTATTCAATTAAGCAGTATTGCAACTGTAGAAGAGATCTCTGTTTTTTACAACAACGGTAGTTCCATCACCAAAGTCATATGAACTTGATAGCTACTCTTACAAAAAGGACGACCATCATTGGTATATTAGCATTATTCAAGTCAATACAGTCCTATTAAGAAGCTTGGAGTTTACTTGCAAATTGTTTGTAAAAATGTCTGGGTTGCTGTAGCTGTCAATTATTGTCTTTTTCAGATTTTAAATTGCATTGGAAAATCTGATAGCATACTTAATTGCACTCCCATTATCATTTCAATCATTAGCAAGTTTCAGATTAATTCTCCATGCATTTGAAACAATACATAAAGTTGAAATCCAAAGTGAAGTCAGATTTCAGTTGAAGAGAGTTGCAAGCAATCTGCTTGACAAAATTCTTGAGGCAGAAAATCAAGGTTCTTTTTATCAGATTGGCCATCTTGGACAGCAAAATGGTTGTCATAGCTTCTAAATTTGCTGATGAGATAACGGACGCTTATGAGGAGTACAAAGCACTACCAGATAATATCAAAGAGCTTCTAAACTTCGAACAATATATGGAGCATCGGATAGATTATAACAAGCAAAGAAGAAAACCAAAGAAATGCGAGCAGCCAAGCGTTGAGAGCATGTTGAATGATATCCAGTGGAAACTTAAGCTTTCACAACGAAGATTAACCCATAGTTCGCAGCAGTATGAGGATTCCCTTTCAAGACGAACCTCATCACGAAGTAAAAATGAGAGACTTGGTGAAGTATCTAAGAGTCTCTATGATGTGTTTGGGTTAAAAAGAGATAAGTTAGCAGATCGTGATCTTCAACCTACAGATGGACATGGGGTTGAAAATGAAATGGTGGTCGATAAGGAAATTTTACATCAAGGAAATGGTACGGTGGAGCCACAAAATGATAGTAACAACACTTCAGAGGATGTTATCAACCTTGCTAACAGTTCTGATTTTTATGACAGCAGTGATAAAACTTTCCAACAACATGAGACAGCCGTGATTTCACAGGTCCAAGACACTACTATTGAGTTGTCACATGAAAGTACTCAGGAATTGGGTACTAATGATGCATTGTATGTTGATGATTCATGTCATGGTGAGTCTGATCAGCCCCTTGAAAACAAGCTAGAAGATTCATATGTTGATATGGAATCCCAGGATCATGTTTTGGATGGGCATGCAATTACTTTGGGAGTAGAAGTGTGTGAAGATACTGTCATACCAGCAACTTCTACCTTATCAGTTGAGCCACCCTTTGAGGTACATAGCAGCAGTACCTTAAATGTTGAGGTGTGCATGGATGAAAGCACACATGACGCTACTTATCATGAGGAGAGTGATGATGAATCAGCCTCATATCATAGTGCATATTGTGAACCGGAAAACTTGTATGGGGGTCATAAGCTACAGAGTCATCATTTGGTTGGGCAACTAAAGGTGAACGACAATATGATTGCCACAACCATTGAGCATTTTGATGTTGCTCGGCAGATGTTAGCTACCTATGGTTGGAGTACTCCTTTGACAGATGAGCACGGTGATAGTGGTTTTTCCCTTGCAGAGATACATGCACTTCGAGAAGCAATTGGAATGATGAAACAAAATTACTTAAAACTACTTGCAGACAGGGATTTTCTTCTCGAGTGGGATTGCATTTGTTATGATGCATTGCAGAGGAAAGAGGAGCAGGTTGATGAGCTCACTCATGAGCTTGAGGTGACTATGGACTCGTTGGAGAGTGCTCAGTTGGCCCTTCAAGAGTCACAGTCACGGTTGGAGGAGCTTACCGTGGAGTTGAGTTTGACATAATTTCCACCAGCTGCAGATACAGTACAGTTATATACAGAGGCAGTTGATGAGGATCTTATCTCCACGAGTTGTAGTGAGGATGTGGTTACATCTATCGCAGATATTGGTGCAGTCAATTCAGATGGGATGAGTGTTTTGGTTGAGAGCTCTTGTGATGACATAGTTGATTTTTCCGAGAGTTGTGTGACAGATCACGCCACTACTTCATCGTCGTCACAGGAGATATGTGAGGCATCATCCAGTACAGAGATTTGTACTTATGCTGATTTGTTTCCCCAGGACTATGATGGTCCGCCATTGACAGAGGTGGGAGCATTTCATCTTGACTGCATAGTGAGGAGTGTTTATCACTTCTCCGTTGGTCCACACACGAAGGATTTGATGATGCATCAGTGTGGATTGGCCCCAGAGTTATACCATCCGTTGTGGGATGGGTATTCACCATCTTCAGAAGATGGGATTAGCGGCTGCAAGCGTCCGACTCAGCTGTTTGCAGGGGATTACTTGCAGGGACAGCGGTCAGTTTTACATCATGCTGATATGTATCCAACAGGGTTTGCTACTTCTATGTCAGAGAGTTTTCTTATGGGTACATGGTTACAAGATGACTATGGTGTCAGTTGGCATGATGGCTTGGTCAATAATCACATCCACGAGGGTTTAGCAGAGGACAGGGTGAGATTCAATGTAGCAGATGCTTCAAGAAGTTCTTATCTCCACATGACAGATGGATGTGAATTCAGATTGTATTGGGATCCAGGTGGTGACAGTTTTGGCACTGAGTATTGGATGGGTCCCATTGTGTTACTTCACCACTCACAACATGGTGAAGTTGGAGGCAGTAGAGCGTAGTGGCAGCCTGAGGATGACAGACACGACAGACTTTCACTATGGGTTTGGGATCCAGGGATAGCTTGCGCAGTTGTGTTTTTGTTGATGCTACAGGAGACAGTGATGTGTGGGACACTTCACAGTTCTTATTTTTGGGCCTTCCGGGGAGTTGGGTTTCTTTGCAGTAGAGATTGCTTGAGGACAAGCAATTTCAGGGAGGGCGGACTGTAATGTCCCCATTTTTGCGAGCATCAGAGTTCGATGGATTTAGCCTATTCTTAGCCCTCGTAGGTTAATATGCATGGTTAGAGGGTCTCTTGATGGAGCTTGGCTCAGCTTCAGTTTGTCAGTACTTGATCAGTTGGCTTTCGTTCAGGCTCATTTGGACACTTCTAGCCTGAGTTGCTATTTTTAGCAGTATTCAGCACTCAGCGTGGGACCCCTGCTATTTTTGGCAGTATGGATTGATAGTGTTCAGAATCACTTCCTCAGTCGACAGCTTCAGACGGCTCGTGCATCGGATGAATGATGAGAGAGATATTAAAGTTTAAGTGACTTAAGTGATTTATTTAATATTTTGATATTATTATAAAGTTATAAAGTAACTTTATAATAATAAAGTCACTTTAACATAATAAAGTGCATTAAGTGAATAATTTAATGTGGGAATAAATCTTTTATCCCACATTGGCCAGGAAGGTGATTGAGCTCTCTTAAAAAAAGAATAAAAGGAAAGGCAAGAGCTCATTCTCGGTGTCCAGTTGAATGAATAATATTTTGATTGATTCATCTTGTGGAGCCTAGGGTTTTTGCAGAATAGCCATTGGAGACGAAAACCTCCATTGAAAGCATAACTGAGGGTGTGAAATAACATCTGAAGGGTTGCACTTTGAGGAGGAAGCATTCAGCTTCTTCATTTGGGCATCATCGACAAGCTTTGGTCAAGGGTTTACATTGCATAATCTGAAGACTTTCATGGCAGCCATGGCAGTGAGTTCTAATCTTTCATTCTAGGTGTTTGTTGAAGCAACAAGAACATCCAATTGAAGCGCCCTAGCTGGGAGAACATTCTCAAGACAATGGAGGTCTATTTTGGTGAGTATGCAAATATTTAGGGTTGACTGTAATTTTGTTTCAGTCCCATTGGAATGGTTTGATTTCAATATTTAAGGAAGTGTTTGCAAGTGATAGTGTTACCAAAGGGATTGCCCTTCCTTAGGGAAGATTTGTGACAAGTTTGGAGACCTTTGGAAGGCCATTACAGCTGTAAATAAGGAGGAATATATGACTGTAATTTCTGAGGACAGCCACACTTCCAAGTTCGTTTTTGTCACCTAAGAGGGTTTTCAACATCAAGCATAGTACCATTTGGAGTGCCCAAGTCCAGGAACGTTTTGTTTATACTAAAGAATCCAAAGGTTGTGGAGATTATTTCAGATTTGAAGGTTTATCCATGGCAGGTCTGCAACTTTGAAGTGGGGCGATTTTGCATTAAAGGGGTCCAAAAAAATATCAAATATCATCCAAAAGGGGCGCCCAACATTTCCTAACACTTTGGCATTGACATATATTCATTTGGAGGTGGATTTTGGAAGATATGCAAGTCTGATCTGAAGTATACCAGTCTGAAGACAACTCAGAAATTCATATCATTTGAAGGCATTCATCATCCAAAGTTAAAGAGGATTCATCTACACTCAATTGTAATCAGGTTCCTCTTATCCTATTGCTTGTATGTGATCATTTTGGCCATTATTATAAGTCTGAAGCACATTTATATCAGACTGTTTTGTATTCAGAAAATTAAAAAAAAGGATTGGGTTGGCTTCAATTTGCATTGTTTATCATTGCCATATTATCTACCTTGTTTGCTTATGAATCTATTATTCAAGACAAGTGAAAATCTCTTCAGAACATATTGAAAACCAATCAGACCAGCAAACTGAAAACACAGACCAACAATTGTTTGACAAAATTCCCAAGCACCAAAACTCAGAAAATTTGACAATTTTCAGTCACAATTGGTTGGGGATTCTACACATTCCAGGAGCTGTTGTAAAACACGTGCTGACGATTCTATAAGGTTGGTGAAAACTCTCCGTGGAGGAGTTGATAAAACCAAGCAAGGAGATGGCTCTGAAGCTGCGTTAACTATGGCTATGGTGAACTTAGATTATATGAATACATGTGAACCTTTTAATTTTGATTTGAATGTGGCTAATAACATTTAAAAAAAAAGGTTATATTATGACCAAATCAAATCACAACTTAAATGGATTATCATGTGACACAAACTATGATTGAACTGTAAAAACGGGATTTGTGGTTCCGTCTAGGATAAAAGAGGGTCCCTGTTTCATTTGAAAAAATGGGAGCATGTTGGTCACAACAAATTTGCGTTTGAGTAACACTATGTGGACTTTAACCCTAGTATTTCAAATAAAGAGGTCATGAGTAAACAAAGGATCTCATATAATATAAAATTAAAGTGACCTGAGATTCAAATATTATTAAACTAATTACAATAAATTAAGTTTGAACAAAGATTTAGAGCAATGTCATTTCTAATATCAATACATCATACGTTTCAAATATTTCACTACACTTGATCATATACCTTCCATACTCTTCATCATTAATTTTTAAAAATCTTATCTTTCGAATTTTAGCTTTACATTTTACATCCCATTTCTTTCAAAATATAACTATGCCACATTTCTTTCAAAATTTGAAACTTATATTTCTTTTCATCTCTTACTTATCACATATATAATTAAGCTCACCAAAATCAATATCTTATATTTTATTTGTCTGAAATTTTTTACATTATTTTTACACTAAAAATTTCTTACGAATCAACATATTATTATCTTTATATATAACAATAACAATACTAATAGCAATAACAATAACAACTCCTTGACATATGATAATCTTTCATAACAAATACTACCAAAACTTACAAAATACTAACTGTTTCATGGCTTTTCTTTTATTATAAAAAAAGGTTGGTAGTCTAAATGGAGTACGGGATTCCCGTAACCGTCGATGTGCCACTGCCAATTCCTTCCACGAAGACACACAGTTGATTTCTCATTCAGGTGATGGGTGCACGATTGTAAAAAATGATCCCCACAACACAAGTTATTCATTCAAATCACGAATAAAAGAGAGCCAAAAATAATTAAAAATTAACACAATTGATTTCAAAGGAGCAAACCCTAAAGCCCATTTGCCTCGGAACATTTCAATCATTTTCAATTTGTTTTTGATGGTCTATGCTGAAGTATTGGCCAAGTTTTTACACCTAAATTTTATCCATTTTCGTGGTTTGTAGGGTTTGCATTGAAAATATATATTTTTTATCGGCCTACGATGGACCAACAACAGCAGTGGATGATGCAAGCACAACAGTATCAGCAACAGCCGCAGTATTCGAATGATGAAATTAGGACATTATGGATTGGGGATTTGCAGTATTGGGTCGACGAAAATTATTTGCATTCCTGTTTTGCGCACACCGGAGAGGCATTATTTATTCCCTCTCTATCGTTTTTTTGTTTTCGGCATTATTGTTTTTTCAATAATTTAAGGGGGTTTGATATAGAATGTAGGTTAGGGTTTTATACAGAATTTAAGTTGGGGTTTGAAATAACATTTTAGGTTAGGATGCCCTTTATACTGAATTCTGCATACGCCGTTAATTTTAATTTAAAAAAAATGTTTTTTTTGGGGGTAAATCTACGATGGCATGTTGTAAGATTGGTCTATGTTAAGTTTTCTTTGTTAATTTGTTGGAGAGCTTTCTTTGGAATTATACAATCTGAAAGGGTTATAGAGAGTCTCCTGTACAATATATGACACACTATTGCTTGGTCATTGTTATCCTTGGTTTGGAAGAGTATGCACTGTCCAACAAGATTTTAATGAGATATTTAGTAAATAACAAGATGTAGTCTTGTCTGAACAGAGAGTAAATTAGTTTTGCCTGCTATAAAAAGCTCCTATAAACATGCAAGTGAGAATATTTCTGGTGTGAGCCAGAAATTTTGAAAGAGGATGATATGCAATGTTAACTTGCCCCACATCTTAGAAGTGCATTTAAAATATCAAATCAATGCATGGTGCTTTACAACAGAAATCCCAGAAGAGACAATTAATTTTTCATGTAAGTTTAAAATTACATTTCTATAATAGATAAAATTGTATTTGTCTGATGCTGAATTTGTAAATTTATTTCTATGCATACAATGTACATGCGGCTGCCTTACTTTCAAACTAATACACTGAGTCAAAGGGTGTTAAGATTTTTCAATTAGATTAACTAGGTTCTTTTCTAAATGCCAAGTTTCAAAACCGCTTCTGTGGCAAATGTTACTGTACAGTATATCTGTATGTAAGGATATCATGATTTCAATGCCATTTATTTGGCCATCTGTTTTATCCAGTCAGCTTTGTACACCTGTAGTTTCAGTTTTTTCTTCACCAGATTCCAGATGCCAGCTTGTGTTGGTGGTTCTGTAAAATTGTATTGGTTATGTTTTATTGATTTTGGTTTTTGGTCACTGTAGGTTGTGTCTATAAAGGTTATTCGGAACAGGCTGACTGGCTATCCTGAAGGCTATGGCTTTGTGGAGTTTGTGTCGCACACAGCAGCTGAGAGGATTCTTCAAACATACAATGGCACACAGATGCCTGGCACAGAACATATTTTCAGATTAAACTGGGCTTCTTTTGGTTTAGGAGAAAGACGATTAGTTGGAGGACCAGAACATTCTATATTTGTTGGGGATTTGGCTCCAGATGTCACAGATTATTTGCTGCAGGAAACTTTTAGAGTGCGTTATCCATCTGTAAGAGGTGCAAAGGTTGTAACAGATCCAGGTACGGGGCACACAAAAGGTTATGGATTTGTTAAATTTGCAGATGAGAATGAGAGGAATCGTTCCATGACTGAAATGAATGGGGTATATTGTTCCACGAGACCTATGCGTATAAGTGCAGCTACTCCTAAGAAGTCCATGACATATCAGCAACAATACCCTACTCCTAAAGGTTTGCAGCAAAGCTTTATTTGAAGTGCATTTTCTTTTCTGCAATTATAATCATGGTGTGATTGTGTGAATGCTAATGTGGGACATCTTCTATTTTTCGTTTCTTTTTCTGTTTATCTTTGTTGATTAACTGATTTTTCGTTGGATCTTGCACCTCTAAAGTCTTTCAGGGTTCACATTGTCGTTTACTGCTTGCTTGCTTCATATGGTTATCCCATAGCTTGCCCTCTGGTTAACAATGTAATTTCTCCCCCTTGCCTTTAAAGTTTATACAAACCGTTTTCAATGAGTTTCCTGGATATTGCCAGGTAATAAATTTTTGATTTTCAGTGGTATACTGACTGGGATGCTTCAGAGCATCACTGCCTATTTGGTATTTATATGCTTCGGTCGAAATAGAAAATTAAGAGATGTACCAATGTTATTTCGATTGATCTTCAGAACCGCTTCAATCCAAGTGTTTTGAATTCCTATTAGACAATCGACAAGCTGGCTTAGTGTTACAGACATGTCTCAAGCTTATACAACTGATGTTGTCTCAAAGCAGGATGCCAAGAGGCTTTCTTCACATAAGGCCTGGAACTGAATCAGCACAAGAAACCTCTTTAGTAGTGGGTGACCTCATTTAGGTCAGTGATCTGTTTATGTATTCAACTGCAATAATCCGTTTCTCATTTCTAATTTTCTAGCATGTGAATGCACTATGGAACAGGTTCAGTTTGGATTGCGAATTATATGTTCCCACCTATCTGATTCTTCCCTTTAAGAATCAATTGGATTGATCTTGCTGGTATTTTAACAAAAAGTGCTTACTTTGGTGTCTATTTTGGGTGTCAATAATAAAGTGATATATTTCTGATTTCATTACTTCTTTTCTAAAATTTGTCCTATTAGATGTTGGAGATAGAAGGGTATACATTTCATGATGTTGGGTAGGCTGCACTCAACATTCTGGTGGCCAAGGCAAGCCTGAGATTTCCCAAGAATTTGGTTCAGTAAGAACTTGTGTTTTGTTTCATCATTTTGTATCTCAGCTTAAGATTTTGTGGATAATTTTGATTATTTTTCAATAAAAAATGCTGGTGCTTTACTTGTCCAACTTATTACTCATATAAAGATACTTAAGAGGTTTGTTTTTTGTGTTAAGAGTGGCTAAGAACTTTACCATGCTCATCTGGTTTCACAGTTCCATGTGCAATTATAGAAATGGATTTTTGTGTACAGATGAATTCTATTTCTCAAACATAGAAATGACTGGGATTTCTGGAAAAGTCTTTTGGAGGGACTAGTTGAAAATTTCCTCTCTAAAGAGGAGATACTATTCTTTTCTGCTCGCAAGCTCCTCTTGCCTTTCCACGGCTATAAGCCTTAGTGATATAATATGTCTCTGTAGTCAGATGGCACTTGAACTTTTACCATATTAAAGACAAATTGGATCCAAACTTTTTCTGCTTTGTATAGTAAGAACATCAATTTCACAGATTAAGGTCGGTGGTTTGTTGGCACAATTTTACATATGCAGTTTCTGATTGTTACTTGGTAACTAGCTATCTCATTATTTTGTGTTTGTTCTAGAGCAGATATTAATTTGACTGTTTTTTGGCTGCAGCTTCCTATCAAACACCGGCCTACAGTGTGCCACCTGCCCCAGTTTTTCCGACAGACAATGATCTGAATAACACAACTGTATGTAACCATATGTAAATGTGTACCTTTTTTTTGAGGTTTATTTTCTTGCGTTCTCTTACTATTCATTTATTGCAGATATTTGTTGGTGGATTGGACCCAAATATATCAGAAGAAGATCTGAAGCAGATCTTTGGGCAGTTTGGGGATCTGATCTATGTCAAAATACCGGTTGGCAAGGGGTGTGGGTTTGTGCAGTTTGGTAACAGGTATGACTAGTGTTACGTGGTGGTGTATTTCTTGACTGATATATACACATCCAACTGCTGAGTCAAAGTATTTCAGACGAAGATTTGAGACATCTTAATAAATTTGTCGTGCAAACATGAGATGAGAATTGACATTTTTATGTAGGCTTTTTGCTGAGGAGGCTTTGCAAAGGGTACATGGTACCATTATTGGTCAGCAAACTGTTCGTCTATCTTGGGGTCGAAGTCCCACACCCAAGCAGGTCGAAAAGCATCCAATTATTTTCTCTGTCAACTTGAAATAGAATCAATTGCTCTAAAAAACAATATTACTGATATTTACTAACAATTTTTTTTTTGTAGGAGCCTGCTGCTGGGTGGGGTCACACGCAAGCAGATCCAAATCAATGGAATGGAGCTTATTATGGTTATGGTCAGGGATATGAAGCTTATGGTTATGTTCAACCACCTCAAGATCTATCAATGTATGGTTATGGGGCCTATGCTGCTGCTGGAACTTATCAACAGGTAAGCATAATTGTTGCAAGGCAACTGTACTAGTCCATAATTAACTATTGCCATAGCTTTTGTAATTTGATATAAATATATTGTGTAGTCTGTTGTTGCATTTATGAATTGCCATCAATTTACCAGTCAGCTTGTCTAAACTTATTTTTTTGAGGACTTTTGATAATATATTTTATCCTTAGATTGCATTTAAAAAAAAAAACCCTGCTTTGTGTCACTTATAGGCCGAGGTTCAAGAAATGTCAACAGCTGGCATGGTGAACACTGTCCAGCCACCTGAGCATAAGGAAGAGGAAATATTTGACCCTTTGGCGCCAGTAGATATCGAGAAGTGAGTTGCCTACATTTTTCTTAATTGCGTTTCACATTTTTAATTAGACACGAACAGTTTCTAACTGTAGTATTCAGAGTCATCAATCGGGTTTGAATTTTCTATTTTATAGATATTATTGTATATGCTGTTGCAGATTGAATGCATCATATATTGCTCTCCATGAGGCTTCATTGGTTGGCCGACACTTGTGGTTGAAGACATGTGAATTGTCATCATAAATATGGACTCCCTTTACCCCTCAGCGTATTTTCTGAAGATGCTTGAGGCCCCAATACTTCGTGTCAGGTTTATATCAAGATACCTATTATAATCTTATTTACTGCTTCAAGATACTATAAATCTCTATTCTGCGATGTTTCTATATGTATCGAATGTGGATAATATGAAATACCTCGTACAAGATTTGAGTTCTCACATTTTTGTCCTCACACATCAGAAATTTATATCTAGCAAAAGCTTTCGATGGTAAAATACATTTTAAGTTTCCAAAAACCAGCGACATTATTGTATGATTTTAAAGTAAATTTATACCTGTCGTCATAGATATGGACTCCCTTTACCCCTTGGCCTATTTATATGGTTGAGGTCTCAATACTTTGTGTCAGGGTTGTATTCAGATGCCTCTTAATTTTGTCTACTGCTTAAAGATAAAATCTCTCTTCTACCACGTTTCTATATATATCACATGCGGATAAAAAGAAATACATTGTACAGGATTTGAGTTTTTTTCTCACATTTTTTTCACCCCTATCAGAATTTGATGTTTGGCAAAAGCTTTCAAGTGCCCCAAAACAAGCAACATCATTATATGATTTCAAACCTTAACATTTTGAAAATTTAGATGGTTTAGTTGACCTTCATTTATCAAATTCCGGAGGAAATCAGATTGGGAAACAGACGTTTGTGATGACTTTAGATTCCCATGCTTTTACCCTTCGAATTCATGTCGAACTGCTGACAATTATTTGTTAACTGCATCCTATGTGGTGTAAATATGCTTGAGATAAAAACATATGCCGTGTGAGTTGGTGATCACAAAAGTTATTATCTAATCTATTGTTAAACCATAAATGAAATAAAAGAACTTGTGGGGCATGGTATTAAGAAACCAAAGGTTTCTTACCATCCCCAGTAGTCGGGGTGAATGAGCAGCTTGGATTGAAATTTAAGTTTCATGGAAGCAAGTACAAGTATCAACAGTCAGAAATATCTACTGCCAGTATGGCACCATATTTATGCAATGGCTAGAATGATTCAAGTGTAAGATTGTGGAAAAACATATACATGCTAAAATTCCCGGGTTGTCTTGTCACCCGGTGGTTGTCTGTTTTTGGTTTCGGGGTGTGCTCTCTTACCACCCAGTGTTGGTTTAGCTATGGTTTTGATTCCTGGGTTGTCTTGTCACCCGGTGTTTGTATGTTTTTGATTTCGGGGTGTGCTCTCATACCACCCGCTTTTTGAGTGAATATGTATTATGTTTCTTTTACTTCAATATATTTACATGTTGCCATAAATTTAATCTTCAAAGCTGTAGCTATATTAATTTAAAAAAAATTATGTGACAAATAGATGATACTTATTTTAAAAGCTCTACACCAATAGATCTTATTCAATAAAATATTCAAAGCTGCAGTTCTAAATTTTTGACTGAAAAGCACACTTTTATTAATATAATATGTAATACAGTGCTAGTCATACAAAAAGAAGATGGGTGGAAAAGTCACACCTCAAAAGCAATGCCACACCGAACTAAACAAGCCTTGGGAAGAGCACAAAATTACAAAAATGGCCAATCTCAGGGCACACGAACCAAAGTTAATCCAACTCAAGTGCACATCAACCAAAAAAAGGTAGAAATAAACACAAACAAGGAGCTTGTTAAATGCCAGTAGCGAACATGGCGGCAGGTGGAGGAGGTGGAGGATCTTGTGAATTTCCTCCCCATCCCCCTTGAGCAAGGGGATGGTTCTATTAATTTTTAAAAGTAGTGCCACAAATAGATAAATTGCAGTGTTAAAACACCAATAAAATTAAATAAATTGAACTATTCATTGGATTCACAACAATGCATGCATAAAATCAATCAAACTCTAAATAGAAGATTTTGTTTTATTGTTTATGAAATCAACATTATGTAATTATTGATGGAATTTTTTTTTCTTTTTTTTCTGGAATAAAATTAACAGTATGTAATTTTTTTTCCTATACATAAATATTTAAAAAATAGAATATACCTGATTTATATAATTCAACAAAAATCGGTACGTCCTATTAATGTATTCATTGCACTTAAGCGTCCATTGGCAGCAAAGATAGATATCGTTGGGAATTGGGATAAACTTCTGCCCATTGTAGATGCACTTTTGTACATTTTTCATGATCATATTCTTAAGCTTATTGGTGCACCCCAACATCCCATTTCTAGTGAATATGATATTGCTGGGATACTCAGCTCTGTGTGCAATGGATTCAGTTATGTGCATTTTTCATGGGTACTCTAATGTATTTATTACGCATGTTTGGGAGTCAATGGCATATTTGTGTTTGTTTTTTTGAAAGATAATGGATCATTGATTGGAATTTAGCATTTTAAAAACTGTGGTGATGCCCCAAAAACCTGCTTAAATTTGTAGGAAACTTTAGAGGACTGTTGAGAGTGTACTAGTTTAGAATGCTTGGCAGGATGTGTTTTGTGGTTTTATAGATCCAAAATCTCTATAAGAGGATTCATCGAATGATGGTCTCTAATTTGGACTCAATCTTATGTAAAGGGTCCGCAATCGATGAAGGATAGGAAATCTAGTCCAGGGGGCAAGGGGATCATGCCAAACTTAGCTTAAAATAGTTTCTTCAAAAGCATATTTGACTCTGCATACATCAACAGAATTGCCCCCAGGAATTATCAAGATTTGTAGAAAAATTATCATTATTCATCAAATCAAAATAAATACTTACCTCATAGGAAAATGATCTCTTCCCACTTCCTCTTTCTTCCGTCTCTTCACCTTCATCCTCATGCTTCATGAAGTCAATTTCTGCAACATGTTGAGCATCTTCAGCTTCAACAACTCCATGCAATGAATCACTTATCTTTTTCTTCAAGATACCAGTCTCTTCTTCCTCTTGATATCGCATTTTTATTCACTGCAAATTCGTCAACAACTGAGTTCATAATAAATTCATCCACTCCCTTTTCTTTCACAGGAAACCATATTTGATTCTGTATTTAGGCACAATAATGTTGCCATCGTCTGGGGTAAGTTGGCTTAGTGGACGCTGTTAAAACATAGTTTTTAAAGTCATCCAAGCTTAAAGCAAATCCAAATACTTTTGTGGAAGTCAGTCTACCTCCCACATGGAAAGGAACATAGATGATGCCAACAAATCTGCATCCTAGAATGATGCAGATTTGTAGGAGCATTTTTAGACTCGTGAAGGAATCACATCATCATTGAGCCATAAAAATGCAAAACTCTGGGGAGTGGGAAATCGCTGGTGAATGGAATGAAAAATTGAAAAGGCAAAACTCTGGGGAACGGAATAAAAAATGTGAAGCTAAAACGCTGATGAGGGGAATGAAAAAATGTCAGGTAAAGCTTTGTTGAGGGTCATGAGTTAGTGTCAAAAACATCTTGTCGAGTCTAATTGATATGCATTGGGTTAATGTCTTTATGGGTTGGCTTACCCTTATGTAAGGTATAAGCAGAGGCTATTTCTTCCACTTATTCATATTCACATGCCATTTAATATTTGTAATGTTAATTCTCTTTGAGTATCTCTTACACCTCCACATATGTGTTCTTTCTGTACTTTTTGGAGTTTATTATTTGTTTGATTATGAATCCATCTCATTAATCTTACATGGTATTAGAGCTTAGTGCTTAATTTTTTTTAAGCTTATAGCTTTTTTTTGTTGCAAGGAGGGTGCATAGAAGTGATATCTCATGAGGTGTTGGGCTACAATTGTTTTCCCTTTAAATGCGCAATTTTATCTTCCTTTAAATGTGCAATTTTTTTTCTTGGGCATAATTTTTTTTATGATCTCATACATAAATTTCTTGCAAAATTTTAAGATGGTAGAAACTTATTTGAAGAAAATCAGGGCTATGTTTGCCCTCCCAATGTAATATTTGGTTTGTATAGGAAACACATAGTTTCTAAAGGAACCCTTGTTTAGGAGAAACATTTTATAGGTTCTTGTATTTTTATATTCCTTGTGAATATTGTTATGCCACAAGGACTAGCGTAGAGAGTAGAGAAGATGGTTGTGTGGATGTGACACTGTGTGACTAGGTGCTTGAGGTGTGCATGGATGAATGGCCTTAGAGCAAGGGTTTTTCAAAACTTCGTTACATCCATTCAAGGATGTGTGCACGGGCACAACCCAATTAGTGGGTACCCAGGGCACAACCTAGTTAGTGGGCACTCAGGTTGTGAAGGCCTTTGAGCTAGGAGGACATCAAGGGTTGGTCCACCTTGCCCTTAGCTAGGCTTTATTTTGTTGTGTAGTGGATTGACAGTTGTGAGTAGATTGCTAGCAATTTTTTGTGGTAGTTGATGGCTAGTGATAACCACTAGTAGTTTACGCTTGGTACTATTGGTTAGATTCAAGGTGCCCAATGACAACCTTTAATTGGTTTCATATAATTCATACGATTGAAATGAAACAATTCAAAATTTCAAATATTCTTAATCTTATGGGCAACACATGGTTGAGTGTTATTGGGCATTTTTTTTTTTGCCTATTTATGCAATTCACCCAGTCAACATTTTCAGCAAATCATTAAAAGCCCAAGTGGTGGTGCCACATCAGTAGTGTACTGTAGTCATCATATGGTCAACAAAATGGATTTTGCATAGTCAATGGATTAGGGTGTGACAAATCACATGATCAAGGGATTTTATTGTCAATTTTAAAAATTTGAAATTTTGAACTTTCCAATTTCAAAATTTGGTTTTAAGGTGAAAGTGCATTTTGGTATTTGAACTTCAAACGACTATACCTTTGTCCTACACACTTTGTTTGAGCATGTTTTTGAATTGTTTGAAAGCATTTTCAAAGTTCTTGCAGTGCTACTAGTTTTATCAACATGCGAAGGTATTTTTCATTGGTCTTAGTTTGTTCCAAGATGGAGGGGGTCTCTATCTTAATGGGACACAATTTTCAAGCATGTAAACCTTCCATGGAGATCACATTGAAGGCCAAAGGTTTGGGTTGGATTATTGTGGGGACTCAAAATGTTCCAAAGTTTTGGGGTGGGTTATGGTGAGGACAAAAAATGCTCGTACTTACTAAGGAGAAGAAGGATGCCTATTACAATTGGGAAGATCATGCAATAGGTATGATGTTGTTTGACATTGCACTTGCATTTCATTTTCATCTCAATGATTGTAATAGTTTGAAGGAGATGTGTGATGCTCTAAAATTGTTGATCAACAATATTGATGGATCAAGGGTTTACAAGATAAATTATAAGCGATGTACACATGATCATTTAGATCTTGTGAAGGATTTCCTATTTTAGTTGGACTGCGAAAAGTTAAAAAAATGATAGTGAGATAATTGAGTTCATTCTTGAGAGTTTGAAATTGTATGATATTTTTATCTCCACATTTTTCTTTTCTAGAGCCATCATGAATGAAGAGGGGAAAATTATGTCTTCTTTAGGTTTTTGCTCCTTGTTATTTCCAAAACAAGACAAACTCATGAGGTTGGGTCAAATTGGCTTTCATGTCGAAGGGAAAGGGGAAACAAAACTTCAAGATCAAACAAGACAAGGACAAGCATCTAAGGGAAGACTATGGAGGTAATGATATTTGGAACAAGTAGAAGGAGGACAAGGAGTTCCTACCATGGAAAGTCGAGACATGTTGAGGATACTTTGCTTCAAAAAGATGAGGATTTGGTAAAGGAAGTTAAAAAGAACTCGAGTGTTAATTGAAACTTAATGGCAACAGTAAGAATAATGCTCGTTTCTCATACTTCTCAAGGCTTGCATGCTCACACTTTTGTTTTACCCTATTTTGGATTAGTTAACCCTAATAAGATAAAAACTGTGTATTGATTCAAATTGTTTATGTATTAAAATTAAGCATAAATGTAAATGTAAAAGGCATAAACTAATTTCACACTTGCAATTACTAAATATGGAAACTACTAAGAGGGATAAAATACTTAGTGTTTTACTAAATTGCGCATGTTTGAGATTGAATGCGGGGGGCATGAAAGAATGAAAACTATACCACGAGTTTCTTAGATTAGAATTTGGAGTTTTGGGCATCTCTGGACGATAACATCAGCGTTTGGTTAGTATCCGTTGACGTCAACAACCAAACTTAACAATTTTGTCTGTGTGAAAGTTGCCATTCTGTTTTGGTACGTCAATGCGATTGTTTATTTTATGTTTGTGTGTGCAATCTTGGAGTTTGACTATATGCGCAATATCCAGAAATGTGTCTCCTCTTGAAACTCTAGTTCCACTTTTGACATTAGGTTTAAGCTTTCAAAAGGGAAAGAAAGGTGGGTTGAGCTAACATCAATCACTTCTTGTTGAATGACTGAGTGATGCTTATACATCCAATACTTTGAAGAGGGAATTCAAATTGCATGTAGTTATTGTAAAGTGAATATGTGCAATTGTGCTCATTCAATGTATGCAAATTATAATTTAGCTTTCGACACTTGGCAAATGACAACTTTGGCTTGATTTTGAGGTGCTTTAGACTTGGCTAAGACTTGCTACTTATGATTGATTGGTAAATTGGAAAGAAGAGGGCAATCCTTTTGAATGTACTAGTGTTTGTGTAGGCTTGATAGATGCTTCTTAAATAGGGAATATGCTTAGAGTTATTTTCTATTTATATGCAACTCTTTGGGTACTTTCTTACACCACCAACATGCAAAACATATAATATGACCCATATGAATGATGTGGATTTGAAATGTGCCCATTGCTTGGCATAGACGAAACCCCCAGATTTGGTCAATACTAGAATTTCAATATGACGGTTATATCTGGAAGACTAGAACACTGATCTAATGATCTGAAGATGCTTGAATATGATAATTGACTAGTTTGCAACAGATTGGGGGAATTCACCTAGGGAATTCCTATAGGTCACTGATAGCAACTAAAGAGGATTAGACTCATGGAAAGCATGCTCATCTAAGAGAATAATGAATAAGAGTCATATCTGTATGCACAAATTATGTAGGATGAAAGTAGGTTAAAATTGACATTGCCAAGTATTTAATACTAGATTTTAGTATCTGCATATGCCCCCTTCATTTTAATATTGTGTCAGGGAAGTCCAAGAACAAACACACCTCTGTTCTGATTCCTCTTGTTGGATCTTGCTCTTCAGAAAGAGCACAGTATGATTACCAAATATAAGCAATTATAAATGCGGAAATAACCAGAAACACAAGTAGCTAGAATTCACCAATAGCACAGAGTATGAGAGACAATACACTATCTTGTATTAACACTTTACAGAAAAGAATACAACAAAGAGCCTCCACACTCTTTCACCTTACA
The DNA here is from genome assembly GCA_037957365.1 of Torreya grandis. Taxonomy (NCBI): domain Eukaryota; kingdom Viridiplantae; phylum Streptophyta; class Pinopsida; order Cupressales; family Taxaceae; genus Torreya; species Torreya grandis. Next base: position 5,929,097 of record JARHVA010000045.1, read on the forward strand.
GAGGTTTGCCACACCTCAAGTGTACAGTAATTCTTCTCACACAACACTCTCCTACACAAAAAATGGTCCCAACAACCAACTCACAAACAGAATTGGTGTTCACCTCTCCAACTAGTCAGTAATAACCCTGCCAGTTCACCAAGCACTCAAAAGTACTTCAAGTTGATCTCCCATGAACCTGCAACCTGCAATTCAACAGACCATACTCACATGTAGATCCCCTATGAGCTTGCAACAACCTGCAACTCAATGATCTTACAATGGAAGCAACTTACTTGCCTTCCTTTCTATCTCATGCCTTAATTACAATACATGCCAATGGGTCTATAAATAGATCCCTAACTCAAACACTAACTTAGACTCTTAATTTAGACAATTATCCTCGCAACCAAAGACTCTAACTGGCCTTTACATGCAAACACTTCGTTCACTTAACTAACTGTCTGTGTAACGAGCAGTTTTGGAACACACAGGGGACCGACGTCGGTCCCTACTAGTCTGGTTCTGCCGACGTCGGCCGACTCCCTACCGTCGCCGGTGGCCTTCTGCACTGGGTCACGATCGACGTCGGTCCTGCTGCCGACGCCGGTGCTCCTGGATCTCAGCAACCTTCCTGTTCCTTCTGTTTGCAAAGAGTTGAAACTTTTAGCTCCACAACTCAACAATCTCCCACTTGGAGATAAACAGCTACAACCTGTACCTGTACCTGTACTTAGTCTAGTTTGTTCCCTTGGCTTTGTATCCCTCCTCAAGACCACTCTTGAAGACCAACCACCACAAACCTGTAGTGAAAAACCTGTCATCCAAATCACCTGCCACATCCACATCTACAACCATGTAGAAATTAACCTGAACCTGCATAGCATGTGCACCTGCTGCTAGTCCTTGTAAGAATCCACTGAACTGTCCTCCAATGGTTCTCTCTCGGATTGGCTCCAACTTGTGACAACTCCCACTACTTGGGAAAACTCAGGTTTAGTATATACCATGCACTCAACCTCATTATGTGAATCAAGACACCTGTTCATAGAACTGTCCAACCATCGGCATGCTAACCGGTTTCACACAATTATTCTGAGACAAAGTCAACATATGACCTACCATGTCTCTAGAACACACTCATGCCAAAGAATCTTGCTGCTCCCAGATTCTCCATGACAAACACCTGAACTAGCTTTACCTTTAGTTCAGCAATCCCTGTATATGTAACCCTGCAACAAGCACATCATACAGAAATAGGATAGTGTAGCTAATACTATCCAACCTGGTAAAGAGAAACACAATGATCAAACCTCCATTGCCCTGCAGCTAATGCAAGACCATATACCCTGATCTTCCATTTCACGTATCCATTTCCGCTCTTCTTTATCTTGAACATCCATTCGTCTCTCAGTGCTTACTTCTAGCTGGCCACTCTACCCAAAACCCCTGTTTGGTTCTCCTCCAAGGAATCACATCCTCATCCATGCCTAGCTCCCACTGTTTCCTGGATCTACCTGTTCTGCTTCAACAACTTCCTGGTCCTATGCCATAAGTGAGCAGCAAGTAGTGTAAAGAAGGGAAATGACGAATTTAAGAACTTACACCTTCGGTCCTCCATATGGGCGCTTGAGACTCCATGACAGCTTGCTGTCCACCCAAAATTCGTCTCAGTAACCGATGCCGGTCACATCTCAATCTGCAGACGATCGAAGTCAGTTTCCTGCGACTGCCACATTGCCGACGTCGATTTCTCCTGGCTGACGCCGGTCAGTATCTGCCCTGAGTCACCGACGTCGGTCTGCACATAGCCGACGTCGGTCCCTGTCTGGACGCCGACGTCGGTTTTCCTGCCGACGTCGGTCTCTGTGTTTTTCTTATGAGACCTGACTTTTTCCTGCGAGCTCTTTTTGGATCAAATCCTTGTCCAAATCACTCTTGCTCTGCTCAGAATTCTTCTGCATCTTGTGCTGAACTCTGTCCGTCACTTTCTCCTTAAAAACCAAGGCTTTCTTATTCTTGTCACTAACATCGGGTTTCTCAAGAAACGTTACCTTCTTCTGCATACATAAACCACAATCCATACCTTCCAAATCCGAAAGCATATCCTTTGACTCAAGAACAAGCATCTCTTTCTTATCTGTGTGACCAAGCCTATCAAGCCACATCTCTGAATCTACAGCTGAAGTAGAAAACCCAGAAAGAGAATCAGTAGTACAAGTAGATAGATAAAGCGTACCTACTTTCTTACCTCTAGCTACAACAAGTGTACCCTTGGTAACCTTCCAAGAGTCCGCTGTGAGAGTTACTGTGCAACCCTCATCACCCAAACTTCTAACAAAAATTAAATTCTACTCCAAAACTGGGACATGCATGACTTCTTTTAACACCCATGTGTTACCTGTCTGCAGTTTCAGCTTCACTTTCCCTTTGCCAACAATCTGACAAGGCTTACCATCCCCTACATAAATTTCTCTAAAATCTCCCTGGACATACTCATGAAAAAAATCTCTATGTGGGGATGCATGAAAAGAGGCACCAGAATCTAAAACCCAAGATTCTACTTTATCCAAAGAACATACCAGAGCATCCCGTGCAGCATAATCTGCAACGTCTGCTTCTTCTTCATGTTCTTCATGCTGATCTGTACCTGATCTGCAATCTCTCTTTAAGTGCCCTTGCTTTCCACACTTCTAGCAGGTTATTCTGCCATACCTGGACTTGGATCTTCTTCCTGTCTTGGACCTAGATCTCCCATGCTCTATCTTTTCTCTTTGCCTTCCTCTGCCTTCAACACTCAAAGCATTTCCCGATGATTCACCTGTGCTATTCCTGCGTATCTCTTCATTCAAGATTACACTCACAACATCATCCACTTTTAAGACTTTTGAAGGAGACACAGTATTAGAAACTGTCATTACCAAACCTTCCCAACTTTCAGGTAATGAACACAAAATTAAGAGAGCTCTAATTTCATCATCAAATACAATATTGACTGAACTTAGCTGGTTTACTAAACCATGGAAATCACTAAGATGGCTATGAACAGATCCACCTTCCAATATTTGCAAATTAAATAAACGCTTCATAAGAAATACCTTATTAGAAGCTGAGGGTTTTTCATATAAATTTGTCAAAGATTTCATCAACTCAACCGTTGTTTTACACTGTGATAAGCTGAAAATTACAGATGATGCAAGACTCAATCTAATAGATCCCAGAGCCTTCCGATCAAGAACCTCCCATTCTTCATCTTTCATATCCGAGGGTTTGCAAGTAACCCCTCCCAACGGTAAGTACAAATCTTTTTGATACAGATAATCCTCAATCTGCATCCTCCACAATTGGTAGTTCTTGCCATTAAACTTTTCCATCCATAGCTTACTGTCTTCTGTCATTGCTCAACTCTCACTCAAACAGAAACTCTGTGAGTCCCTGTAATCAAAACACACTAACCAGATCTAATCCAATCTGTTAGTATCCCAACCAAAAGTTCTGATACCACTTGTCAGGAAAGTCCAAGAACAAATACACCTCTGTTCTGATTCCTCTTGTTGGATCTTGCTCCTCAGAAAGAGCACAGTATGATTACCAAATATAAGCAATTATAAATGCGAAAATAACCAGAAACACAAGTAGCTAGAATTCACCAATAGCACAGAATATGAGAGACAATACATTATCTTGTATTAACACTTTACAGAAAAGAATACAACAAAGAGCCGCCACACTCTTTCACCTTACAGAGGTTTGCCACACCTCAAGTGTACAATAATTCTTCTCACACAACACTCTCTTACACAAAAAACGGTCCCAACAACCAACTCACAAACAGAATTGGTGTTCACCTCTCCAACTAGTCAGTAATAACCCTGCCAGTTCACCAAGCACTCAAAAGTACTTCAAGTTGATCTCCCATGAACCTGCAACCTGCAATTCAACAGACCATACTCACATGTAGATCCCCTATGAGATTGCAACAACCTGCAACTCAATGATCTTACAATGAAAGCAACTTACTTGCCTTCCTTTCTATCTCATGTCTTAATTACAATACATGCAAATGGGTCTATAAATAGATCCCTAACTCAAACACTAACTTAGACTCTTAATTTAGACAATTATCCTCGCAACCAAAGACTCTAACTGGGCTTTACATGCAAACACTTCGTTCACTTAACTAACTGTCCGTGTAACGAGCAGTTTTGGAACACACAGGCGACCGACGTCGGTCCCTGCTAGTCTGGTTCTGCCGACGTCGGCCAACTCCCTGCCGTCGCCGGTGGCCTTCTACACTGGGTCACGACCGACGTCGGTCCTGCTGCCGACGCCGGTGCTCCTGGATCTCAGCAACCTCCCTGTTCCTTCTGTTTGCAAAGAGTTGAAGCTTTTAGCTCCACAACTCAACATATTGAAATGCAATATAAATATTGAAATAAAAGGATAAAAAGATGTCCCCAAGTGTGTGAAACACACTTTATCTTTAGGAGATGGTCCACGTGCAACTTGCTCCAAGCAAACCTACAATGAGTATGTAGCAATCAATGTCAATGAAATAGAATATAAAAATGAATTAATTGAAACTTAAAATTTAAGAGCAAGGAAAGAATATACAAGTAGGTGAACTACGCTGCCTTCTAACTTGTTGGAGAAGATGCTTTCTTGTTGAAGCATTGGAGAATTGTGGTTCCTTGTTAAAACACTTGGAGAATTGTTTCTCTTGCCAAACCTTTTGGAGAATTGGAGGTGATTAAGTCCCAATTAGTGTAACTAAGGCAAGGCCATGCGTTGGGAAAACAAATGCCCCAACCCTCATGAATAAGTAGTGTCAATGCTATCAGGGGTGCTGAGTCTCAACCACACTACTTATGTAACTAATCTTAAAACCCTAAATTGGAAGGTGGGAGCCACATATTGGGCTCGTGGAGTAATGCCAAGGTCATTGAGGGTGTTGAATCTCAAATGAATTACTTGTTTAAACATGAATCGACCGTTGTAGGACATATATTCAAGTGTGCTCACTGCTTGTTACCATCAAACATGTTTAAAAAATTAGAAAATTGCAATAGTGTGTATTTGCATGAATAAGCTTCATGCCCATATATTTGTGCAGATATGATATATAATGCTATGCATCTATATGATATTTGTGTTCATATATGAGAACTTGTATCTAATGATCACGTAAATGTGTTTGCATATATCTGGCATTTGCCCCAAATCTCTCTGAATATGTGAATATTTTAAACCTTGTAACTCATGTATCTATTAAACTATGTGAATGTACATGGCATATGCATCCGAATCTATCTAAATATAGAAACATTTAACTCATGTACCTGTAAATTGAGTACATATGCATGGCATATACCCCTGAAATGTGTTTGAAATTTGTAAATGTTAGCGTCAATATGATATCTAAACCGCTCTGACATCTTTGAACCCTGTGAACTGTCACAAATATGTCAATCTATTTTATTTTCTGATGGAGGCTTAAGTCATTTTGACAAACCCACCAATATTCCATTTTATGAGGTGAGGGATGTAACATGCGAGTCACTCATCTCAAAAGAGTTAATCGTATCATGTTATGTAAAAGATGTAATCCTATATAATCATGTCAACGTGTGAAAATTATGCTATCATAGTAATGAACATGTCATCAAAACATATGTAATGCAATTCATACAAGTGTCACGTCAAGATGTATATAACAATTAAGCATGCAATAGTAACCATCATTGAATAAGACTACATAGTAAACTGTGCATGATGTGTATCATGACACCATACACAAATAGGAAGGTGCGTGAAATAGATAACGACCCTCACAAACCCAACAAGCTTAACAAGCTCAATAAACAATGTCATGGCCATGACACACAATAAAAACATACACAAAAGCACTCAATGTCACCCACAAGG
>JARHVA010000045.1:5940000-6222500 GCA_037957365.1 Torreya grandis
CCTATGGACACCCAACTGTTGTAATAAAGTTATGTTGCAGATATTCATTCTTGATCCATTATCTATCAATACACATTTAATTCATTTAGTTTGGATTTGAGCTTGAATGAACAATGCTATATTTTGCTTTTTTTTTTGGTGGGTCAGTCTTCCTTTTCAAATAAAATCACTTTGTTACTATCCTTTAATGTATTCGAAATGGAGGCAAAGAATGTGGATTTTGTATCATTCAAGAGAGTTCTCTCATACAATGCCTCAAATAGGATGTCCTTGTAAAAATTCGATCTCTTGAGTAATTCGAGGATAAAATCCTGGCATAGGTATTTTTTAGTTGATCAATGATATCATACCATTTGGTTTGAATGGATGGCCTTGTGGTAAGTGGAGAGAGATGAGGAGGAACATATTGACTACCTCTGTTTTGCTGCGCATGGTGGGGCATCTTAGCTCTTCTAGTAGTGACGATGTGGATCGTAAAATCCAATATAAGCCTTGAGAAAATAATAAGGGCAGGATGGTAGTTAAGGTAACTTGGAGATCTAGGGGGAGGAGGAATGAAACGAGTCATGCATGCCCTTTGATACACATAATGGTAACAAAAATAATGTTGGATTATGTCACAACAATTTGAATTCAGGAAAGCTTGAGATTGTTCATTAAAAATTATATCAACATCATTAGTGCATAAATATTTGATCCATGCCGTTACATATTTGTTATAGACTGTGCATATTAAATAAAAACGTGTAATGATTACAATCATATCTTGAGTAAAAAAATAGAAACTATGTTAATTCATTATGGCCATGTGTAATATGTCAAATGAGGTAAAATTATATATCAAAATTGAAAATTATATTTATATATAGAAATATAAAACCATAGAAAGAAGGAAAAAATCCTAAAGAAAATCTAGGGTTTGGATATGTTCAATAAAATATACAGGTTTACTAATATGTTTTACACGATTTTGGATTAGTTAATTCTCACAAAATAGAAACAATGTATTAATTTATACTTTATATATATTATAATTAATCATAAATATGAATGTAAAAATTAGAAACTGATTTGACACTTTGTTGGTTATTTTCTGGGTCACTCACGTGCTATCACTTTCACACATTCCAGCACTTAATCTTTCAAAATTTTATGCCAACACATCACACAAGTTTCCTTGCATGCTCACATAAGGCATACATAAAGAAACCAAAAGGGTTAGGGTTAGTTGGCAATGGATTCATTCACATTATCTTGCATGTGTCTCATGCAAATGGGGTTTACTTAGAGATTCCTTAACTTTATCCTATGAATGCATAGTAGCAGTAACTACGTAAATGAACAACATCATGAAAATACAATCATATTGACATATAAAAAACATGATAGGCTAAACACATGTGCATAACACCATCCAAACACACATCTTTGCAAAGGAAATGATCATGAAGTGAAACAACATCATTAGCCTAAGAATGATACCAATAATTTATGGCCATAAGCACAATGATAAAAAACTTAACAAGAACTCTGTTCATTACTCAACAATCCATGATTACAAAGCTCACAATGGCACTTATTAATATCATAAGCTATCTAAGTATTCCCCTCTCCCTTTATAACCCTAAAAACATTTCGGTAACATCTATTTACTCACTTCATGGTATCTCCCTTCCCTTCTCAGGTGCCTTTCCTTTATAGGCTTTCAAACAATCCTATGTGTCCTTAGATAGCCAACTATCTCAATCATCAATTATTGCGAACACATTCAATATGATAGTTAATGTTATGCTTTGTTCGAGGTCAACTACCTCTTCGTTTACTTGTCTCTTACCAACTACATTTAGAATCAAGCCACCAGTCATAACTTTCACCATTTTCCCTCCATAATATATGTTATGGTTCTCAAATACATGTGGTTTTTGTGTGTCTTGATCATGTTGTTGTTGTATGCACACATGGACTTGATTTTTTTGGCTTGCACCTATTTTGATGCCAATCCTCGATGTGTGCATGCACCTGGAATGATTAGGTCTGGGTACACCACTCTCTACTCCCTTATACTACTGGCCCTTGTCTTTGCCTTCATCTATCACATGCATGTTCTTGGACTTGGCTATACGTAGCCAAAATCTGGGGTCAACATCACCCCACACTAACTTGATTATCTATCCTTGAGAACCCTGCTCATCCTTCCTCCCGTGTGGCCTTGATTTCCACTTCTTTCCTTTTCCACCTATGTCATGCCTTTCCCTTCCAGGGTTTATCCTTTTCATATTCACCCACTCGTTTTTTTTCATATCTCCCCTTTTTGTGCCTTTATCACTCTGCATGATTTGAGTGGTTATGAACTTGGGTGTTTCTTAGTATTAGTGTCATCATGTGCTCTAGCGTTCCTTCCAACCGTTCCTATTCTTAGGCTCATTTTGTCATCTTTACCATGTGCCTCTTACACATGTCTTACTATTGAAGTTTAGGTACTCCCACGCGTACCATACTTAACCAAAATTTTGACCCTCAAGAATCAAAGAATGAAAGAATGTGAAGAATTCAAATAATTCAACTTTATGTTGTTGAAGCAAAGAATTATGGAGCATCCTTCCTAAAATCTTCTTCAAAATCAACCCATCTTTGAGTGCACTCTAAAAAGCTTCCATGACAACAATTGTTTTGACACCCAATCCTTTCATTGTTGAAGGTTTTTCATGGACTTCTTTGGCTTGTTGCTTCACATTGTTCAACTTATCGATAACTTCTTTTATTGATCCTCAAGGAAACTTTTCTCATCAATAGTTTTTTCGCTGTAGCTCTGAGAAGCTCCACTTGAAATCCTTATTTATTGTGGTTATTGTTTGGGACAATTGGTCTAGTTATTGAAAAAATTTCTTGCGCTCCTCCTTGGTTTTCTAGCAGAAATGAGGTATACCAACGCACTTTGATCCTTTTGTTCTTCAAGGAGAGGTGTGTTTATTATTTTTATTTTCTGGGAGAAATTGAGAAATAGTTGCTTTACTGCTATCATGGTTTCTGAGAGCCTATTTAATGCTTCTTCACAAATTTTACAGTTGCTCAACAAATTCAATTTTGGCTTTAGCAATTTCTCCTTTTGCATCTCTGATGATCACCCTTCTTTAGGAGCTTATCAATTACTATATTCATATTTTCCATGAGCTTGTCTTGGGCGATATCAGTTAAATCAAGTATGTTTCGCTGCATCCTCAAGATCCACTCACATAGCTTTAGAGTTTTAAGCTCCATGGAAACTAACATGTGCTCTACTACCTCATGCTCCTCCTCCTCCTTAAACATGTTTTCTATTATGGAATATTTATTTTCCTTATCCTTGATCACCTGAGTTACTTATACTATAATGTAACATTGATGCCTTCAAGGTTTGTTATTCAACAAATTTTGTCTAATCACTTCTACAACTAGCTTCATCAACGTGTTCCTTGCTTGCACACCACTCATATGCATTGAATTTATGAGAAAAAAATATCAACCTTCATGGGATTCTTCTGAGGGGTATATCCCTATTGATGGGGGGAATTCAAAAATGGGCTCCTTCGTATGTGTCCATAACAAAGGACACCTACTTGTGTGTTGTTATTATTGTGAATTTGGGCTTAATGGTGTCCCAAAAATATAACTTTTCTTCTTCCACGCCCATTTGGGTCTTTGAGTGGATGGTGTCTTCATCTTCTCTTTCTTCATGAGGAGGGCTATATTTCTCCAAGATTGTCGTTCCATTTTTCTCCCCTCTTCATTCTTCTTCTTTGTCCTCTGTGGCTGCTCTAACCCTTCTTCAATGGGTTGCTCTATTTCTGGTTATACCATGGAATCCATGCCTTGGACATGTACTACTGTATCCACTCCTATGTTCATTTCCACTTCCAAGTTTTTTAGGACAATTACCTCTAATTTAGGGTTGCCTTCTACACTTAGCTCTGATTTGTGCATCCTTTCAATGCTTTATGTTCTGTTTCAATTGGGCGGGGAAAGTCTTGTGCTACCTTTTATCAACCAAACCTTGTGTATCCGTGTACGGGGGGCATTGATTTATCTCTTTCTTTGGGCCCTTCTCTTATACTTGTTTTTTTTTTGGTGGGGGAGTTGGTGCTTCTCGTCTTATTTCAGGTTTCACACACTATTTTGGCCTAGCACTTCTTGCTTGATTTCTTTCTGTGTTTATTTCTCTAGTCTTGGAGAGCGTTGCCTTGTCTGCTGCTCATGTTATTGCATTTTATTCTCTAGGGGATCATTGTTTGATTTTATATATTCCAGTTATTTCGGCACAAGAGATGGTGACCTTATCTCATTTAATTTTCTATTCTTGGAGGGGGAACATGCAAAATTCTTGGTTTCCTCTTCTTCAAGGGCATGTCATCCAAAGCTTTCCCCTTAGATTCTTCTCGCAAAGGAGAGAGTGGCTCCATATTTATTTTTTTCCTTCTTCTTAGAAAGGGAGGCTTGAAAACCACTTGGCCTTGATGAAGTTGGCAGCTCAAAATCATTGTGCCCCCCTACTCTCCTACGCTGATGATATCCTTCTTCAGCTAGAGCATATAGTAGAGGCTTTGTCTTTGACCCTCTATGGAAATAATTTGAGTTTGGTTGATGATGCACTTAATTGCATCCACCTCATCCTATTTTTTATGTGTAGTCTCACCTAGGTGTATGTATGTTGTGAGAAGGGTATACACATCTGCTTGTACCTTATAGGTGTCCATAGGTATCTTTTGCACGTACTTGATGTCATTAACTACATCAACAAATTACTGCATCATGAATCCATAAGACAACTTCAACCATCATGTCATCTTCTCTTTTGCCAATTTGATCTCCGCCAAAGAGTAGTGTTGCATTACAATAAACTTAGCTTTATTCTTCATTATTTCTAGCAACAACCTTGGTATGTGCCACTCATCTCCTATGGGGTTATTTATTCGAGTGAACCATCCATCAACTTTGACCTTATACTTGGGGGAGACTACCCCATGGCAAGTATACATATGGTACTTAAGTCCTAGGGACTTATCATGCAGGGAATATGTCCAATGGCCTTTTTGGGCACCCTCAGGTACACCAATCTCATCAAACAACAAAAACATCAAGATCACACCCTACATGAAATTTTCCCTAGTTTTATGTGCATTCTTTGCACATTCAATAATTGAGTCCACCAAGAACTTGGAGATATTGAAGAGTGTTGCCTTGGCCATCTCATGCATGATATATAGAATTTTTTTTTGGGTCTCTTTCCATTGCCTTGATCTGCTATGCCCTTAACCTATATCATTTCTATGGATATGTGGTTGATTTTTGGCTTACATAACCTTTCATATTATCTTGTCACATTTATTTATATTCTTATATTTTTAGGGTCAACCTATGGAATAATTACAACTTCAGTAGAGTATATATAGGAGGTAATTGTTAGTACTTATGTATCATATTATGAATTCTGTTGTTATTACATTATTTTGGAGGTTACCTCCTCGAAGTGGCTCAATCATATTTATCAATTAATTTTCTCTTTCATCAATTATTATTGTGGATTTGCTTATTTTGCTCATATTACTCCATTGATGTGAATTATCTAAGTATTTTCACAAGTGGTATTAGAGATTTGATTTGGGAAAGAATTTGTGGTGTATTTTTTCAGATCTAGCATAGTTGTTGTCCTAGGTGCCAAAGGATTTAAAAACCATAACTTGTGATTCAAGAAAATTATTTTTTGTCACCGCAATATTGTAGAAGTTTTTTTTTAAGTTTGGAATTTTTTTTTGCACCCATGTGTAAATTATAAATCATTAGATTCATCTCAATGAGACTATCACATCGGTATAATCCTCTAGTATATTTTTTGGGCCCGAAACGCTAAACCCTAAGGTTCGTGCATAGTTGGTCCAAACACTCGTAGCCTTGGCAAAGTGAAAGACACTCTAGGAAAAATGTTTCTAAAGTAGGACATGGAGTCCAAAACTTCAGAGTTTGAGGTTTCTGGGTTGATTTACTAACTTTAGTCAAATATTCAAAACATGGTGAAGAAAGACGATCTCAATGTGGTAAAAGGGTACATGGATGATGTGAAGTCTTAGTTGGCATCTATCAATGGGACATTAACTGCTCTTGTGGCTTGTATTCCATAACCAAATAATTATCCACCATTACATTTAGGGTCTCCCAACCAAAATAATAAAAACTCAAATAATGGATCAAAGGACATGATGCCAAAAGTGGAAGTGCACAAGTTTGATGGTAAGGATAAAATCACTTGGATCAATCAAATGAAAAATTCAGATGAGTTCTTATAACTAACCCAATTTAACTATCCCTTGATGATATCAATCAAACCCCATGTGCACAAAAAGTGGTCATGACATCTCTATATCTGGAACATGAGCAATTCATTTGGTATAGGTGGTTGTGAGCTCAAAATAAAAATAAAGGCATTCTTCTTACCTAGTCGATGTTTACTAAGGATCTACAAATGCAAAACCACAACAACATCACAAAAAACTACTTTATCAGTTAGCCAAGTTGCAACAAATAGGCTATGTTAATGATTATATTCAACAATTCCAGAATCTATCCTTATGCATGGATGACATCAACAAGGACAACATGAATGACATGTTTTTGTGTGGGATCAAGGATAATATCCAACTTGATGTTCACATTTTTAATCCAAGTTTATTAGTTAAATCCATAATCTTTTTGTGTAATGTAGTGGAAAGAGATCTGGTCAAATGAAGGGCTTTCACTAATGGCCAAGAATGCAATTTATTAGAAAAATCAATTTCTTAGCCTACCAAATTGACCCCTTAATAAATTGAAGAGAAGAAAAGGACATAAATACATTGAAAGTAAGCTGTTATACATCAAAGGAGCCAATGAAAATGAATATGACGATGATGTCTTAGGTGAGTGCGAGGAGATACATATGATGAATCTAAAGATTCCTAAATTATTATCTCCTATCATGCACTTTCAAGTATTAGCACTCCTCAAACCCTTAAGGTTGTGGGTTTCTTTAAGAAACAAAGGTGACAATGTTGATTGACTTAGTGAGCACACAACTTCATTAATAGTAAGTTGGCTACTCTTTCGAACTGTTTCATTTACTTAGCTCCAGAATTTTAGGTCATGATTATAGATTGCATAACCAATTGTTTTGGAAAATGCCATAGTATTAAAATTGCTATGTGAGACTATAGGCTAGGTTCTCCTATTTTTACTATTCCCATGAGTGGGGTAGACATTTATTTGGGAGTCCAATGGCTCACAACCTTAGGCACAACAAAGATGAATTTCCAAGAAATGCTCATGCAATTTCATTATGAAGGTAGGACATTTGAACTATTCAGATTATGAGCAAATCTCCATAATTGGTTAGTTCGCATTAGATTTCAAAGATTATAAAAAAAGTGCTAAAGGATTTTTAGCACAATTATTTTTCATACAATTTCAACCAACAAATGCATCTACACATATTGATTTACAAATGATTAATGACTACCATGAAGAAGAGAACATGATCATGCCATTTTATTGCTTCCAAGGAGTCAACCACCAAACATTAGACCATAACAATATCAATATTCCTATAAGAGTGAAATTTAAAGCATGGTATATGAGATGCTGGAAGCAGGGATTATCAGACATAACCAAAGTGAATATTCATCCTTGGTGGTCATGGTGGATAAGAAGGATGGCATTTGGAGAATGTGCCTAGACTATAGAAAACTCAACAAGTACATAATCAAAGATAAGTTCTCTATTATAGTAATTAATTATTTTTTAGATGAGTTACATGGTGCTGTATATTTTTAAAAAATTGGATCATTGTTCTAGATAATATCAAATTTGGATTAGAGATAAAGATATCCTTAAAATAAATTTCATAACTCATAAAGGTTATTACGAGTTTTTGGTCCCACAAATGCACCATATACATTTCAAAGTTTGATGAACACTATTTTTCAACCTTTAAAAAAAAATTGTGTTGGTTTTTTTTGATGATATTCTAATATACATCAAAATTTGGAAGAACATTTGCATCATATGAAACATATAATGTTAGTTCTGGAACAACATAAACTTTATGTAAAACTTTTAAAATATCATTTTGGAGTCCAAGAGGTGGAGTATTTGGGTCATATTGTATCACACAAAGTAGTTAATGTAGACCCTAAGAAGATCAAAGCTATGTTGGAGTGGCAGGTGACTGAAAAAATCAACTCCTCAATTAAATTGACGTAGTCTAATAATTGTACATACAACTTGACAAATGTTCTTTGGAGGGGCAACCACTTGGTTTATTGAGAATGCCCATTCATTAAATTGTCAACCCGATGTCCATATAATTTGGTAAGGTATCAACACTATATATGCACACTAGACTCTTTGGAAGACTAAATTACTAATAGTTGCGTATAATAAACACACTTTACATAAATGTAAATGATAGAATGTAAACAAACTTCCATGAAATAAAAATTGCATAAAGGGAAAAGTGCATTAAATAACTCAATATTGATTTGGAAACATCTTGTACTTTGAACTAAAAACACTTTATCTATCACATATAAGAACAATTACTTGTAATGAAATTAACTACGAAAACTGAGATGCACACACATAGTTTAGAATGTAAACACATAATTGAATTGAAAGATCTTCTTAATAGATGGAATTATCACAACTCCTCACAAGTGGGTCCTTTTTTGTTGAACTTGTGATTCGGATCCCTTCCTTGATTAAAAACACTCTCAAATCACTTTATTGATCAAAATTTGTAGCAATAAAATGATTGATATAACAAGGTAAAAGAGATTGCAACATCTCTGCCACACTTACTATATTTATATGTTATATCATGCTAAATTTATAATTACATAAAAATCTTATCCTATATAGGGAAGGTAAGTGCTTATTATGAATAGAGACATAATGGTTACAACTAAAAGATCATATATAGTGTTCGAAATTAGATAAGACAAGGAAGGTGTTATGATAGTTAAAACCATATGGCCATACAATCCAATAATGAAAGCATGGTCCAATGGAATTCCCATTTAGTTATAAGAACTTCTCATCACATTACATGACTATTGAATATTGTTGAGCGAGATAGAAAACAATTTGAGATGACATCTAGCAATTCTATTGTGCTTTGTAAAATGTCCACCTACAATTGTTTTAGATTAGAGGTAAAAGTAGGTTTTGAAGGGGCCCCGAAACCCTTAAACAAGGAGGAAAAAAAAACATAAAAAACAACAACGCCCATAGGCAACGCCTAAAAAACACTTCAGAGAAGTAGCAAAATCAGGTTTTGAATGGTCCTAAAACCATCAGAGATACATCCGATCTAAACCCAGATACAAAAATCTGGAGAAACAACATACAAAAGCTAACAAGCGAAAAACAAAAAACTGTACCAGTTTCTTTACCACCAAAAAGGACCAGATTATTCATCCAGTTCCAGAATCAAGTTCATGGCTTCTTTTTCTTTCAAAGCAGTTTCCTGTGTGGTAACCTCCAGCAAAGCTCCTTTTTGTGTATCTTTCTTTCTGGAACTTTGCCTTGTCCTTTTGCTGGGACCCTCTAGTGCTTTGGTCTCCTCATTGGCTCGTTTACCTATATTGATAGCTGCTGCACAAATGTTAGACGTTACTTCATCCATTTTCTTTCTGTTATCCTTTATTAACTCTCAGAGATTGATTTCGTAAGCTTTGAGCTTCACAGGGATCTCGCTTAGCTGAATTTCCATGCTGTTTACTTTGTTCCAAGCAGCTTTCAGAGACTCTTCCAACGTTTTCGCTTTTTTCTTGAGTTCAATGATCTCCCTACATAACTAGGAATCTAATTGGGAAGAAGACTCAGCTTTACTGTTAACGCAAGTCATAGGGGTGTAAATTTCATCATTCTGATTCTTTCCTCTCTAATCCTCAGATTTTTTATTCGGGCTATTCCTATCTTCTTCAAAGAAGTCATCTTTGCTCTTTTGTTCCCGCTCATTGATTCCTTCTTCAATTTCCATCTCCACATTTTGAATATCTTCTTGGACAGATATTTCCTTTTCTTTCTTAGAAGTTGGGTCCTCACCAGGATCTTCCTGGACAGTGTCTTCCTCCGCCACTTTCTGGTTTTCCTCCAACTCTTCTGTTCTGGTAACAGATTCCTCCTCAGTATTGACTTTATCCTTTTCAATTTCCTCTGATCCTTCTTCATCATTGCTAGAGTTGGTTTCCCAACTCTCTGTTCCATCTTCATCCTCCAATTTTTCCTCCTCGGGTTCTTCAAGTCTCTCCCGACCCCTTTCTTCTTCTGCATTCTGTTTATTAGGACTAGGGGTCTTAATTTTTCCTCTTTTGCTTACTCTTTCTTTCTTTTTATTCCCTGGCAACTTATTTTTCCCCTGTTTGGGATACTTAACCAGTGCCCTATTCTTGCAATAGCCTTCAATAGCAGGATTAGGCCTTCGTGAAGAACAGGGCGCAGATCCTTTTTTCTATGAGCATAAAGGCTTTGAATCAGGGAGTAGCGAAGATAGAAAGGAAAAGACAAGCTGACCTTATGCCTGAAGTGGTTGAGGAAGACAAAATGGAACTTATGCACTCGTTTGCTTCTACCGTCCAGGATGAAGTACTCCCTTATACAGCTTAGGACGTCCCTCCATATCCCTTTAATCTGATCCAACTCATAAAAATCCCCATTTTTGACCAACTTCTGCTCCTCCTCATCCGTTTTGGGGAACTTGCAAAATGCTTCGTTCGAAATGCTGGTCTGCTTTGAAAATTTGATTCCTTCCATTGACAACCCTGTAACCTCAGCAAGAAAATCCTCAGTTAAATTTACGGTTATACCATGCAGGGTGACCCTGTCGTCGGACCAATTTTTGAAGAAGGCCGTCGTGATGTGCGGCTTAGAGCCATGGAGTCTTTCCATGTAGCTAGTTACATTTCCTTTCTGCATAATTGTAGGTGGAGTCCACCTATAATTGTTGCTGTGAGTGCACTCAACTAGTTGCTAATAGGTGCTCATGGCTAGTGGCTGTAGGTGATTCCTAGTTATTTCAAGTGCTCTATGTATCCAAAGTCCATGAAATCAAAGGTTATGGGTATATATTCCAAAATGGTTGCGGACTACTAAACATAACTAACAAATATCTTTTCTATTCCATTTATTCATGAAAATATCAAACCATTTAAGAAACTATTAAACTATATTATAAAAGTTACAAATATCCTATCAAACTTAAGATTTAATGTGTGTGTGTGTGCTTGTATGAGTATATTATGAGTTTTTATGAATAAAAACTATGACAAAAAGGAATTAGTTAATAAATAATTAAATAGGTAGATGAGGCCATTTCTAGATCTCATCACACCCCCAACTTATCATTTTTCACATCTCTTGTGAAAATAAAATATAGATAATTAAGGTCAAGAAGAATAAGTAGACATGATATTGGAACATATTTTTTTGAAGTTGCAAGGGTTTTCATACCCTATTGTCTATTGTGGAAGGTATCCCGTGTCCCTTTGTAAAACTTTTCATTTTATGATCTCTTGTTTTTGGTTGATTTGCTCTGTTCTAGTCCAGTATGGGATAAGAGAACAAAATTTTGAAATTATGAACTTCATCTCAATCCATCTAACCATATTTGCTTTCAAACAAATCATAAACCTGATAAATCTTCCATTTGTAACTTTGAAATTATGGACATAGTATGGTTCCCATTACTATAGGTGTGGTGTTAGCTATCCCCATATTACTTTGCAAGCAACAAGAGCTCCTTTCAAATCCTATTGGAAAGGGAAACAAGATATGTGATTTCTTCCTACCTAGAAAACTGAACTATTTTATTAAACTTAGGGTTTTGAATGATATTGTCCCATTGCTTGATGATTTTGACAAGGAACAGGAACTCTAATCTAATATTCAATTGGATAGATGTTTCTACTACATAACATACTTCCATTTATTTTTCTCTCCTTAACTAATTTATAAGATAGGAACAATAGGCCCTAAGTTGTACATATCCTAATATGACATTACGATTCCATGTTTTGTCAAGGGTTACCACCAACTCATGTTGATAAAATTCACATAACAAGTCCTTATATTATTCTATATTAGTAGGATATTCAATACAAAAGTCAACATGTAACCCTATATAATATTTTCACCATGAAATCAACCATCATATCTAAAATTGGATCCATTGTTCTTGAAGATACAAAGCACATACTTTAGGATGAGGTTTGCATTGCAATATTTTCATAGACATTTCACAGATCTTAGGAAATAAGGACTCAAAACTAACAATGGTTACTTTTTGTTTCCTTAGTTATCTATCACTTTCTACCATATGTTACTTCAAGATATTGGTTTCCTATACCAACAAATGAATCCTCTTCTTCTGACCTTTATAGGTCTTGAACCAACTCAACTTAAAAGCTTCAATAATATCTTGATGCCATTTTCTTGAAACACAATTTACATGATTTTGGTTAGGTCCTTCTACCATACTTGTTTTTTCCATAGAGGAAATAGGTTCTTTAATGGTCATGACTGAAGGTGGATTAGGTTCATTAGCTACATGTTATTCAAGAGTCATTACTTCAGAGATAGTTATTTTAAGTTCTGCTACAGGTTCTTATGTTTTTGTTACAGGTTCATGTTTCTCTGTTGTGAGTGCTGCTACAAGTTCTTATGTTTTTAATACAGTTTTTTGTGTTCCTACTCTTCTCTCTTCCTTTTTATCTTCCACTTGATCTAGTGTATCCAATCTATTTTGTTTTGCTTCTAACTTGAGAATTCTTTTCCTTAAAAGATCTATTTCTTGATATGCAAGCAAGAGTTTGTCATGATCACTTAGTTCTAGGCTAGGAGCATGGGTGCATTCTTTCTTCTACCATTATAAACTCCTTCCTTTCTTCCTCTTGAACTTATTCACTAACACCAAGCTCCTCCATCTCTTCCTCTTCTTCAGACCTCGAACTTCTACTAGTTAATTCCTCACAATTGCCTTCCCTTATTTATTCTTTACTCATTCTTAAAACTTCATTAGAAATTTATTATTTCACGGAATGTCAATTGTTACTATCTTGGAGGAAGGTTGTCTCAACCTTGTACTCCCTTGACTCTTAACCTATGGGAGTGCCTCCTAGGTATAATAAATGAGGCCTTAGAAGTCTTTTGCCTTTTGGCAGGTGGAGGAGATATTAAAATTATATCTATTATTACAATTATATCTATTATTGTTTCCCTAGGTTGAGCAACAAGTTGAGGTGGGAGATGAGGCATTACCAAGAAGTCTTCCCAATTGACATCAAGCCTATTGGTGACCAATAAGATTTTCACAATTAGTGTAATTATGCAATGGTGGGATAATGTTGTAGGTTTACTTTTTGATTTTATTTAGCCATTATTCTCAAGAAGTGTAGGAAGTAGGAACAATTACAATATGACAATGTCTTAGGTGACTTAATAAATGAAAATGAGGGATATACAACAAGGATAACCTACCTTCCCATATAAAAAATTTGATAACAAATATAGACACATGGTGTCAACGAGTAGGGAGAGATAACCTACATGTGCCTTGTGCATCAAATTCAAGTCGATCTCATTGCTTGACAAAACATGCACTGACATTAACAACTACATGTCTTTCTATCCACTCCTTCCCTACAATTGGTAAACTAGTTGCCTTAGATATTAGTTCCTCCACTAAGACTACCTATGTCTTTTGATATTAGCTCGATCATTTTATAAAGTCTGGGATTTTTTTGAACTATGTCCATGTCATACCCTACAAGTCTCTCAATGAATATTGTCCACCACTCATGGATTGTTTCTCAACACTATGTGGTTGGTTCCATTCACCATATATCACCTCCCATTTTACATGTATATTTTTTCTTGGTTTCTGCTTGCCACTCTCATGGATTCTTGATAATTCAAAAATAACACATTCAAGGAAGTAGAATTTTAGTTTGAAAGATGCGATAGTGAGTTGATAATGAATTTCATTCTTCTGTGAGTGCAATTATGTTATTTGGACACGTGCCTTCACTTTGGTTGATGTGCTATGTGTTTTTTATCTGATGTGTCCTTGAAATATTACATGTGTAAAATGTCCTTGATTCCCCTCTTTTCCCCCTGCCCTACCTTTCTCACCCCTTCTCCCTCACCCTCTTCCAACTGGAATGTTTCACTTGCCCTCAAGTGAAATGGATGGAATAATGGCGGTATATGCAACCGATAATGGTGAGATGAAAGTGTAGTTTTGATGTCATAGTCATGTTAAGGTACAATGATAAATAACAAAGGGAAGGTATGACATAGGGTGGAATGAAAAGATAAGGCATTGGGATGACATGGGAGAAAGAGGGTGCAACGGTCATGGGAGTACTCATAAATGGTCGTATCATAGTAATAATAAATAGATATAACAAATTAAATTATATACTTTATTCTAAATTTATAACATAAATTTCTAGTTTAATGCATTGGTTTGACTAATTGTACCTTGGTTGTAGATGAATAAACATGATTGTTTAAAGACCTTAATCAAAAGCCATCAATTAGATGTAATAAAAAACTATAGGATAATTGAGATATCATCACAAAATGTGCCTTGGTGAATATGTCCTTGGAGTGATGAAAAAAGGATATGTTACTTCACCAATGTTGTGAAAAAAGAATTTTTGTGGGAATGTTTAGTTTGATGTTGAATTCACAGCCTTTGAACTGATGGATTCCTTATAAATTGTGATAAACATGAGATTATGGAATGCCCCTAAGGACAATCAATGAGATCGTGATCATAAATAAGGGATTGAGGGTGAAACACTGTAGGTTATATCTAGAGATGATAATTTTGTTAGAAGGAGATACATAGTAGTGGGTGCAGGTTCATTTTGGGAATTTGAAACAATTGTGCATATACAAAATCTATTTACAAAGAACAAAAAATATAGTAATCATTTGACCTTTTGAGACAATCAAGTATGAGAAATTATATATCTACCATGGAAATGAGGATTCAACTTGTTAAAGGACTCCAATATATGCCATGGGTTTATATAAAATTACCTGCAACAAGCTGAAAGTAGATTTTGTATAACACATGAGGCTATAGGTGTAGATGTTGTAGGTTGAAAAGTTAATTTTAATAATTGAAAGTGGACCTGGAGCATGTAGGAGTTGGTAGATGCTTTTATCAGATGGACTTTTATTGAATTTTTTTCTACCTAGGTGGTCAACAAGCTGATTTTCCACATTGGAGTTTCTTTTTATAGTTTTGTTTTAATATTTTTCTATTATTTACTTTTACTCCTAAGTGGCCAACAAGCTAGTTTTACACTCTAGCCCATTTTATGCAGTTTTGGCTATCAAGAAAGTTGGGTTTCCACCAAAACTACCACATGCAATATGCTTACCTTGGAGAAATGGGTCCAAAGTGTCTATACCATACTTCAATATTTTTTTGATTGACCAGTAGGTTGTTTAGAGTGCTCATCCAATATATAATTGAGTTCCATATCCGTACGAGGCTAGTTTTTTGTCATAATATTCTAAATGAATTCTTATTTGGATAGAGGTTTCTTGTACAACTTGAGATGATGTCTATTGACTACCAAAGAGAATCTGACTAGATCAATTGTACATAGCTTGATCATTCCATTATCAAACTCATTTTTTTAATCTCATAGAGGCCTAACCATCTGGTCTAAAGTTTTCCTTTATGGTCCTTGTATTTGGAGTAAAAAATCAATGCCCAAGCACCTAGCTAAAACTTCCATGTTTTAATGAACTTGTCTTGCCATTTGATCCCTTGCTGCTGGATTATTTTTGTATGGTGTAGAACTTCTCTTTTCAACTCATCAAGAGAGTTGAGTTGAATGATTCTTTATTTTTGGGCTTCTTTCAAATCCATGCCAAGTTCTAGGGTAGTCCTTAGAGTCTTGAGTTAAATATCTATGGGAAGAATAACCTTCTTACCATAAATTAGTTCATAGGATGTGAAGCCCATGGTTGTCTTCCATGTGGTCCTATAAGTCCATACAACCTCTGGAAGATGTTCTACCCAATCAAAATGGTGGATGGTTACTATTTTGTTAAGGATGTTCTCTAGTTCCCTATTAATGACTTATACTTGGCCATTAGATTGTGGATTATACAAAGTAGAATTATTATTTATAAATTCATATTCTTGTACAAGGGCTGAAATCAAATCAAACATGAATTGTGGACCTTGATTGGAGTATATATTTCATGGAACTCCACACCTTCTAAATATTTTCTCATAAAGGAATTCTTATACCTTTTCATTTCATGCACGATTTTAATTTATAACCTCTACCCATTTGGTGATGTAATTAGTACATAACAAAATTCACTCATTGCCTTAAGAAGGTGCATCTATTGGGCCAATGAAATTAATCCCCCTTTTTTCAAAGGGTTCCAAGACTATGGCTGAAGAAATATCTCATTTGAATGTGTAGGTTTTCCCATCTGTTGGCATTTATCCCCCGCATGGATCATCATGACACATATGAAGAATATCAAAATTTTCATCCTCTCTCACACATCTTCTCATGATCAAATCAAGTCTAGTGTAAAAGATGCATCTATAAATCCATGAATATGGGATGCTCTTGGCCACCAAGTTGCATTTTTCTTTGGGTGAAAAATGTGTAAGAGTCTAACCTACAACCAAATAGTTATCAATATACACAAACAAATGAGTGTTAATACTCAAAACAAATAAATGTTCTTAAGAAAAATATTCATCTACTAATAGACTATTTTCATCAAATTGTAATCTAGATATAAAATTTGCAAAAACATTGTCTTTCCCAGGCCTATCCATAATGGTAATATCAAATTCTTGTAACAAAAACAACTGTCTAATTATCCTACCAATTACTGCTAGTCTATTCATTAAGTATTTAATATCAACATGATTAGTATGAATAAAAAAATGATAACCATTAATGTAATATCAAAATTTGTTGATAACATACTCTACTTCGAGGAATTCCTTCTCTATAACTATGTGATAACATTCAAATCACATCAACAAATAAAAATTACCATAGGGTAATCTTATGTCTATAATAGGTAGACCATAAGTATTTTATTAATATTCAAAATATGTACATAACAAAGGGTGCTAATATGTGGTTAACCCTTTTAAAATATTAAACATGAATATATATAATTCTCACTTTATGACCGGTAAAAACCAACTAACTAAATAACCAACTATCTACAAGAATTCAACCCATAAGGTAGTTTTATTATTAACACAAAACATAAAATCAAACTAAGTAAATATAACTAAGTTTATTAAAGGGGGTGTCTTTATAATAAATATGCATGCCCCTTTTACAATTTGTTTATTTAGCTAACAAATCTAAACTATAGTTAAGACTTTGGAACAAGTCGTAACAAATCCCCTATGATCAAAAGTCAATTCTTTGGACACATGCCAACCATTTTTTTGAATTTTCCAAATTTTATTTTATCAAGGGGTTTTGTGAAGATATCAATTGTCTAATCAATAGTTGGCCATTATATTGGATGGAGCACTTTCTTTGACACTAGCATTCACAGATAATAACATTTGACATCCACATGTTTTGTGTTGGCATAAAATATTTGATTTTTAGACATCTTGATTGCACTTTGATTATCAATTTATAACTATGTAAGAACAATCTAAGAAATATGAAGATCTTCAAGAATGCATCGTAAATAAATAATTTCTATGGAAACATCCCATGTTATGTTGTATTTTAATTTTGCTGATGAATTTGTCACTGTATCCTACTTCTTACAATACCATGCAATGGTAGCTGAACCCATATGCATAATTTACCATATTGTGTACACTCTATGATCCACACATCCACCAAAATATGCATCACAATACCCAATAAGTTTGAAGTTCTTGTTGTGGTAGTACTCAATGCCATATGTTTTCATTCCCTAAAGGTAACAAAGTACTCTTTTTGATGCATGCCAATAAATTTATCTAGGCTCATGCATAAACCTAGATAAAATTTCAACTGCAAAGGATATATCGAGCCCGGTAGTCATCAAGTATATCAAACCTCCTACTAACTATCAGTATTTTGTGCCATCAAAAAATGCACTACCATCATCCTTAGATAATTTCAAGTTACTTTCCATTCGAGTGAGGGTATGGTTGAAATAATTCATGTTAAACCTATTTAATAACTCAAAAATATACTTAGTTTGTGAAATGAAAATACTTTGATCTTTTTGAATAACTTCTATGCCAAGGTAATAGTGAAGATGTCCAAAATCTGTCATCTCAAACTTGTTTTTAGTTCATTCTTCACAGACTTATGGTTTTCATATTTCTTGTTATAAACAAATCATCAACATAAAAAACAATAATTAATTACCAATTTCTTTCCCTGCACTTGAATATATAGAGTATCATTGGATTTACTACGTGTAAATCTAGTTTTAAGCAAGTAGGAATCCATTTTTTCATACCAAGCCCTGAGTACCTGCTTGAGCCCATAAAGAGATTTGATTAATTTACACACTTTGTGTTTTGCACCCACTTTCTAAAAACCTTGGGGTTGTGTCATATAAACTTCTTCCTATAAATCACCATTTAAAAAAACACCTTTGATATCCATTTGATGTACTTTCTAATCATTTTATGCTGCTAAGGTAAGAACCATATGAATAGTGTGCCATTTGATAGTTGGTGCAAACATTTCCTCATAATCAAGTCCTTGTTGTGCATAACCTTTTGTAACAAGATTTGTCTTATGTTTATCAATGAAGTCATTCGATTATACTTTACTCTATAAACCCATTTGCATCTGATGGGTTGAACATATGGAGGAGGACCAACCAAAACCCAAGTATTATTATTAAACATGGCATCATACTCATTTTGAATTGCATTTTGCCAAACCTGTTTAATAGAAGCTTCCTCAAAAGTGGATGACTCGGTAGATTAAGTAGTAACAACCATTGCATAATTTACATATTTATGATAAATCCTAAGACTTGTTATACCAACTTCATTTGCTTTCAAGTCAAAAAAAATTCTTTAAACCCATTTTGGATAATTGTGTAAATTGTTAAAATTAGGAATACCAAAATTCTCTTCATGTGCACCATTTTGAGGAGGACTTAGAGATTTTTCCATATTTTCTAAGTCTTTATCTTTTGAAATACTCGAGGAAGTAGAAGAAATGAAAGGGATGCTAGTTTCATACCACAATCTATGAGATTTAGCTTCATTATTCAATCCCTTAACACATTTTTTAATTTTCTTCTCTAACCTGTCAAATTATGAGTTAATATTTTTAGTTTTCATATTACCAAATTAATCAAATATCACATCTCTACTCACTATGAATTTGCTTGTATCTTGTGCAAGCAAACAATACCCCTTTTTAGTTTCTGAATACCCAAGAAAAATGTATTTTTTACTTTGAGGTTCCAACTTAGTTCAGTGTTTAGCAGGAACTAAAGTAAAGTAAAGACATCCAATTTTTTTTAAGTGTTTAAATTTTGGTTTAAACCCATGCCAAGCCTCATATGGAGTTTTACCCAAAAGTGCAGTTATAGGGGATCTGTTTCTCAATTACACTATAGTACCAATTGATTTTGCCCAAAACTTATCATCAAGCTGTTTATAGTGAAACATAGCTCGAGCTATGCCCTCTAAAGTTATATTCATTCATTCATAAAATCTATTCTATTATGGATGATAAGTATTATTGTATTGTCATTGGATTTCATATTTCAGACAATAATCTAAAATTTCATTTGAAGTATACTCACCACCATTATCTGAACAAAGAGTATCTAAGTGTGAACATATTTCTTTTTAAACTAAGTGTAATGATGCAACAAACTTAGTGAAAACGTATGATTTATTTTTCATATAAAACACCCAAGTCATCCTATAAAAATCATCGTTAAACAACATAAAATACTCGTGGATGACTTTTTCATATCACAAACATCACTATGAACTAACTGTAAAAACATATGTTAGCTCCCCATGAAGAATTCTTAAGAAAAATTTCTTTGTTATGTTTGCCTAAGACACATGATTTAAAAAGAATACCATCTTTGTGAAAAGTGGGAAATCCATTCACAATGCCATATCATTGTAATTCCACCAAAGAATGATCATGTAAATGTCCATAGAGAAGATGCCACAAATGCTGTGTAGACATTGTACTTGTACCTATATCAAACACTGCTACTAGTTCCACTGTGGGAGGAATTACTTTGAAATGCAAACAAACCAAATTTACATCCTCATAATATGTATACATCATTTTGTATCCTTATTTGACCAAAGTAATATAAATGATCCCATTTTCAAGAACAATTTGATATCCCTTCTTACAAATAATTATGAAAGAAAGATGTTTTTTCAATGTAGGAACATACCAAACATTTTCCAAGTATTTGATAGAACCATTAAGAAGAAGAATCCAAATAGATCCAAGTCCTTGTGGAGTATGCATAGAATTATCTGCCAAGGATACTAGAGTGAGAGATGCTTATTTTAAAGTCTAAAACAAGTCTTTCCTAAATGTCATGTGTTTGGTTGCACCTGTATCTAAAACCCAAACATATGTGAACTCATATCTAGCCTCATATTCCATATAAGCAATGTTCCCTAAAGAAATGAATGCATAATCATGAGCAACATTTATTTATTCATCATATTCATGGTCTGCATATTGAGTAGAGTTAGACTTAGTCACTTTTTGTGGCCTCTAAATTTTGTCAAAAGGAATCCTACACTGAGGAACAATGTGACCAATTTTTTCACATCTATGACATTGAATGTCTAATCTACCTCGACCTCTACCTCTATATGAATTATGACCATGTCCTCTATTAGTCATCTCATTTGAATGAGAATATATATATTGTTGATTAGAATAGTTGTTCTGATGATATCCTCTACCCCTATTTTTAAATCCTCTTATACAACATCTACCCCCTCTATGACTTTGCCTTCTATAGTTGTGTCATTTAGAATAAGAATTAGGCTTGGATTCTGTAACATGAACTTCCTCAATTTTTTTGGATTTATTGAGTAGACAAATGTCATGCTAAATAAACAACTCAACAAGCTTATCAAAATTTATGCTTGTGATCTTGTCAAAGACATGAAGCATTTACACAAAGTTTTTATAAGACATAGGTATCCTTTTCAATGTAGAAGTTACAATGAGATCATCATCAAGTTCACTAAACTCAACCTAAGTATATTCAGTAACAATGCTCTTCAACTTAGACATGTACTCTCCTATATCTTCATCTTCGTCTAATGACAAAGTAACTAACTGCATATTGATATCTATCTTCTTATGCTTGGGAATTTTATCATATAGATCAGATAGAGTCTTCCATGCAGTATAATTATGGGGAGAGTTTTCAATATGAATGTAAGTATCTCTAGTGCAGCAACATTGATTGAAGCTAATGCTTTATAATAACGCATATTGAAAATATCAAGTTTATCTTGTTCTATAGGCAATACATGATTTTCTTTCTTCACAACATACCATACTTCATTGGAAACTAATGATGCTTCTAGTAAACGTTTCCAATCAGTGTAATTGACATTGTTAAATGATCACTATTTGAAAACAAATTTTGAATTTTCAGTGTTCTAAAATAAAAGTAAATACAAAAAATAAAAAAAACAACACAATCACAATAATACTTGGCACACAATAATGCTTCTAGGGGGTTTTGCACTTAACCTCCACGTATAGAAAATGAAATATTTTTGATGAGTTTTGCACTTAACCTTACCAAAAATAAAATATTTACACCTTTATTTTACCGATTACACCCTTGTTTTATCAAAGATCTACAACCTTATTGTATCAAATAAACACATAGCTATTTCTTCCACTATTTCTCACTCTTTTACAATATTTATGCTCTTTACAATATGCAAAACATGCATTTAATTATCAAAAAGATTCTAAAAATAGAATATTCCTCTAAAAAATAAATTGACCAAATGCAAACTTTAACTAAAAGGAAGATTTGAACTGCAGACCTCAAACTTCCAAGGGTTTATACAAAATAAGTCTTTACAATTGCTCATTGAGCCTTTACAAGATATTAAAAGAGAACTTTATTTTTTAACCCCGATTTTATTCTCTTTAGAAGTAAAAAAAATACTTTACCAAGTAAAAATTTATTTCATCCGTGAAAATTTTAACAAAAAGATAAAATCTTCTTTGTTTTAGACCCCCCAAACCCTGCAATTTGATCAAACTATATCAAAAAAACATTTGGAAATTAAAATTTATTTTTCACTAGTTCATTCCAATGCCATGCTCAACCAAGATGTCATGGTTGCTCAATTTTTTTTGAAACTCTTTCCACATCTATACAAGGTCATACAAATTTGTACAAGGCCATACAATACAAGTTTTAAGCAGTTTCAAGTTACCAGAAGAGAATTTTATGCAAAAAGGAATCCATTTTTTAATACCAAGCTCTGGGTGCCTGTTTGAGCCCATAGAGATCTTTGATTAATTTACACACTTTGTGTTCTACACCCATTTTATCAAAACATTGGGGTTGTGTCATATAAACTTCTTCATATAAATCACCATTCAAAAAAGCACTTTTGACATCCATTTGATGTACTTTCCAACCATTTTATGCTGCTAAGGCAAGAACCATACGAATATTGTGCCATTTGATAGTTGGTCCAAATGTTTCCTCATAATCAATGCCTTCTTGTTGCACATAACCTTTTACAACAAGCCTTGCCTTATGTTTATCAATGGAGCCATCTAATTTATACTTGCATTTGTATGGTTCTTGCCTTAGCAACATAATTGGTTGGAAAGTACATCAAATGGATGTCAAAAGTGCTTTTTTGAATGGTGATTTACAAAAAGAAGTTTATATGACACAACCCCAAGGATTTGAGAAAGTGGGTGCAGAACATAAAGTGTATAAATTAATCAAAGCTCTTTATGGGATCAAATAAGCACTCAAGGCTTGGTATGAAAAAATAGATTCCTACTTGTATAAAATTGGCTTTACACGTAATGAATCTGATGATACTCTCTATATTTGAGTACAAAAAAAGAAATTGGCAATTCTATTTCTTTATGTCAATGGCTTGTTTATCACAGGAAATGATGAAAACCATAACAAGTCTGTGAAGAAGGAACTAAAATATAGGCTTGAGATAACAGATCTTGGACTTCTTTATTATTTACTTAGCATAGATGTTACTCAGAAAGATCGAAGTATTTTCATTTCACAAACTGAGTATATTTTTGAGTTATTAAATAGGTTTAGCGTGAATGATTACAAACTTACCCTCAATCTAATGTAAAGTAACTTGAAATTATCTAAGGATGATGGTAGTGTATTTTTGGGATGCCATGGAAGCCATACAAGTGAAAAATCAAGCCGCACAACTTATAAAAATAGTTTAAAAAGCTTTGAGGTTGTTTGAAACCAGATTTTTATTAGATAGAAGCTCAAAGTAAGTAGCAACACTCAAAAAATTCACTCAAATTTATTTCACAAATTTTTGGAGGTTATACCACATTCTTATAGTATTTTTCAAGCTTAAAAAACTATATAAATGGCTGATTTGATCTTTTTGGGCAGAATTTCAAGATTTTGATTTAAACAAATAGATTCTATAGAGTTTTTATGGCTTCAAAATGGAGGATCAGGCTTCTACAGGAATATAGTCATACAAATAAAATTATCAATGTATTTAATCACATATCCTCCATTCACAAGCTTTGATATATGCCCTTTAAATATATTTTAAAAATTTAATATTTGAATAATTTTGCAAATTTGACAACAATGTTATGATCAAAGGGCATACCTTATTCTTTCAATAAACTTGTTCACTACAAACTATATTTCATGTGAGCCTTTCTTGCCATCACATGAATTTGTCTTTTACCTCTTCTTTTACTTGAGTTCACCACGCTCTCTTTTACCATGTTCTGATACCATTGATAACATTCAAATCACATTAACAAATAAAAATTACCATAGGATAATCTTGTGTCTACATTAGGAAGATCACAAACATTTTATTAATATTCAAAATAAGTACATTGTAAAGGGTGCCAACATGTCATTAACCCTTTTACAATATCAAACATGGATATATAGGTTTTCACCTTATGACCAGTAAAAATCAATTAACTAAATAACCTACTATCTACGGGAATTCAACCTGTAAAGTAGTTTTATTATAAACACAAAACATAAAATCAAACTAAGTAAATATAACTAATTTTTTGTAAGTGGGTGCCTTTATAATAAAGATGCATCCCTATTTTATAATTTATTTATTTATTTAACAAACTTAAACTATAATTAAGTCTTTGGAACAAGTCCTAACACTATGTAGTTTAGTTCTACATACTATTGATTCTTATTGATGAAATATATATTGTAGTTAAGTGATCCATCCTTTTACCCAAAGAATTACCAAAGTGTTATGTCAAATGCATCGATATAAATGCACAAGGGTAACTTCTAAACTGGACATTCCAATATAGGTCCTATCACAAACAAGTATTTTAGAATTTGAAAAAATTCTTGACATTCATTAGTCTATACAAAATTAACAACTTTTTCTATAAAAATAAACAATGAAACTACTATCTTGTTGTTGACCAATTTTGACTTTTAAGTCAAAATAAGACACCCCTAGTAAAAAAACTTTATTTTTTGGCATATAAGAGTGTATAATATATTGTCATAAGGTGTTTCATAGGTCAATTAATGTTATAATAACTTTGGTCATTAGTTCTCTAGGTCTATCTATCATTTTGAGTCATTTTAGGGGTCAAATAGGTGTATTTAATGCTTTATATGGGTTTATTGGGAAATGTGCAAATGTTAATGGTTGATGTCATGCTCTATGTGTCACTATAATTCTTAATTAATTGAAAATACTGAAAATATGGAAGGTGGTTTAGAGAAAGGGCATTTTTCCTGGCTAAAAAAGAGAAAGTGGCACTTGTACGACCTCCTTGGGAAGTGTGCCACTTGAAAAACATGTAGATGTGACTCTTCACCTCCCCCATAGTCAAATAAATGTTTTGAATGATCTGAAACTTCCATTTATTTCTCAAAACTATTCTATCTCTTTTTCACCCTTTTTGGCATAGAGAAGTGACTTGCGAGTTCTTGCTTGGTATGGTCATCATAGATAGTTTCAAAACAAATTATTTTGGGAGGTTATTAGACACTAGGATACCTTAATTTTAATATATGGAAATTTAATATTGGTCAACCGTGCTTCATGATCCATCCACTCAAAGTGGACTATGTAAAACTGCCTGCTCATCCGTGCACCCTTAAGTTTTTCCTTCATTTTGGGTAAGTACATAAAAAATAGTTGCTGAAATTTATTTTAAAGATCATTATATTTTCCATATAATTATTCATACATTTTTTTCATGTTTCATAAGGTTTTGATGAGGAAACCAACTCAATTTTCAAGAGGATGCAATTTTCTGAGTTATGAGCAATTTTTCATCACTTTCAGGTTGTCACATTTTGTAAGCAATTCTATGGGCTGGGTTTGTGTCCCATTGATGTTTTAAAACTTTTATTAATTTAATTTTCACCTTTAATATTCATTTATCTAAGGCATTCTCATGATTTGAAAGCATCATGACACCCAAATAGTCACTTGATGTTCTTCATTGCTCTATCCCAAGTGTACACAAGTGACTTTTAGGTTGGAAGAAGTGTGTTGAAGGTGGTTTCAAATTAAAAATAATGAGAACCATGTATATAAAGGTTAACAAGTGCATTTAAGGGTGTTTGAACAAGTATTGAATCCATGGAATGGTAAAATAGTCATCATTAACTATACTTCCCCCATTGTCTACCTGCACATCTATATGACCACTAAAAGTTTGCTCGAGTAGAGATTATAGAGGTCATATGGATAATTTGAAATATTTGAGGAAACCTTTGTTGTCCTGATGTGGTGAAAGGAACATGTTTGACTTGTTTATAAAGGTATTTTGCTAAATGAAGGATGAAGGTCATCTTCAAAGTAAGGAGGACTGAGTCAGGCCTACAGTACCTAAAGCTCCTAAATAGAGACCTAATTGGATTTTTTTCACCTCAACTAAAATTCTCCCTAAGTGACCCAATTAATCTTTAGGATTGGATTACGTAGTCCTTATATAGGACAAGGTCTATACCAAAGATGAGCTCTAGATGATGGATAGAGAATGGTCTTTTAGAGGCCCAAAGTTTCTCAAGAAATCACTAAAAACAACTAGTGATGTCTATAGTTTTAGACCAAAAGAAGCCTTTTCTATCAAAGTTACAAATTGAACAATGTTCCAAGATTGGAAAGTCTCATGGATGGATTGTCATACATAGTGAGCATAATGATCACAAAATGAAGATGACAAGATGACTTTTCAACCCCTACACTAAACCCTGTCCATACAATGTCAAATGTCTATCTACAATAGTCTAGCAGGGTCTTAAGATGAGTGTCTCAATCTAAGGAGACCTAGCTTGATGCTCCCAAGAACATACAGGTAAAGCTCAAAGTGAGTATAGAAGTATGTGACACAACAAAGGTTTTAAAGATCCTATTAGCACCATGATCAAGTGGATAAGGTCTTAATCCACGTACAATAGGTAGGGTAAAGGTACACCAGGGTCTTCAAGGGGGAAGGCAGCTTAGTCATAAAGAGCACTATTTGAACCCTAATGAAGCATATAGGTGAGTGTGAGTGAAATATACATTGTATGACCTAATAAGGTGTCTCAGAGATCTAATGTACACTAGGATAACCCTAATAAAGGCCATGAAAGCTACATCAAGAGTAAAAGAGCAGGGTGTCTCAGTTGGAGGATAGTGAGCCAATATTTTGGACTTCTTAGGGTGTTTATGGATCAATAAGTATTTAATATATCCAAAACATTCCTAAAGGTTCTTGGAAAAGACCAAAGAGATTGGTTTAAGGTTTCCAAAACCAATTCATTCGATAAATCATAGAGGCAGGGTCAAAGGTTGAGTGTCTCAGTCAAAGGAGGTAGACAACGCGTAAAATGTAAAGCCTAGATGGTGATCAGAGATGTAATAAAAATCTAGGCCTATAAGGATGTTAATTAACCTTATGGTTTCAAGTGAGGGTTATTTTCACATGTTATAATTATACCTACAAGCCTTAATATTCTTGTACTCAGTCAACTAGGTGATTGTGATGCAAACAATAAGTAGTTTTGGGAATAGGAGCATTGTCAATCTTTAAGGAAATGAATATGAATACAAATCATATATAAATGACTCTATGATATGAAAATAGATATCATGAACTATGTACAAGACCTAATTCATGCACAAAACATGTACATACAGATGCATGTCTAAACCAAACATAGTCAGTCAAGCAAAATGTACTCAACCTTGTGAATCTAAGGATAAAGAGTGTGTTTGAGGAATAAAAGTGTTGAATGGGGATTAGAGATACTATAGTGTGATCATTAAAATATGTATAATCCTCTCACATTGGATAAAAGTAGATAAAAGGGATCCTAGAGTGTCAAAATGTAGTCATCATCAAAGACCCTGCACACATTCTATTTCTAGAGGAACCATTCTTGAAATTTATGTTTTAGAAGGGGAAAATCATAGTTTTATGAGCTAAAAATTGGTATAGAGAACTTATATAACTTTTATAACACCCTTAAATACTTGGTTTTTATGAGAAAATAAGGGACGTGCCCCTATTTTATCTCAGATAGAGGGCACTCGCATCATGCTTGAAAATGGGAGTTTTGAGGAATGAGGTATGTAGGATGAACTAGGAGATAGAGGGACCTATATGGAAGGTGTGTGGAGTTTTTTTATATCCAAAAAAATAGGTATAAATAATTAATAAAGGTGGAAAAAAATAGGGCATTCTACACTCTTAGGTTTACAGTCAACCCTACTATGCATGAGCAGGCCTAAAGGTCTAAATGAGAAAGCATTGAAACATCCACCTCAAAATGAGATTTAAACCATGTTGGATCATTTATATGTGATTTATATAGATTTTTTAAATATATTTCAATGCAATATAACCAACATGAAATCCTAGAGCACCAAAAGATGCAGACAGACTTCTAGGCAAGGACTAAACCTACCATCCAAATGAAGAGTCTCTTTCATTTCCACCATGAAACATGATTTTAAACCTATTATAACATGTCCATAGGAAAAATAAAGAGGTGTTTAAAATATTAGAGTGAAAAATAAGTCAAAGATAAACCATTTTTGGTCCAAAGCCACCTCAGACTTGTGCAAAATGGTGAAAACAAGCCCGAGAGGCCATTTTCAAGTACTCATATCTTTCATGAAGCTATACATGGGAGCCAAAGGAGTTAGGGGATGTTATCAGGGGTATTATATGCCATATTTGTGTACATTTTTTTCAAATTGGACGTCCCAACTTTATGAAAAATTGTTAAGACTGAAAATAGGCCTAAAACCTTACTAAACCCTAACTAAGGACCGGTCTTGAAAAATTGAGTTGGAGAGCTAATCAAATGAAATAGTTTGACTAGAATAAATATTGGAACTTATAGAATAATCCAAGAGGATACTTCACACCATGATGAGTAGTATGAAATTGTACAGACAAGGGCTTAAATAGGCTTTTTCTCACTATTTTGAGTGTTGTGCATGCTACAAGAGGAATTAGGAGATGAAATTTTTTTTTATGAAAATATTGAGACTTTTAATAACTTATAATATTCATTTCATGACTTGAAAAAAATCCTAAGTTTCTCAAAAATGTCCTTCAACTTAGCCAATCAAAACTGGCCTATTGCACAAGTTAGTGAGAGGGGTGAAAAGCTTCACTTGAACTAATTTTAAAGCTTGCCTGATGCTTAAAAATACATTGAAAGACTTGGAACTTGTAATTAACTCCATCACATGTATTTTCATGGAAAAATGAAGGCATTTTGGAGGCCAAGTGTGAAGGATACATGGAAGAGCAATTTTTTGGAAAACAAAGGATGATGGGTCACTTTCAGAGATTTCTTGAGGATCAAGCATGAAACCAATATGTGTAGAGTAATTTTTGATATAATCCCATTCCATTCCAATCATTTGGACTTATCCTCATTAGTTAAATGATTATCAAATATGCCCAATCATGAAGGCACTTTTTCTATGCAAAGGGATGAGTTTCTTACCACTTTTCTTCATATTTGTGACTTGGATTGACACTTGTTGATTTTGTACTTACATGGTTTGACCCATATCATATTCTCATGCAATAATAAATTATTTTATCAGCTTGAGAAGTTTCCTTGTGACCCTTGAGCTTCTTTCTCTCTCTCTCTCTCAAACTCTATAAGAGTTGGCTATTTTGGCATTGTATTAGATGTTTCACCTAAGTATGGTGAAGCCTTGCTCAATTGTACACCTTTTGATCAACAAAATGACTAAGTGTTACCTCTTACATGACTGTACTTATCATGTTTAATTGAATGTGTGATCTTGCATAAGTGAATACTAAGGATTCCTTAACATGTTACTCATTTGTTTCACCCATTTACATCTTCTTCTTGCAGGGCATGTGATGTGTTCCTAGAGATGTCAAGGTTTAAGTGAGTTAATATTTTCATTAGTTCCCTCATATGCCTCTTGTCTAGTCCTCTTAGCTTTGTACATTCATCTATAACCCCACAATGTAACATTGATGTAAGAAGACATTAATTGGAGAGTGTATGTTTTAGTTGTCTTTTGATTTCAAGTGTGAGATGCATATGGTTGGATGCCATCAACATATCTAGTGTATCAACTCCATTATACTAGTTTACTTTCAATTATCATTCTCCCTTTTCATCCCACCAAGAGTAGTAGCTTGATCAAAGTGGTACATCAAGGGGAACTAGCCCTAAATCTAGAGATCCACCTCAAAGTTGGGTCACCCACAGCCTTGAGGTGGTTCCATTGTGCCACTTGAATGAGGAGAGACTTATCATCTCCTCAAGGGGTGAAAGTTCAATTGACAACACTTGCTAAA
The DNA here is from genome assembly GCA_037957365.1 of Torreya grandis. Taxonomy (NCBI): domain Eukaryota; kingdom Viridiplantae; phylum Streptophyta; class Pinopsida; order Cupressales; family Taxaceae; genus Torreya; species Torreya grandis. Next base: position 5,970,120 of record JARHVA010000045.1, read on the forward strand.
GTATTTGATGAACCTATGGTAATATCCAACATTTTCTAAAAAAAATTTCACATCTCATTGATTTATTGGTGTAGGTAATTTATATATTACTCCTATCTTAGTAAGGTCTACCTCAATTCCTTAATTTGAAATATGATATAACACTTCTCATGACTCAATGACATGATATTATATTGATAGTGTTAAAAATATTTATCTAAATTGGTGAGGGCTTAATTTTAGGTGTCCCTATAGACCCTGAAGTCATCCATATAGATTTCAACTTAATCATGAGATAGATCAATAAAAATGCTCAAGACCACACTTTGAAAGATGGTAAGAGCATTACATATCTCGAACGAGAGGACCAAATAAGAATAAGTACAACAAGGGCATGCAAATATTGTTTTATCTTGGTATTATCAAAGAATTTTGATCTAATTGTATCCATTGAAGCTGTATGTTAAGCATGAAATATACTAAGAGGGGGGTGAATCAATATATTATATATCTTTTTACTTAATCAAATTCTTTTTATTTAACCACTTAACCACACATTCAAGATATGCAATAAAAATGAAACAATAATATGCACCACACAAAAGAGAGAGACACTAAATTTTTATGTGGAAATCCAAAGTGGGAAAAACCATGGAGAACAATCGCAAGTATATGAATAAATACCAACTTAAATTACAAAGTTCACAAGCACCAACTTACAGGAGCACCAACTCCTTTTTCATGCACCAACATAGCAACTATTTGTGAGCACCAACCCACAGGAGCACCAACCCCTTGCAAAGATTTGTGAGTACCAACCCACATGAGCACCAACCCCTCTTGTGTATAAAACACAACTATCTCACAATGTTGCTTACTCAACAAATGATAAAACTCTACAATATCTCCTGCTTTTTTCTCTTCAAAAATAAATACAAACCATGCACTCTCTTGCATATTATAAATGGCTTTTCAAGCCTTTATTTATAGCTTTCTAAAAGACCTTTGACATTCACCCTTTGTGACCCTTCAATCCTCATGAGAAATGATGCCAAACTTGTATGACCTTTCATATCCTTGCATTTGAAAAGTCATACGGTGACCCTTCATAAGCAAATGCATCCTTTCCTCTTTTGTCTTTATCTTGGTGACTTTTCATATTCCTCAAAGTGTCCCTTCATAGAAAAATGTGCCATACCCTCTTTTGTCTTCACATGGTGAGTCTTAGAATTTCTCAAGATGACTCTTCATGAGAAAATGCATCCCATTCCTCTTTTGTCTTTACCCTGTGACTCTTTGACTTTTCCATGAGCCCTCTTTTGACTTATATGCAACTAAAAATATATTTGTTAATATTAAATAAATATTATGAATATTAAAAATATAATTAAATGCAATGGAACTTTTATCACCAATAATTCTAGACCTTTGACATCAATGACAATATTTCTAACAATCTCTCCCTTTGTCATTGATGGAAACCTCAAACTCGAACTGACACATCTTTAAACTTTCACATACTGCCATCTAAAAAACATATAGTAACTCCTTACTATAGCAACTTGTACCTATTCCTTATACCTATTTTTCACCTATTTCTACACCTATACTTGTACCTATTTATGTTCTTCTCCCCCTTTGACATCAATGTCAATGCACCTATTCTGGAGCTAACACTTAGCTCCCCCTCAACTGATGTTGATCCTCAATGGTAAGAAGTATAATAAATTACTCCAAAATTCTCTCATAGATACTCAAATGTGTTTATTGGTAGTGCCTTTGTGAAAATATCTATAATCTACTCTTTAGTATTGATATATTCTATCTTAACCTATTGATCTGCAACCTGCTCTCTCAAAAAGTGATATTTGATGGGAATATATTTTTTTCTTGAATGCTTCACTAGATTTTTTAAAATATTAATATCACTTGTGTTGTCACAAAAAATAAAAATAGGTTCATCATATTTTACCTTGATGTCTTCCAAAGTTTGCTTCATCAAAATCACTTGAGTATAACATAATACCGCTGCAATATATTCTACTTCGGCTATAGAAAATGATATTGAATTTTGCTTTTTGCTTATCCATGACACTAAGTTATCACCAAGGAAGAAAGCTTCTCCATTTTTACTCTTTATGTCATCCAAGGAACCTATCTAATCTAAATTTGTATAAGTAATCAAAGTGAAATCTCTAACTTTGGGATACCACAATTTATAATCCAATATCCCCTTGATATATTTGAATATTCTCTTCACCAACTGAATATGACTATCTTTTAGAGCTGACTAATATCTTACAACCATACCAACTACATGCATGATGTCTAGCCTCGATGCAGTCAAATATAAAAGACTACCAATCATAGATCTATATAAAGATTAATCTAGAACAGGTGAATCTTCATCCTTGCTCACCTTATTTCCTGTACTTATTGGTATGCCAACTGGTGCATAATCCTTAAAACCAATTTTCTTCAACATTTTCTTGGCATATTTGCTTTGAGCTATAAATTTTATTATCTGACTAAAATATTTACAACCCTAAAAAAATGACAATTCTCCAAGCATAGACATCTCAAATTCTTTTTGCATATTATCAAAAAATTCTTTCATTATCTTTTCAATGTTTCCTCTAAAAATAATGTCATCAATATATACCACAACAATTAATTGATGCTCACCTTCTGTTTTGATGTAGAGATTACTATCAACAAATTCTCTCTTGAAACCTTGATCTTGCAAGTATTTATCAAGTCTTGCAGACTAAGATTTGGGAGCTTGTTTCAATTCATACAGTGCTTTCTTCAATCTGCATACATGGCTACTAATATTTGAGATAATAAATCCCTCAGACTGCTCAATGTAAACTTCTTCTTCTAGATTCCCATTTAGGAAGGTATATTTGAAATCTATCTGAAATACTTTGAAATTTTAAATATTTCATATGTAAGAAACATTCTAATAACTTCTAGCCTTGCTACTAGTATAAAAGTTTCTTCAAAATCTATTCTCTGAATCTAAGCATATCCTTTACTTACTAATCTTGCTTTATTCTTGGTCACTTATCCATTTTCATTCAACTTATTTTTGTAAACCTATTTTGTTCCTATCACATTGTGATATTTTTGTCTACGCACTAATTTCCAAGTATCATTCTTTTTTTTATAATTTAATTCTTCATCCATTGCCTTAACCCAATTCTTATCATGTCTAGCTTCTAAAAAAGTCTTAAGTTGAATTTTGGATAACAAAAAAAAATTAACTTACTCAGATTCACTTACCATCATTCTTCTGGTGCAAATTCTTTCATTTATGTCCTTGATGATGTCACTTTCATTATGATTTCTCTGAAAATTTTTGGATGGAGTTTTTATGTCTTTTTTCTCATTCTTCTCATCTTCATCTGATTCTTCAAAATCTTCCTCTTTAATGATTTCAGAAATGTCTACTAGATCACTGATTCTTTGAGTTTTATATTATTCTATCATGACACTTGCGATTTCAATAATTTTTTTAGTTCTTTTGTTATAACATTTATTTTTTCAAGAATAACCAAAAATTATAATTTCATCTGCTCTAGATTTAAACTTACCAAGTTTTTTATCGATTCTCTTTATGAAGCATCTGCTGCCAAAAACTTTGAAATAATCAACTGTTGCTAGTTTGTCTTTCCATAGCTCAAAAAGACTCTTGTCACTATTGACTCTCAATAATACTCTATTTTGAATATGAACTAATGTATAAACTACCTCTCTCTAATATTTATCTGGTATCTTAGATTTATTTAGCATTGTCCTTACCATCTCCTAAACTGTTCTATTTCTTCATTCAACTACTCTATTTTATTATAGAGTTCTGGCTACTAAATAATGTATCTTTATTCTATAGTCTTCACAAAACTCAATAAACTGATTTGACATGAATTCTCCTTCTAGATATGATCTTAGACTCTTTATCTTCAAACTAGTTTCATTATCAACCAATGCTTTGAAATGTCTGAAAAATTTTAATTTTTTTTTAAAAAATATTACCCAATTCATATGTGAAAAATTATCAATAAGCAACATGAAATATTTCTCATCTTGAGTACTTTGAGTTCTCATAGGTCCACACGGATCAATGTGAACAAGCTCTAACATCTAAGTGGTCGAGTACTCTTTTGTTTTGAACTACCTTCTACCCTGCTTCCCATGTTGACAAAGTTTATAAAGCATGTCAGGTGACCTTATAATTTTTCAAAGATTTGTAACTACTTACTTCTTACTGATGTTGACAATATTTTCAAAATTTGTGTCTCATTCTCCTGTGCCATAGCCAACTTTCTTCAATCTGACTCAAACAACATCTTTGACCTTTGATATCTGATAATATATATAAATTATTGCATATTCTCTGATCATCTGCAACCAACACATCTGAATCTTTTCTCCTAATTTTAAAATCTTCTGCATAAAAATTTAGTGTGTGTCTCTAATCACACATTTGACTTGCATTCAAAAGATTATGTTTAAGACCTTCTACATACAAAACATTTTCAATTTTAGTTCTACCATTATCTAAACTAAGTGTACTTTTTTGTGTAATTTTGGCAATAATATTATCTTTGAATTGCACTATGCCAATATTGATCTTATTCAAGGTTATGAACTTGCTTTTGTCTCCTATCATGTGTCTCAAACATCCACTGTCAATGAACCATGGCTTTTCTTTATTTCTTACATGCAAAGCTGTCTGTACCAACATAGATTTTTTAAGTTGTTTATTCTATCATGAACATATTTGAAATTTATTCTTGATAAATAGAGCCTTGAAACTCTGGTCCTTCTTGATTGAATCAAACACACTTCTACAGTATCGAGCTATGTGTCTAAAGTTGTTGCACTTATAACATATTATGGCCTCCTCATTAAAGCTTGATAAAAAATCAAAAGAGTTGTGACTTCTGCTTGAATCTACATGACTTTCCTTCTTATTTATGAAATTATTAGCCCTTTTTCAACATTTTATTTTTTTATGACCATATTCATTACAATAAAAAAAATAGCCATAAAAATAGGACCTATTTATGTATCTCTGACCTAATTGTCTTTTGTAGCTCTGTTCTTTTTAGCCTTCTTTTTTTGAGATGTCCTCTATATTCTTAGCTTCTTCCCTTTTTATTTCCTCTTTTATTAGAGCTTCAATACAACTCTTTCTTTTTTTCTTATTTATGAAAGTAGAGGCCTCCCCTTTCTCTTTATCAAATCTGATACATATCTTATCTGACATTGATATTTGACTTTCTAATATTTTATTCAACATATTAGTGTTATTCTCACATTTTGAATCATTGACTACTCTATCATTGATTTCTTTATTTGTTTTTGCAAGATCTACTTTTAAAGAAGCAATTTCAGTAACATATTTTTCACATTCTTTACTTAGTTTTTGCAACTATGCTATTAGATCTTCTTAATTCTTCTTGGCTTCTTCAAAGTGTGCTTATAGATTTTCAATATTTTCTTTGATTCTTTTTCATTTTTCTCAATCTAGAGCTTTAATATTTGATTCTTCTTCTCAAGATATTTTAACTCTTTTAAGACACAAATAAGTTCTCCTTCTAGATTCACTTCGACTTCATCTTGTTCTTCTTCTTGATCATCTGTACTTTTACTTATGGAGGCATCTTTATGTATGGCCATGAATAGAATCTCTTCTTCTTTTGAATAACTGACTCCACTATCTTCAAATGAGCTAAGATCTTTAGAATACAAACTCTTCTTCTCGAATATTTTCTTGAATTTTTTTTTGAAATTCTTCTTATATGTAGATATTCCTTCTTCATTGTCACCATTACCCTTATCTAAGCACTTAGTTGCAAAATGTCTAATCTTTCTACAATTAAGATATAGAAAAAGTAATTTTTTTGATATTTACCTGTACCTTTTTTTGGCTTACAAATGAATTAAGATCCATTATCATCTTTATCATGACTAGAACTATCACTTAATTCTTGAATCTTAGCCTTCTCTTTCTTTGATGTCTTAAAAGTAGCTTCTCTCTTTGAGGGTTTCTCTTATTTGCTCTACATTTTATATACCATAAAAATACTTTGTAGCTCATCCATCTTTAGCTTGGCTAAATTCTTCATCTCTTTAATTGCTAAAACTTTTACATCATATCTCAATGGTAGAGATATCAAATTTTTTTGAACCATAATTGATTCTTTTAAATTTTCTCTAAGACCTTGAATCTGATTAACTATTTGATCAACCTGTAAAAGATAACTTTCTATATTTTCTTCTTTTTCCATCTTCAAACTCTCAAACGGTCTTCTAAAACTTTGAAGCTTAACTTGTTGAACTTTTTCATCACCTTTGTAAATATTTTCAAGTTTTACTCAAGTTTTATGAGTAGATTTACATTGCATAACATAAACAAATTAGGATTCACATAAACCACATAAAATAGTATTTAAAGCTTTAGCATTATTTTCACTTACCTTATTTTCTGTTAGAGTAGTTACAAGTGTCTGTGGCTCTTCATATTCCTCCATCACTGATTATCAAATGATGAATCTAAGGGCCATCAAATAAGTCTTCATATTTATGCTCTAAAAATCATAATTTATCCCATCAAACAAAGGTGCCTTATTTATATAAAAACTTTCATGTGATCTAGGCATCATGCTTTCCTCATACACCTTCAAGTTGTAAAACTTTTTCTAAAAGAACCTACTCTGATACCAATTATTAAGCACAAAATATACTGAGAGGGGGTGAATCAATATATTATATATCTTATTACTTAATCAAATTCATTTTCTTTAACCACTTAACCACACATTCAAGATATGTAATAAAATTGAAACATTAATATGTACCACACAAGAGAGAGAGAGAGAGACACCAAATTTTTATGTGGAAACCCAAAGTGGAAGAAATCACAGAGAACAATCTCAAGCATATGAATGAGCACCAACTCAAATTACAAAGTTTGCAAGCACCAACTTGTAGGAGCACCAACCCCTTTTTCATGCACCAACACAACAAATATTTGTGAGCACCAACCCACAAGAGCACTAAGCCCTCTTATGTATAAAACACAACTATCTCTCAATGTTGCTTACTCAACAAATAATAGAACTCTATTATATCTCTTGTTTTTCTCTCTTTAAAAATAAATACAAACCATGCATTCTCTTACATATTACAAATAACTTCTCAAGCCTTTATTTATAGCTTTCTAAAAGACTTTTGGCATTCACCTTTTGTGACAATTCTCATGGAAATTGGTGCCAAACTTGTATGACCCTCTGTATCCTTGCATTTGAAAAGTCATATGATGACCCTTCATAAGCAAATGTGTCCTTTCCTCTTTTGTCTTTATCTTGGTGAATTTTCATATTCCTCAAAGTATTCCTTCATGAAAAAAATGTGCCATACCCTCTTTCATCTTCACATAGTGACTCTTAAAATTTCTTAAGAGGACTCTTTATGAGAAAATGCGCCCCATTCCTTTTTTGTCTTTACCTCGTGACTCTTTGACTTCTCCATGGGCCCTCTTTTGACTTATATGAAACCAAACTAATATAGATCCCCTTAATATGCTTTACTATTTTTTTAATTATGGGTTAATACTTATCATACCACTTGTATATTTATTTAATATACATTAATATTAAATAAATATTATGAATATTAAAAATATTATTAAATAAAATGAGGCCTTTATCACCAATAATGTTAGACCTTTGACATCAATGACAATATTTCCAACACTGTCAAGGAAAGAGAATTATTTCTTTCCAAAGAGGGTATCAAGGACTAGGTCAATGAATGGGGGAGGAGAGTGATTTTTATTTGTGGCAGTTTTAAATCTCTATAGTCCACATAAATGCACCATTTTCCATTTTTATTTGGGATAATGACAAGCAGAGAGACCCACTGGCTATCAGAGATGAGGTCTATGAAGCATGCACCCAAGAGTTTTTTTAATTCAGTTTTGACAATTTCTCAAATAATAGGGTTTACCTTTCATTGAAGTTTCCTAATGGGTTTGCACTCTTCTTTAAATTAATATGTGGTGAGTGAAAAGATCTTGGTATATTCATTGCATATCATGGTACTCCCATGCGAATGTTATTTTATATTTTTATAGCATGGTGACTAGTCAAGTTTCTTGTCGTGAATATATTTTATTATTGATATTGAAGGGTTTTCAGGGTAGTATGTCCACTTATTTTGATAGGGTTTTCATAGATTCAATATTCCCTAGAAGAACACAAAGGAAAAACATATGTGGTAGAAGGTGATGAAAGGTATTAATATCCTCCTTTGAGTTTTAGGAGTCATCTTTGAGAAATATAATGGAAATGAGACAATGTGTTCATTCAAAGATGTTATTAGTTTGCTTATCTATTGTATATGTGTTTTGTATAAAATTGGAAGTGATTGTGTCTTCCTCTTGTGTTTGTAAGAAATGTTCACATTCAATGGTGAGTAGGGTTTGTGATGGAACTTAGTCATGATCCTCATCTTCTACCCACATAGATTTATCCCCTTTTAATGAAGGTTGGGCAAATAGATATAAAATTAGTTTTTTTATGGTGTTTCTATTGGAAATGAACATATTCCCTGATCTATAGCCAATGAATGCATAAACTATATCCAACCAATGTTTTGCCTAAGAATAGAGGGTATCCACCTAGGTTTTCTTTGGTTTGTAATATCGTGAAATCATCAGGATATTCCTACAAGTATACAATAATAATGAGGTCTTCTATGACTTTTATAGGTTTTAAAATTGAATGGCCTACCATTTGTAGAACCATGGATGTTTCATAAAGGCTTGAAAGTTTAAGTTTTATCATAGTTTATCTAGTCATGACATAAATGGATACTCCTAAATCAATCATATTATTTTTAAAAAGGGTGATATTGATGTAATCATCAACAAATAGGCTACATAGGTTAGAGTTTTTAGTTGGGATAATGTTACCTAACTTGATATCTGCAAGTTACCCAATCACATGGATAGTCTTGTAATATTTTTCTTTTCCAACTTGATTTATAAAAGGAAGAGTTTTCTAAAAACTTTAATGTAAATGAGAACATACTTAATTTCTTGAAACAAAGGGGTTTTGACACATTCTTCAGTTGGCCTACAAATTCAAATTTTGATTTTTGATCTCATTTTTGCAGATCGAGTCTTTAAAAAAAATGAGGATTATTTGGTGTTACTTATTTGATGGATGTGCTTAGTTTAGGATCATGAATGTTATTATATGGCTGTGGATTAGTTGGTGTGTTGAGGATATCCTCAAGAGGCTCCATTATTATGGGTGGAGTGAGATTTGGGAGATATTTCTTGAATGAATCTAAATGTTGTCAACTTAAACTAAATAAGTGGGGTAAGTTATCACATCATTATTATATGTCAACTAAATATAATTATTGTTGGGATTAGGTGTAGGTTGGGTAGGCAGTTATGGGGATTTTGGTGGAGGTGGAGTTGGAGTGTTTAGAATTAATGTTGGATATTGTTGTAGGTGGGGTTATGGAATTTGTGGAAAGACAATATTTTGGTTTAGCCAAGATTGATTCCCTCACTATGATTGTTTTCATTGGTTAGAGGGTGGTGTTGGTAATTTGGCCTGTCAAGGCCAAATTCCAACCCCTATAGTCAAAAACTTTTCATAGTCATCATGATATCTTGTTTGTCAAGAGAAAAGTGTGTTGTTAAATTTCATCAATTGTGTCAAGCATTTTTATGAGGTTTTGATAGAGTTTCAAGTGGTTATGTGATCTGAAAGTGCTCTTAAGGAGATGGCAAAAAGAAGACAATTGGTGACTCATCATGAAGTTTTCCAATATATTTTGGTGTATGAAGGTATGAAATGAATATAAACCCAAAAATATGATCAAAATGTATTAAATATTTCATTTGAAGCCTTTTATAAGGCTTGACATGCTTAGTTGACATTCAATGGTAATTTTTCTTCAAAAAACTATGTTATTTCACCAAAAAAAGACAAAAAATTGATATTTAAATAAAAAATATGGTATTAAAAGACCATTAAAATATTCAAATTATCTTTTAAAAGATTTTTATATATTAATTTATATTATTTATAAAGTTTCATTTTTGAAAAAAGCCACTTAAAGTTTAAGTGTGAAAAGGGGTATTTTGGGGCTCCCAAGTGCCATTTTTGGAAATTAAAAGATGTAAAATTATTAAATATTTATCCTAAACTCATGAGTGACTTGTGGATATTCTCCAATCTTCTAATTTTGGTGGTGGAAGAGCTTAAGTTCTCATAAAAGGGCAAAAAAAATCCATTTAATGTATTTTTTCATGAAGAGTACGGAATCCGTACGGGCATCCGTACATAAGGGGTTTAAAATAAGATAAACATGGAATGGTAGAGGTTCATGACGAATTTAATGTAATTTGGATGAAAAATAGACTCAAAAATACCCTCTATCCTTTAATTGGTTTCTTTGCACATAAGGACTACCTTCCAGGTTTTATGATGATATGACCATTAGAGAGAAGGTATATGTCTAAATTTTTTTTACCAGAGAAACTAGACTCAGAGAGATTCTAGGTAGAGCATGTGGATATGAATTTTTCCTCCTCTCCTTCAATAACCATCCATTTCAAGTCAGGGCATTCAACAACAATCTTTCATCCATGAAGGCAACTGGTTTTTTATAAATTCTCCTCATCAGGGCATCATTTCAAATTTTTTTGAGTTTGAAAGGATTATTTGGAACATAATTTAGCTTTCCATGGTAGCCAAAAGGTCCTTTTCACACGTTTGAGAGACATACAAAGCTCAAGAAGAAAATTAGTACAAATCTACATTCTACAAGCATGTAAAGAAGATTGTACAGTCTGAAAGAGAGAGCTTCATAATTTTTTTGGTTTCATGTTTGTAGGGTTTATTTCATGTTTTCATTTGTTCCTCATGCTAAATTTAATATGATACTATTCAAAAAAATTCATAACAAAGTCCCTCATGTATTTCAAGCATCTCAAGATTCTTGTTTAGTAAACTTTAAGAATTTTTAGCATTGTTTAAGGTACCTAACATATTCCTAGGTTTCAAATTTGGCTTGTTATCCTCCTCTAATGGCCTTAAAACTGATACACTAGGTAGAGGATGGTATTATGCATCAATTTGGCCTTTCAATATAATCTTGGCATGCTCTTATGGTCCTCTTGTTACCCCATCTCACTCACCTCCACATGCAGGTAGTATTATTGAGAAGTTTCATATCCATTTCAAGAGGATATTTAAAGAAAATGATGATATAAGACCAAATACATCATAATTAACCTCAAAGTACATGAATGCAATCAAGATCACTAAGAAAAGGCACTTACAACCACATAAATGCAATCATGCTTCCAAGCATGAAGAAGGATGTTGACACAGTCAATGGTGAAGTTTTTTTTTATGGAGGTTCCTATAAATAAATGATAAAGGAGTGAGGTCAGTGGCATGAATGGGTACCCCAGGCAAGGTTATAGTCAAGTTCAAGCTTCAAGAAATCACCTACAACCATACAATGGCCTTATCCTCTCTCAATGCTATATGAGCAAGATAAAATATAATTGCCTTTCAAGTCAAGAAGTGACCCATGGTGAGATCTTAATTAGGTCAAGGTGAGGTTAACATCTTCAAAAACTTTGATCAAGTCAATAAATTACTCCCAAGCATGAAGGTGAATGTACAACACTTGTATGGATATGATAGTTTGTAAGGCCTACAAGCTTGTTTGAGGGGTGAATATGCCAAAAAAGAGTATAGGAAGGGTTTTTAAACCACTTAAAGAACCTCTAAAACATAAAATAATATTATATAACTATTAAACATCTCAAATCTCATCATTTCCACATACAACATTGTTTGTAAATATTCACAAATCATGATTTTTGACGAAGTAAGGTCATACATAGGTGGCATGAGGTTGTAGATTAAATAATGGAGGGTGAGACCAATGCAAGGAAGAGTGTCATGATGTTAAGCACATGATTATACTAAGAGGGGGTGAATCAGTATAAGATAATATTTTAATATTTTAAATTTAATCAACCACAATAACCATAAACATTCAAGATCTAGAAATTAATAACACAAGCGAACATAGGATTTATGTGGAAACCCTTTTGGGAGAAAACAATGAAAAAATATTTCTTATATTTATATGACTCTTTTACAATGTTTTTAGGCACCAACCTACTATAGACACCAATCCCCAAACCAAGCATCAACTCGGTCAATTTTTGAGCTCTCACCCACTGGAGACACTGATCCCCTTCGCATAACACCAACCCGACCAATTTGTGAGCACCAACCCACATAAGCACCAACCCCTAGACTCTGAGGCATTGACCCCAAGCCAAATCGATTCCACCATCTATGATTGCTTATTTAATTGAATGATGGCTTTGATTATCTTACACTTTTTATCTCACTAATTTTCTTATATACTTTCTACTCTCCTCTCTTTCAAAATTCTCAAATGATATTCTTCATTAAAATAAATCTACCCTTCACACTTCTTTTATTAATAAATATTCTAATTCATTTTCTACTCTTCTCTTCTTCTTCTCTCAAATGATATGTATAAACAAAATTCTAATCTTCCTCTCTTCCTTCTCTCTCACACTTATATGATCTTCAATCAAATCAAATGCTTGTAATACATCCACATCTCTTCTCCCTTATATAGATTTTAAGGGATGCATCCCATCCAAGAGGCACCTCTTCATCAAAATATGTGACCATTGACATTTACATCAATAATTATAACAACATTTTTGTTGACATTTCCATTCACTTCTGGCAATAATTTCATTTAATTCTGACAACAATTCCATTTGACACTTCTGTTTACTTTTGGCAATAATTCTGTTTGACATTTCCATTCATATCCATTACAATTCCTTTGACATTAATGGAAATTATTCTAATGATATCCCCCTTTGTCATTGATGGCAATCCCCATGAATTAGTATATGAAATCTCCCTTGTTTTGGTTCTCCTCCTTTGTCCCCCCTATCTTCAATTCTCCCCCTTTGACATCAATGGCAAAGTGTTGTCCACAGTTCTTCTCTTATTACAGTGCTCCCCTTTTATTTTCTCTCCCCCCTTTTGACATCAATGGAAAAGGGTTATACACCTTGATCCCCTGAGCTGATGCTTCCTCTCATTGTCACTAAGAATGTTTTTTTATCTGTTTATGCAGTCTTCATTGCAATCTCAAATTTATTCTATGCCACTTATTATAATATCTTCTTTTATTGTTCCTCTTCATAACATATTTATACTATGCACACCATATCTCTCTTGCTTAAACATGGTCTTTAATGCCATTTATCCTTGTGTTTTGTGCTCCATCATGTCCTCCCTACCATTGTTCCTTGTGCCTTTTATACAAGCACATATTATTTCTTTTAGTTGTCTAGTTGCTACATCCACTTCCAAACTTGAACAAATTCTCTTTTGAGTTTGGTTCACGCATCCTCTTTCTTGTTCTGGTCTATAGGATTACTTCCACATTATCTCGCTATATGTCCATACTTATTCCAATTATAACATACAATGTCTTTTAACAATGTAGTAAATGAATTTCTACCTGAGAAACTAAATGAATCTTTGTTTCTGTTCCAACTATGCCCATTCCTCTCACGTCCTTCACGTGTGCCATAATTACTTGCATACTCATTTCTTGTATGCCTGTTCCTATTATCTACATTTCTACCACTATTCCATGCATATCTATTCCTCGCATGTCTCTTACACTCCTTTGCTCTATGACCAAAAATGTTACAATCAAAGCAACAACCATAAAACAATCCTTGGTACTTATCAACCTATTTTGGCAAGAATGATCTTATATCATGCCAATGGTTATTATCTTTGTCTTCTACTTGTATAAATTCATTATTTGGGGAAGTCTTATCTTCTATCTTCATAGGTTTAGTAATTTTAACATACTCCTCGGTAACCTTTTGTTCATCTCCATAGCCAAGACTTGACTTGTCGAATAGTGACCTCTGATGATCTAGAATCTCATTGTGAACCTTGATGATCTTCTCAAATCTTAAGCTACTTGTCAATTTAGCGTTCACTTTTTATACATCCTTTCTCAAGGCAACAATCTTAGCTTCTAGCTTAGCAAATGTTTCTCTTTTGATTTTAATTGATCTCTTATTACCTCAATTCTTTTTGCATCTTTTAATTGAGTTTTTAGACTGGTAATGATCTTTTCTGACTCTTCGAATCTTTGAGATATGTTCATTTTCAAATTTCCATCTTTTTTTTCATATTTTTGAAGCTGTAATTTTTTCTTCAAAGTCTTTTTCTTGAGCCTACTTATTTCATTCAAGGCACAAACAAGTTCTTCTTCCATATCCACTTCCCCTTCATCCTCAAAATTTTCTTCTTCTTATATAACCATTTGGTTTTCATCATTATTTGTTTATATTTACATGAAAATAGTTTCTTATTTATCACTCTCTGAATTACTCTCTTCTTCTGAGCTACTCTCCTTGGTGTAAAGGCTTTTATTATATCTTTTAAAGTTTTTCCTTTTTTTCATTTTTACTTGGCTTATAGTTATTTTTGTATGAATGCTTGCTCTTTCCTACCTTAGCATGTTCTTATTAATCACTTTTATGATATTTTTAACAAATACCTTTAGCATTAAAATTCCCTATCTCACCATAATTGAGACATTTGAAAGGAAGCTTACCTTTATAGTTGCCAGATCCCTTTTTAAGAATTCACACAAAAAGTGATTCTTCTTCTTCTGATTCATCACTTGACTCAAGTTTTGAATTTATTGAAAGATTTTAAGGTTGCTTCATGCTTTTACATTTTTTCTATTTCTATCTTCATTTCATATGCTGTGAGGATTCCATGTAACTCATCTATCTTTAGCATGTTTAGATTTTTTATTTCCTCAATTATTGAAACCTTAGGATCAAATCATAATGGGAGAGATCTTAGTACCTTTTATACTATTATTGTCTCTTCTATTTTTTCATTGAGTCCTCTGATGGTATTCATAATTTCATCCACATGAAAAAAATAGGCTACAACATTTTCTTCTTCTTTCATTTTTAGACTCTCAAACTACCTTCTGTGGGTTTGGAGCTTATCCTGCTTCACTTTGGTGTCCCCCTCATAGATATTCTATAGTTTATCCCATATATATTTTTATGACACACAATGCATTACTTTTACAAACTTTGATTCTGATAAGGCACATAAAATAACATTCTTCACTTTCACAGTATTCTCACATGCCTTCTTTCCACCCTAATCCATTTGCTAATTTGTTGGTGCTATATATCCCATCATTCCTGATAACCAAATATCAAACCCTAGATCTACAAGATATTTTATCCTCATTATACTTAAAAAATCATAATTTTTTTCATCAAATAATGGTGCTTTGTTTGTGGAGAATCCATCCTGACCTTGTTGACTAGCCATGTGTGATCCCACGAATTACCTTCTAGCGGTTAGACTGATTCTAAAGGAACCACTCTAATACCAATTATTAAGCACATGATTATACTGAGATGGCATGAATTAGTATAAGATAACATTTTAACATTTTAAATTTAACCAACCACAATAATCATAAACATTCAAGATCTAACAATTAATAACACAAGAGAACACATGATTTACGTGGAAACCCTTTCAAGAAAAAACCATCAAAAAATATTGCTTATATATATATATATGTTGGGTAAATATTTTGTCAATTAGCTAACTGATGATAAAAAAAGGTCTTATCAACCATAGCAAAGGAGATTGGTCGGCCAAGTGTGCAAATTTACCGCATCAAAAGGGGACAAATCTCTCCTCTCATCAAGGGGAGGTTCCCTATTAAATATGAGGGGCTATATACTATAACTATAAGCAGAAAATAACACTCAAGGGTAGGATAATACCATCCATATCTTTATTTTTAGAGATGATGTTCACAAACAAAGGAGAAAATTTTGGTGAAAACACTGAAGGCACTTCTCTTCTTTCAGAAGTGATCTTGCAGGAAACAATAAGAGTTCTTTCTGGTAGTGACAAGTAACTATTAATAAAGTGTAGTAACCAGCAGAATGAATTGTAACACAAAGCCTACACCTCAGCTGTTCAAGGAGTGAAAAACAAAGGATAATGGGGGCACAAAGTCATCCCAAGATCCTTCACACAGAAATAGAAAATAGACAAACACGCTAAAGACAATTGTGGGGGGGCACAAAGTCTCTCCATAGTTGGCTTCTAGATACCTTCCTGATTACTTCCACTAGTTTTACTTATTTCATTAACAAAACAAGTACACATTCAGAAGATAGACATAAGAACAATCTCCTAAAATGATACAAGTTATAACAACACAAAGTCTGAAAGTAACTTGCTTCTCATTCAAAATAAAGAAATATGATGGACAATCTAAGCTCAAAGTCTCAGTAAAATCACCTCTCAATTTTGGCAGAGTTTCATTTCTATCTTGAAAAATTCTCCCTTCTCATCAGACAAGAGATTACAATCTATATCAGCCAAGAAAGGCTTGGCCCTTTTTCCTATGGGATGGCCCACACTGCATTAAATGCCTTGAATGTGTTTTCAATTCTGTCTAGGGGGCCATGCTGGGAACATTGCATTACCTTAACTATAGCGTGCCCATTCATCTTATATGTCTCCTCCTTAGCATGAGTTATTTGGTCCTTTTCCTGATGTCTACAAAACTATCCACTTTGCCTTTACTTCATGGAAGAAAAACAGATTATGTCCTTGATTTGGTGTGCTCAAAAGTCTATTTAATCCACTATTTCACCTACTAGAAATAAATCCCTTTGTAGATATTTCTATATTATTCTCTCTTCCCTATAGCAATTTGAGTTCTCAAGCTCATTTTTCAGCTGGTTGCTTTGTTTAATCTTTAAGTTTCACATCATATTAAAAAACTAACGGATATTCCATTACCTTAATTTTGACGTCTGCGAGGCCATCAATGGTTGTTGGCTATTTGAACCATGTTGAACCATGAACCTTTGAACATGCTAAAGTTCATTGGTTCAATGGTTCAGGTGATCTTTCTCAACTTCCTAGTTCAATTGCTGCCTTTGTTCATTCATTTCTTTGCTTTATCTGGTCGAACCATCCTTTGAACTGGTCTCTGGAATCATCCATGTTCTTCCTTTGCTTGGGGCCATCTTTGAACTTCTTGAACCTGTGAATCATTAAACTTTGAACTCTTTCGGTTCAAGGTTCAATCAGTTCACTGGTTCATTCTTTGCTTTGGTTTGATCACTGCTTCTTTTATTTTTCTAAGTCTCTTGAAGCCTTGAAATGTTGAACCTTTGAACCCATTAAACCATTTGGTTCAAGTTTCAACGGTTCAATCCTTTTTCTTTGAAGCCTCATTTTAGCCTAAGTCTTTTTGAAGCTTTCCCTTCGTCTTTATCAAGCCTTTAGAACATCCCAAAGGGAAGGTGTCCCTTTTTCTTAGTGCTGAGAGCCCCCTACAAGGGTACCTACCCTTTGGGGTCCTTCGGGTGGCCTTCGATCTTGAAATAACCATGCGTTGAACCTTTGAGCTGTTGAACCCGTTGAACCTTTGAACCAAAATGGTTCAAGGTTCAATGGTTCAACAGTTTAAGCCTTCTTTTTGCTAAGTGTTTTGAAGCTGTTGAACCTTGAAGCGGTTGAACTTGATGAACTTTTGACAAAGTGTTTAAATATTTAAGATTGCCAATGACATTGAACCTTTGAACTTGTTGAACCTGTTGAACCTTTTTGGTTTAATGGTTCAATGGTTCAATCCTTGCTTAGAAGCTTGTCGATGAACATTTTTGGTTGAACTAAGGCATTGAACCAATCTTGAAATTGCCTAAGTGTTGGAAACTTGATCTTTTGAGAAAATTTACCTGTTGAAGCCTTTGAACCTATTAAACCTTACTAATTTCAAGCCTGTAGAGTTCGTAGTTTCAAGCCTATAGAGTCTGTAGTTTCAAGCCTATAGAGTTTGTAGTTTCAAGCCTGCAGAGTTTGTAATAATCTAAAAAAGATTGAATAATAGAGAATTTGAATACTCAAAACAAATTTTAAAAAGGGAAGAGAGGATTTTGGTTTGTTGAACCAAAATAGTTCATATGTTGTCCGAAAATGAGTGATAAATTTTGGAAACAATAGCTGGCTCCAGTTGGAGAACTTTCTTTAGTTGAAAACTTGGAACAGCTGAGGAGAGTAGAAACCAGAATCTTCAATGCTTTGAAGTATGCCATTGGGATATGGAATCATGCTACCTAAAATGAAAGGTGCCAAAAAATGAAAATGAACAACATAAAATGAAACTAAAGACTATACAAATATACATATGTACATGTGAACTTATCTGATACATCAAGATTTGAAGTGCTTTAGATGCTACCTATTGTGAGGTAGAGAGAAGGGTGTGCCATCTTGATACTTCAACAGGAAGCTATTTTCACCATTGAGTTGATGGATAATAAATGGGCCTCTCCATAAGGAATCAAACTTCCCATGCATTCCCTTTGGATCTCGCCTTTTATCCCACAACATAACTTGATCTCCAACATAGAAATCATGGTCTTTTACTTTCTAGTCGAAGAGCTTCTTCACTAGACTTTGATGGGAAGCAATTCGGTCCACTACCATAGTTCACTGCTCATCTAGCTCAGTCAAGCACATGATCCGCTTATTGATGGATCTTTCATATGTTTGATCTTCGACTGCCTTAGCCAATTTCAATGCTGGCAATTCCATGGTGATTGATATTTTAGCATTAAGACCATAAAAAAGTTGGAAAGGTGACATACCAATTGCCCTATTGGGTGTAATTCTATCTACCCATAAAGCATCAACCAATGATTTATGCCATGTTCATTAGTTATCATCCACCAACTTCTTGATGATAGTCACCAGGTTCTTGTTGCTTGACTTAGCCTAGCCATTCCCTTGTGGAAAATAATCAGAAGAGTGGGAGAGGGTAATCTCATAGTAAAAGCAGAACTGAGTAATTTCTTAGGAAGAGAAATAATTTGCATTGTCTATGACAATTTTGGTTAGGACTCCAAACTTAGAAATGATGTTCTTCTTGAGGAAATTGCACACTACTTCTGAAGTGGCATGCTTGGTTGGAATTGCTTCCACCCACTTAGTAAAGTAATCTATGACTGTAAGGACATAATCATGTCCAACACTTGAAGATGGGTTTACAACACCAATGAAATCAATTCTCTATTGTTGAAATGGCTCTTCTATCACCACCAGCTTGAGAGGCAGAACAACTATCTTGGGTCTTCCAATGAACTATTGGCATAGCTCACATTTACATACCCATTTGTATGCATCTTGGAATAAATTAGGCCAGTAATACCTAGCTCACAAAATGTTATGGGCAGTTACAAGAGTAGAAAAATGTCCTTCATAGGTCAGATTATGGAAGGACTTTAAAAGTTGGTTCTGTTGCTCCTTATCCATGCAACAAAGGAACACTCCATCAAGGCTCCTCTTATATAGGCCATTGTCCCAAAGGACAAAATTGGCATCTTTCAACTTGGCAGTCCTCCTTTCTTTACAAGATAGGTGAGCAAGACACTCACCATAAGTAAGGAAATGAGCAATACTTGAATACCACTCATCCATGGTGGATACAAAGAGGACTATTGGAGTGTCTTCAATTTTCTCTTCTCCATGCTCTGTTCCTTTTGGTTTGTTGTTAGCAATCAACTGGCATAGGCCCTTTCCATGCACCAACCTCATTGGTTTGATGACTAGATAAAACTCTTGGATTTTAGCAATCCAATTCCCTCTTTTGGTTCTAAACTCTTATTGAGTTAATATGGATTTAACTGTGGTGTCAGGAACCAGGGTAGTAGTGTGTGAATTTAGGATGTAAAAGTGGAAATGCTTCACTGCCTTTACCACTGCATAAGCATGCTTCTCTATGTTTGAGTATTTCAGCTCATGAGCTTTGAGAGGATAGCTGATGAAAGAAATGGGAGATTCCACACTTCTTGGTTCTATTGAACCAGAATTGCTAAAAGTGTGTGTTCAGAAGTGTAACTATATATAGTGAAATCCTTGGTATAATCTGGACAAACTAAAATTGGGGCATGGACAATAGTTGTTTTGATGTCTCGAAACACCAATTTGCCTTCTTCAGTCTAGCTAAAGTTGGCCTTTTCTTTCATCATGTTCACAATATGGCAAATCTTTTCAACAAAATCGAGGATGAACCTTCGTAAGAAATTCACCTTTCCAAAGAAAGAGTGAACTGCAATCTTACTTGTAGGTAGGGTAAGCTCCAGGATGGACTTGACTCTTTTTGAGTTAATTTTTATGCCTTCTCTAGACACAATGTGCCCCAAAATTTTTCCTTTTGTTACCCCAAAAATAGACTTCTTGGGATTAAGAGAAATGCCATTCTGGTGGTAACATTCTAGCACTTGTTGTAAATGGTGCACATGATCAGGGCGGTGCTTGGAAAAAATTGTTAAATCATCCAAGTAAAATACAATGAACTTACCTATTTCATCATTGAAAGTGAGGTCTATTGCTTTCTAAAAAATGGTGCTAGCATTTATCAAGCCAAATGGCATTCTCTGATAGGCAAAGATATTCCAAGGTGTGGTGAAGGCAGTCTTATGCTAGTCTGTTTCACCAACTTCAACTTGATTTTACCTCGAGAAACCATCCAACATTGATAACATCTCAAAATCAGTCACTATTTGAAGAAATTGATCCATGATTGGTAGAGGATAGTTATCCTTTAGAGATGACTGATTTAAATTTCTAAAGTCCACAAAGAAGCAAATTTTTCCATTCTTCTTCCTCACAGGGACTATATTTGCAATCCATGTGGAATGATGGATTAAAAAAATTATCCTAACATTAAGCATTTTTTGTATTTTAGATAGAATGGTACTTGATATTTTTAGATTGTACTATTTGAATTTTTGCTTGTAAGGTATTGAATCACTCTTGAGAGGAATCTCATGGTAAATTTCTTTAAGCCTGAGTGATTTCAAATCATCATAAGAGTATGTTAGGACATCCATATACTAGCAGAGCAGAGTAGTGAATTTGAATCTCTCTTCAGGAGTGCAGCATTTGCCAATGTTCACCATCTTGGAATCTTCTTTGGTACCCAAATTTATTTGATCAAACTCTTGGGAGGAGCTAGAATCTGTTTGCTACTATTTGATGAATCTATCATGTTTGTCAAATAGCTTCTCAAGGGAAACCAGGCCTTTTGAGATTTTATTCCCTTTAAGTTGTAGAAATTCTTCACATACATCTGCACTTGATTATGGGGCTAGTTCAAGTTTCAGAGGTTCACTACCTTCGAAATGAAGCTATTCAAAGCTATCTTTTTGTTCCAAGAAGGTAATGATGTAATTATAATTATTGAACACTTGCCAATGATTGGCATTGTTAGGTACACTTGGTCAAAAGACCAGTTTAATAGTGTACCTATCTCCCTTAAAATATGGGTGAGGAACCAATAGAGTTGCTGAAATGGCTAGTGCATCAGCCTGTGCATTGAATTCCCTTGGTATGGTAGAGATGCTGAAAGCATCAAAGCTTTCAATCTGATCCTAGACTAAATTGTAATAGTGGCACAATCTTTTATTTTTGGTTTGAGACAGGTTTCTCACCTGACAAACCACCAGTTCAACATCTCTTTTAGCATGAAAGAGCTTGATGCCTTTATCTCGAGCAACCCTTAATCTAAGCAATAGAGATTCATACTTAGCTGTATTATTGGTGTTACTAAACTATAATTTGTATGATGAAGGAAAAATATCTCCTTGAAGAGATATTAACACAATCCCAGCTCTTGAACTGGTAGAGGAGTAGCTACCATCAAATTCAAGAATCCATACCTCATCAGACACTAATTTTTCTTTAGATTCTTCTTTGTTTAGAGAAGGGAATTCTTCTGCACTTACATTGTGCTCCACCAATTCTTCTACTATTCCAACTAAAACCATTTTGAGGCTGTCATTTTTTAGAAGCTTCACCAGGCACCTCATGGACTTCCTCTGTGGTCAATAAATAATTATCCATGCCTGAAGACTCAAATAAAATTTGAGCTTCACGCACTAATATTTGAGTAACCACATATTTTGCTTCCTTCTCAAGGAGAAACCTCTTCATGACACTTTTGATAGGGATTCTTGCCTCAAATAAGTCCATGCTCAACTCACCACCAACATCTTTGTAGAAATTTTGGCCAAGAAGGATGCCGTATGATGCTGGGACATCAGCCACCAGGACAGTCATCTTGATTCTTTTATCTGGGAATGTTGCAAATACAAATTGGGCATCTTTAATTTGTCCCAGCAGTGGCACTTATTTGTTCTCCATAGAGAAGCATCTCTCAAATGTCTTGGTCAGTGTGAGACCAAAGGATTTTTCCACTTTGACAAGCATGACATTGTCTGAAGCTCTGAAATCAATGATGCAAATATTTAGCTGATGCCCATTTATCAGTAGGGAGACATATAATGGATCAGTCCTTCCAGGAGTAGTAGGAGGAGTAATGACAAGGTTATTCCTGGTGGATGTGTTCTTGGGAGGATCATGAGTTACCTTTGAAATTTCTTGTCCTATAGGGATGGCTTGGTTCTTTACATATTGAACCAACTTATCCAACTGCTCAGGGTTAGACTACAAAAATTCAAATCTAGACATTTGAATTTTGGTTTTCTTTATATGGTCAATTATGTCAAATGTCTAAAGTAAACTAGGAATAGAGGATGGGAGTTCATCTTTTTGATTTTTGGAAGGGGAGGACTGGTCTGCAAATTTGAAAAAGAAGGTGTAGGGGTGTTTGATATACTTACCTTTTTTACAATCACTGAGTCCTTTGGCTAGACAGGCAGAGTGGTTCCCCACTTAGCAATTGAAATTGTAGGCTGAGCTCGCTCCTTTGTCTTCTCTTTATTAGTTTGCTGGGTTGACTAGTTTTTAGACTAGGTGAATACAACATATGATCCTTCATCCACTTTCCCTTCGCTTCTGGGTTCATCTTAGTAATTTAGGAAACCAATGTTGGAGTTGCCAGCTAGTTATTCATCTCCTTCTATAAAGAGATTAACATTATCTTCTAGGTTCAATTAAGGTTGAAAGGAGAAATTTGATTCTATTTCAAGATATCCAACTGTTGAATTGGTTGGAGGTGCTTCAATGGCAAGGTTCCCTCATGGGGGAGGAAGATGATTTGCTTGCCTTTGATTCCTGGCAACATTGCCTTGGTATGACTGATTCTAAAATGTTCTCCTTGGCATATCTCTATATGAAGGAGAAGATGACATCCCTTGCACCATTTGTTTTCTAAGGGCTAGCAATTTATTTGCCAGCTTTTTCACCATTGGATCAGTGGTGGCTATAGGTGAGTATTCAAAAGATGAAGAGGATTTACCTTTGTTAAGATCTCTCCTTATCTTTTTTGCCAAGATAAGGTCATCTTCTACCTCAGTAGCCAAATCTTGAGCAGCCTCAAGGTCTATGTGGCCAACAGGTCTCAATAGAAAACTCACTTTAGGCAGCTATGAGTTGTTGAAGAATCATTTGAGGTTTTTAGGTGTTGGCTGAGTAATGGTAGAAATATGGTTCCTCAACTTATCAAACTTGGCAATGAAATTCCTTATGGGTTCATGAGGTTCCTTCTTCATTTGAGTGAGTTGGGCCAGCAAGGCATGTGCATCTTCTGTAGGCTTGAACTTGGCTTTAAATTTAGCTTTAAGAGTATCCCAGTTAGTCACTGACCTAGCTTGCAGATGGTAGAACCAGTCTACAACAGTGCTTTGTAGTGTTTCCACAAATAGCCTAATTATAATGTCCTCAAATTCCATGTCTATGACACCATAGGCTATGTTGAAAGCTGTAATGTGTTCATCAAGATGAACTCTCTCATCACCAAAGAATTTGAGGAAATTCTTCCTTGAAATGTGTGGTATCTCATGCAGAGGTGGAGTCAAATTGAGTGGGCCAAATGAGTTACCCTAGGGGCCTTGAACTACCATGATTTGTTTATGAAAAAGAGGAATAACAAATCTAGGTGGAGTATGTATAGGCAATGCTATACTAACAGTAGAAAAGGAAGCTCTGCCTTGTGTTGGTGTCCTAGTACGAGTAGGAGGAACACTCTTGGATTGCTGAACTTGAAGTTGGGGAGGGAACAAATCGAAATTGCCCTTCTACACTAATTCAAAATTAGGGTCAACAACACCTTGGGCTCTCTGACTTTTGGTATAGCATGGAGTTGCCAGAGTAT
Organism: Torreya grandis; assembly: GCA_037957365.1. NCBI lineage: Eukaryota > Viridiplantae > Streptophyta > Pinopsida > Cupressales > Taxaceae > Torreya > Torreya grandis. Next base: position 5,994,420 of record JARHVA010000045.1, read on the forward strand.
AAAATAAAAATGAGAATGAATTGGTTTTGCTTCAGCTTGAAGCTTGAGGCTTCAAACTATGTGCTCTTCCCCAACGGAATGAAATGTTTCAATTTGAATAGACTAGACAAGGACTAAAACTGCTCATCGATCCCTAGTGAGTCACCAAAAAACTATTGGGTGAATATTTTGTCAATCAGCTAACTGATGAGTAAAATAGGTCTTATCAACTAAAACAAGGGAGATTGGTCAGCCAAGTGTGCAGGTTTACCACATCAAAAGGGGACAAATCTCTCCTTTCATCAAGGGGAGGTTCCCTATTAAATTTGAGGGGATATATACTATAAGTATAAGCAGAAAATAACACTCAGGGGTAGGATAATACCATCCATCTCTCTTTTTTCAGAGATGATGTTCACAAACAAAGGAAAAAATTCTAGTGAAAACACTGAAGGCACTTCTCTTCTTTTAGAAGTGATCTTGTAGGAAACAACATGAGTTATTTCTAGTAGTGACAAGTAACTATTAATAAAGTGTAGTAACTAGCAGAATAAACTGTAATACAAAGTCTACACCTCAACTACCTAAAGAGTGAAAAATAAAGGATAATGGGGATACAAAGTCATCCCAAGATCCTTCACATAGAAATAAAAAATAGACAAACATGCTAAAGACAATTGTGGGGGGGCACAATGTCTCTCCACAGTTAGCTTCAAGACACCTTCTTGATTACTTCCACTAGTTCTACTTATTTCATTAACAAGACAAGAACACATTCAGAAGACAGACATAAGAACAATCTCCTAAAATGATACAAGCTATAATAGCACAAAGTCTAAAAGTAACTTGCTTCTCATTCAAAACAAATAAATATGATGGATAATCTGAGCTCAAAGTCTCAGTAAAATCGTCTCTCAATTTTGGTAGAGTTTCATTTCTATATTGGAAAAGTGTCCCTTCTCATCAGACAAGAGATTACAATCTATATCAGCCAAGAAAAGCTTAGATCTTTTTCCTATGGGATGGCCCACGCTGCACTCAATGCCTTGAATGAATTTTTAGTTCTATCTAGGGGCCATGCTAGGAATAGTGCATTGCCTTAACTATAGCATGCCCATTCATCTTATATGTCTCCTCTTTAGCATGAGTTGTCTGGTCCTTTTCCTAATGTTTGTGCAGCTGTCCACTTTGCCTTTACTTTATGGAAGAAAAATAGACTGCATCCTTGATTTGGTGTGCTCAGAAGTCTACTTTGTCCACTATTTCACCTACTAGAAATAACTCCCTTTGTAGATATTTTTGATCTTTCTATATTGTTCTCTCTTCCCTGTAGAAATTTGAGCTCTTAGGCTCCCTTTTCAACTGGTTGCTTTGTTCACTCTTTAAGTTTTGTTCATATTAAAAAACTAACGAATATTCCATTACCTTAATTTTGACATCTGTGGGGCCGTCAATGGTTGTTGCATGTTTGAACCATGTTGAACCATGAACCTTTAAACATGCTAAAGTTCATTGGTTCAATGGTTCAATGGTTCAAGTGATCTTTCTCAGCTTCCTGGTTCAATCACTGCCTTTGTTTCTTTGCTTTTTTTGGTCAAACCATCCTTTGAACTGGTCTCTAGAATCATCCATGTTCTTCCTTTGCTTGGGGCCATCTTTGAACCGCTTGAACTTGTGAACCATTGAACTTTGAACTCTTTCAGTTCAAGGTTCAATCGGTTCACTGGTTCATTCTCTGCTTTGGTTTGATTGCTACTTCTTTTATTTTTCTAAGTCTCTTGAAGAATTGAAATGTTGAACCTTTGAACCCTTGAACCCATTGAACCATTTATTTCAAGTTTCAACAGTTCAATCTTTTTTCTTTGAAGCCTCCTTTTAGCCTAAGTCTTTTTGAAGCTTTCCCTTCATCTTTATCAAGCCTTTGGAACATCCTGAAGGGAAGGTGTCCCTTTTTCTTGTTGCTGAGAGCCCCCCGCAAGGGTACCTACCCTTTGGGGTCCTTCAGGTGGCCTTCAGGGTTTAATTCCTTTGGGTGGACTTCATCCTTCAGTTCCTTCAGATAATTTATCCGAAATAAATCTTCCTTTACCATTTTTTTGTCGAGCTTTTGCTTTTCCTTTCAGGTGAATTCCTTCGGACAAAAGTCTAAAGGAATTCCTTCAGACATTTTGTCTGACGGATTTTTGCCTTAGTCATTTTTACATAGAAAATATTTCCTAAGGAATTCTTTCAGCTCCTTTACTTAGCCATTTCCTCAAAGAAAAAGTCTGAAGGATTCTTCTCTTTTGGCCTTAGTCATTTTTCCAAAAAAAATCTCTTTATTCTCTTTTGCTCACTGCCCTCCATAAGGGCACTTGGCCTTGGTTCACTACCCTCCACAAGGGCACTTGTTCCTTTGGCTTTGGGGTAGTCCCTTGAACCGACCAATTGAACCAACTTTGGTTCAACAATTCAATGGTTCAATCTCTTTATCGACATCTTTTGTTTTGGCTAAGTCTTTTGACTGCTTAAACTAACCACGCATTGAACCTTTGAACCATTAAACCCATTGAAACTTTGAACCAAAATGGTTCAAGGTTCAATGGTTCAATGTTTCAAGCCTTCTTATTTTTGCTAAGTGTTTTGAAGCCGTTGAACCTTGAAGCAGTTGAACTTGATGAACTTTTGACAAAACGTTTAACTCTTTAAGCTTGACAATGACGTTGAACCTTTGAACTCATTAAACCCGTTGGACCTTTTTGGTTTAAGGTTCAACGGTTCAATGGTTCAATCCTTCCTTAGAAGCTTGCCGATGAAAATTTTTGGTTGAACCAAGGCGTTGAACCAATCTTGAAATTGCCTAAGTGCTGGAAACTTGCTCTTTTGAAAAAAATTGTCTATTGAAGCCTTTGAACCTATTGAACCTTGCTAATTTCGAGCCTATAGAGTCCATAGTTTCAAGCTTTCAGAGTCCGTAGTTTCAAGCCTACAGAGTCTGTAGTAATCTAACAAATCTTGAATAATGGAGAATTTGAATACTCACAACAAATTTTGAAAAGGGAAGAGAGGATTTTGGTTTGTTGAACCAAAATAGTTCATATGTTGTCCCAAAATGAGTGACAAATTTTGGGAACAAAAATATATATATATATATATATCTTTTAAAATGTTTGTAGGAACCAACCTACTAGAGATACCAATCCCTAAACCAAGCACAAACTCAGTTAATTTGTGACCACCCACTCACTAGAGACACCGATCCCCTTTGCTAAGCACCAACCTGGCCAATTCATGAGCACCATTTCATAGGAGCACCAAACCCTAGAATATAAGGCATTAAACCCAAGATAAATAAATTCCACTATTTATGATTGATTTTTAAATTAAATGATGGCTTTGATTATCTTACACTTTCTCTCTCATTGATTTTCTTATATACTTTCTGCTCTCCTCTCTTTCAAAATTCTAAAATGATATTGTTCATTACAATAAATCTACCATTTACACTTATTTTATTGAGAAATATTCTATTTCATTTTTTGATCTTATATTATTTTTAGCTCAAATGATATGCATAAACAAAATTATGATCTTCCTCTCTTCCTTCTCTCTCACACTTATATGATTTTCAATTAAATTAAATGCTTGCCATCTAAGAGGCACCTCTTCAACAAAAGATGTGACCATTAAAATTTAAATATAAATTTCCATTGATAATTATATTAACATTTATTTTGACATTTACATTCACTTTCAACAATAATTTTGTTCACTTCTGACAATAATTCCATTTGACACTTCCATTCACTTCCAACAACAATTTTGTTTGACATTTTTGTTCATATCCATTAAAATTCCTTTTACACAAATGAAAATTATTCCAACACATGATACATTAAAGTCATATTAACCTTTTTATAATCTCAAACCAAAGTGGAAAAGAGGAAAATACAGTCATAGGCCTAGTAGAACATCAAGATGTAGGCAACAAAAACTAGTTTCTAGTAAAACGAGCCTATAGGACAAAGTATCCATCCAAATGACATGAAAATTTGTGAAGATGGTAATTATGACTAGATAAACCAACATAAAATATTTTTTAGGTCATTTTATTAGGGGAGATACTCACTATTTTTACACATTCCTTAACCTATCAAAACACATTAAGTAGTAGGAAGCTCAAACTAGTTTCTAGTAAAATGAGCCTATAAGACAAAGTATACATCCAAATGGTCTAAATTTTTTTGGAGTTGGTCATTTTGACATAATATACCCATAAATTTTTTTTGGAGTTAGTAATTTTGACCTAATATACCCATAAATTTTTTTGGTTAGGTCAAATAATTAGTGTATATTCTCATTATTTTGACACAGTCATAAACTTATCAAAACACAGTCATAGTTGGAGCAAACATTGTTATTAAGGTACATACAGGGGAAAAGGAGGTTTGAAATTTCATGGTAAGGTTTTGTAAAGAATGAAAGCATGATATAATTTTTTAAATTTTTTTTGGGAAGTGATTATACCCCATTTTACAAGCAAACCATTCCCTTGAGGGCTAATCCAAGTAGGCAGGCCTAAAACCTTCAAGGTACACAACCACACTTTTGAAATTTTTGGAAGTAAATTAAACCTTAGAGAAGTTGGTGAGTTGAGGTAATTTTCAAAAAAATTGTTTTGGCACTATTTGTCAGGTTCTTTCCTTGCATACACAGTCTTGACAACCTCTCAAAGCCAAACTTCACCACGTAGAGAACTTGAGGAGTATTTTGCATTGGAGTCCATGATTTTGAATGGTGATGGGGGAGTTAATATAGAAAATTTTCATGGCAAGTGGTTTTTATTTGAAGGTCTATATGCTATGAACAATCCTTAAGAAAACACAGACCTCTTAAACCCTTACAAAACCTTCATAATCATCTGATGGATAAAATGAGCCAAGTTATGCATCTAGATGGAAAGTTTGAGTCATGAAATAAATTTCAAAGTCTTATCAACTCCATTTATCTCCTCCATGGCTAATTATTTGCCACATATAATACCTCAGTTGTACAGACTAGGCCAAAAGAGGTAATTTTATGATAAAAATCAAGGAAAGAGAGGGTAATTGCATATTAAAAGTATTTGAAAAGAAATATAGGATCATAATATATATAAATAATACTTAAAAGACCATCATTAGGGGTCATTTGGTACATTTACAAGAGTAGATAGGTCTATAGGTCAAAACAAGCAACTATTTCTATGTAGGGTGAAGAGGAATGGTTTGATCAAGCCTATTTAATGACTTCAAATCATCATCTACAAGTAATTAATGTTAATATATATATATATATATATATATATATATATATATATATATATAAGATCCTATAAAATCATCATTAATTAAGATATTGAAGAAGTTATGCAGATACCTATGCTTGTTCTTGACATCTCAAGAGAAGGCCATCAAAAATAGGTATAAGGAACTAAATAAAGGTCATAAAGGAACTATATAACATCATGAACACCATAATCAGTTCCTAATGGAAATGTATTCCAAGTTTTAGCCATAGGAAATTAGTAAAATTGATCATCTTGGCCAATGAGTACCAGACAATGCTTGAAAACCCTGTTTTCCACCTTGAGATGAGATTTCACATGCTCACCTTGTTTCATAATTTTTTCATGGGAAGTTTAAAAATTTTGGGGAGTTAAAGAGCCTAATAAAATAACATTTTATGGAATTTTTTTAGAGTTTCATGGCCTAGGATTTATGAACAATCGTTAAGAGCCCAGAGCACTCTTAAACCCTGACAACACCCCACTAGTAAACGTATTTGTAAAGTTTTGAAGAATTATGCTACCAAAATAATTGAAACATCCTAAATATAAATTTTATAATTAATTAGAATATTATATATTCATTACTATGGCTATTATTTTTACGTTATTTTACAGATCAAGTTCGAAAATAAGTTTTTGAGAGCAAAAACATAAAATAAGGGGTACAAGGTAGTTTGCATGTAATACAATCCATGGAGATGAAATATTGTAAGTTTTTATTCAACCTAAAATATATTAGTTTATAAAGAATATTCTTGAAAGTATACTTGGGAGCTCATCCAAAACAATCACTCTACAAGAAATCAAGGAAAAATTAGCCTAGTCAACCTGTTTGATTAATTTGTAGATATTTCAAGCCAAGAAGGACCATTTTAATGATATGAATAATTTAATATTGTCTTTAATTCATCATTTTTTATGTTTTCAATGTTTTTTCTTGTATGTTATAATGGCCAACAAACATGAAATATAAAGATACTATATCTATTTTGGCCTAATAGGCCTATCTATTCAATTAAGTGGAGACTAATGACATAGAAGATTGGTAATAAGAGATAAGGTGAAGTTATATTGTCTCATAATTAGATAAAAATAATTAATATCTCATCTTTTATTGCATCTTCATGTTCAACTAGGACTTTGGATGAGTTAACTAGTCTTCATTTGGTCTAATAGCGTGCACAACTCATCTTGAGTTCCAAATCATGAGCCAACTCACTTCACATCAGTTATCAAAATAAATAATGACATATTATGTTGGAGAAAGGGATTAGACAAGTCAAAAGGGGTCCACCATATGATTTTCAATGCCAAAGATCATGCAAATTTCATGCGATCATCATGCATGACACTTAACACAAGGAGAAGTCTTTAATAGACTATTGTTTGTAATTTGTAAAAAAGAAATTGAATTTGAGTTAATTCAATTTGACTCCTCATTCTCACCTCTATGCCACTTTGGATAGATATTATTATATTTTATATCTATTGAGGCTTTTAAGCCATTGTTTAGGATCCCTTAGGCTAGTATAGAGAGACTACAAAAATTGTAATTTGCAGCAAAAATCAATAAAGAGAGTTTGTTTGCAGATCAATTTATGGTTATAGTGTGCAATTTTAATTGTTGATTTTCATATAAGTGTGATATATATCTCATTTTTTAGGTCCTTTCCTCACTTACTACTGTGATTTCATCCTTTACAGGTCACTTAAAGAGTTAAAAATAGAAATTGTGTTAAATATTGTTAGTTTGCAGTGTCTTTCGAGACCTTCATTCACACACCTTCAATCTGCAAACCTTATTTCTAACCTTAATTTAAAACAATGATGTTTAGGACTCGTCTAAGAAAATTTTGTTGACAAATTATTTTTGTAGATTCATATGTGTGCCCAAGTTTCATAGTTTATAGAGGATCAATCAATATTCAGGTGCATCATCATCATAGCATAGGTTTCATTTTTAGTTCATTCCTTACTCTTTTCATCCCAACATAAAATAGGTTTATTAATTGATCATAAATTCATATATTCAGAGGAGGTAGAATAATAATTAGAGGTCTGATCTAGATACATGTATCCCACAACCTTAGATCATTCCAATCTTAATCCAGATATGAGTCAGATCTGAGTAATCTGATTTCAATTAGGTGCTATCATGGTTTCTAATAGGTGGAATACATTGATAGCTAAGATTTTTTTTGCCATAAATGTTATTGGGATTGATTCCATTTAATTTTGGATTGAGGTTTTTGCCAATGTCAATTCTAATTTTGGAGTTGTGGTTGGGTTGGTTGATTCTAGGTAGTAGATGCATGCCAATTATGAGGAACATAAAATTATGAATTAAAACATGGTGAACTATATGTCAATTTTTTGGCCTTTGTGCCCATGGTTTCCACTGGGCTATATAAACTATCTACTCTCCATCTCCTCTAATGCAATGAAACTCTAATGCATCAAGATCTTATTCCATTATGATGGCTATTTTAACACTAGAAACATAGCATTTATAGTCAGTTTTATTCTTGTGGTAGTCTAGATAATAGACAATCAAAATTTGTTATGTTTATTATTGCTTCCTCTCTGTGTAAAATTTATCCAACTATGTATCCAAGTGACTAATGATATCTTGTTTCATGTCTTGCAACAAATTACTGATTTCCATCCTTGATAGTCTATTGGTGGACTTGGATGATGATAGTGATGAAACTCAATTTATGATTTTTATTCATCATTGATCTTGGGTAATTATTTCATAAGAGAGTGATATATTTGAGTTAAAATATTAAGACATATATGCTACTCATTAGATGCAGTGCTTCAAGACATTATTTCCTGATTCCTTTCAAGAATACCAATTTAATACATTCTTGATCCAATGTGGTTTATTTATTTTTCTATAAACTCAACATGAATCTCTCCAAATAATATTCCAATGGTTCATCTTAATTTTGTAACATCTAAAACATGTCATTCCTTGTATAGTCCCTTACTTTGTATTACTCTTTCTACTTTTATAAGAATTTATCCTTCACATATTGCCAAGTGGAGATTGCATATTTGCTCAACCCCATAAACCATATGAGGGCTGTATCCTTTATAGTGGATTAAAATATTTTAATCTTTTGAGCACCCTGATTGTATTCGTAACTAAGATACAAGACATCAAACTCAAATAGAAACATATTAGGATCTTCATTAGTTATATCTCTGAAGTTGGGTAAGGTGGAGAGAGGAATGTTTTTCATGGGTGAATTACTTGTAGGGGTGTTGATGGGAAACTCAAAAGTTTTGGCCTCAGAGTTTTCTTCACTATTGTTCCATATGATTTTTTAGACTACTTGTAAACCGAAGAGTTCTACAACCTACTTTTCAAATCTTTTATCAAATTTTGCCCATAGTGCAAAATGAATAGTGGATCTAAGCTTCTTAAAAGGCGAAGAAAGTATTATGACTAGCAGTGGTGGAGTGGGAATTCTTAGAAATTATTCTAGGATTTCAACAAAGATGTCTTGATTGGTTGAGTTAGTAGATTCAATAGGTTTAACAATTTTATTTGGAGCTAGAACGGCTTTAAGTTCTCTTTTAGAGAGGAGTTTGAGTGAGGGTGGAGAGTGTTGAATACTTGATTCTTGAGTGTGGGGTGGACAAATAGACACTCTTTAGATTGGTGAAAATACATAATTATTAGGGGAATGAGGCTCTTTATATCCTTTATTTTTAGATAGTTTTAACAATTCAAGTAAAAACTCCTCTATTGTTGCTTCTTTTGCCTCCAATAGTTGGTATGGATCAAATGTAATTATTATTCAGTCACTATAGGTGATATATTTATTACTAAAAATGATATTTTCATTGTTATATGCAATGTTTCTATTGCTACATGTGATATCTCTATTGTTGCAAGTGATATTCCTACTTCATATTCTATACAATATTTTAGTATTTTAGGCAAAATTATTTTATAGTAAATTATTTCATGCTGCATGCAAATGCTTCCACCTCTTTTTTTTTATGCCTTGCCCTACACAAGGTTAATTCAAAATATATTTTTGTGTTTTTTACCTACTCTAGTTTTGAAAAAAATAAAATATAGTTTTATAAAAAACTAAATTCACTCTTGAAAGCAAGAATGTTCAAATTATAACTAATAAATTTTACTCTAGAAAGTAGAAAATCTATTTGAACATTTAGGGATTCTAATGCTTGACACCTTCCTCATCAATGGTGCCAAAATGAATTATAAAATCAACTCCCTAATTAAACTGACACAATCCAATCACTATATGTACAACTCAATAAATTTACTCTAGAGGAGAAAGCACTTTGTTTATTGAAAATGTTCATTCATTAAATTGTCAACTCAGGGTTTGTATACTTTGGTAAGATATCGACACTGTATGTGCATGCTAGAATATTTGAGGATAAATTAATATTGGTTTCATATTAGAAACACACTTTACAAAATTTAAACACACTTGCATGAAATATAATTTTTATAAATGAAAAAATTCATAAAAAAATCAATATTTTTTTGAAAGTTTTTTATACGTTAAACTAAATACACTTTATCAATCACACATAGGAATAATTACTTGTAATGAAATTAGATATGTAAACTAAATATTCACACATAAATTTTAAAATGTAAACATATAATTACATTGAAATATTTACTTAATGGATGGGATTGTCCCAACAACATCTCACAAGTGGGCCCTCCTTGGTTGGACTTGTGCTTTAGATCCCTTCCTTGATTACAAACTCCTTAACTAAAATAATTTAAATTGCATAGATCAGTTTGTGTATAAATAGATTGATTGATATAACCATAAAGTGTCATAAATCAAGACATTTTGTCAGAGGTATGGAAGGAAGTGTTATACCACCATTATGTTAGTGGTATCCAATCAACCCACCATTCTTATTTATCTGATGTAAAACAACATAGATACCATTCTAATCATTTTTGATCACCTCTATTTTCCCATTATATTGAGGATGATATGATGAGATATAAGCCAACTAAGTACCCAAAAATGAGAATAAACTAGTAAAAAAATTAGTTGTAAATATGGGATCATGATCAATTACAATGATCTTGGGAGTACCATACAACTTTTGGACTATATCCAGAAAAAAAAACTACTGTAATAGTTTTAAATGGTTGTGATAAGGAGAAAAAATGACCGTATTTTGTGAGCCTATCCACAATTACCATGATAAAATTTTATCTTCAAACTTTGGCAACCCTATAATGAATTTCATGGAAACATCCTTTCACCTCTGGCCATGAATGGATAAAGGATACAAAAGACCTGGTGTCTTAATTGTTTCACCCTTTATCTATTGACACACCGTGCACTCAACCTTAATTTTTTGCATATCATCCTTGAGTCCTTCCAAAAATAAATCATGATTGATTCTATTATGGGTTTTAAAAAATATTGAGTGCCCCCTATTAAGATTCTAACATAATATTGAGATTGAGATAACAAGGTATAAAAGATATAATGGGTTCATCGAATACCACTAACATAATGGTGGTATAAAATTTCCTTCTATACCTCTTCCAAAATCTATTGATTTGTGACACTTTATGGTTATCAATCCCCATACATCACTTCATCCTTAAGGGAAAAGCCCAAAGTTCAAGTTGTTGAAGAACACATTCACTATTACCGTAGTAAGAGGAATTTTGACTTGGGTTTTTTTGCAATTTCAACCATATATGAAAATGTATCTAAAGTAATAGAGAAAGGATAAAAAACTTTCTCCTAAATATTACGGACCTTATAAGAACCTACATAATTAACAATGTTGCATAAAAGCTAGAGTTTCCCTAGTCCACCCATATACATCCTATATTTCATGTATCTTACTTGAATAAGGTAATTAGACAAAGAGTTTCTACCTAGAGCAAGTTATCAAAAATCAATGAAGGCCAAATTAGTCTAGAACATGAGGAGATCCTTCACACACACACTAAAAATATGAGAAAAAGAGAGATCAAGGAGTATTTGATCTAGTCGAAGAATTTGAACCATGAAGATGCAATGTAGGAGGATGAATATTTATTGTAACAACATCCATAGTTGCTCAACATTGAGGGAATTATTGTTTTAAAGGGGAGGGGCATACTACACTCTTGATCAATAATGTGTCTATAGATATGTGTGACTAACTTGTGGCTTATATAACCTTTCATATTATCTTGTCTCATTTTTTTATGTTATTATATTTTAGTATGGTTAGCCTATGGAGTATACATGACTTAAGTAGAATATATATAGGAGGTCATGGTTAGTCTTTGCAAATCATATTGCAATTTTTTCTCTTATTACATTATTGTGAAGGTTTCCCCCTTGAGGTGGCTTTGTCATATTTATCATTTTTTTAGATATAAAATTAATTATTTTTGTGGATCTACTTATTCTTCTCATATTTATATGATATCTTAATCCATCGGTGTGAATTATTTAAGTAATTTCATTACATGATCCATGCAAATTGGTATTTACCAATCACATTACAACTCTAGTGGCTCTATCCTTTATATTTGTAATGGGGAAGTAAACCCTCATTTCTTGTATTTTGCTCTCTAGCCATGTACTTAACCTCCTTCAAGTTAGGAAACACCTCCTTGATTTCTTTACTTGATCTAACCAACCTAATTTCCTTGTGGATTTGAGTAAGTATGATTTTAATTCTCATTCTTATGGAGTAAGATCTATATTTTTTCATGTGTAAAATCTAGAAATGCACCAACTATTTGGCCTTACTAAAATAATGGAGATCATATACTTGGAGAAACCTAATCCTTTCTAGTTATTTCCTAATAGAGTCATCATAAATAAAATTCCCCTTAGAGGTATTCCTCTAAGTGTTGACCATGTAATCATTCTTTAGAGTGGCCTCATTACCTCCAATGTAGTGGTTGTAGTCCTCCACCTTTGAACTTATTGAATTTGGACTCCCTTTATTCTATTCACACTATATCCTCCGGGTAATGCATCTCTGTAAAATTCATCTTCACTAGCCTTGACCTAACTCTTGTCTATGGAGCGACTGGAATATAATTTCTTTCCCTGGCATTATGCACACTCTTTCTTGGATTTATCTCCTTTTCCTTTTTTGAGATGTTATAGGATTATAATGATCATGTGCCCAATTATCCTACCACTAATTCCCCTATTTACTCTCTGATATTATTTGATAACACCTCAAATCACATGTTGCCTAGTGCTGCTTATACTTTTTCTATGATGGGCATTTTAAAATGTGCCCTTGGGTCAAGAATGAAGATTATCTTATTTTGTGCCTTATAATTTGGTCTCATAATTGACATGAACCCCCTTTGGTTCACCCTTGGATTTAGTCTTTGGCCTAATACTCTAATTTTTATTGACATGAGTTTACTTGGGATTCTCTCTTGTGAGGCTTAACTCTAAGCTTCACAAATGTCCAAAGGTAGCCTTCTGCTCTTGCAACCTGAAACTTAATTTAATAGCCTTTCCAATAGCTAAAATGCCTCAAATATTGATGTATTTGAGTCACAATCTCACAAAGGTCTCGATTATGTCTTTTAAATGAAGAAAATTTGTTACTCTTGGCTCAAATTCGTAGGTTTCTTGCCTTTCTATTTTGCTAAGACTCATGAGGTTTATTGAAGTCTCTTGATACCAAAGTGGTTTGAATGTATAGCATTTTTCATTTTATCCTCTTTGGTGATTTTATCAAAAAATTATTTTAATGTGCTAGCCGTATATGTTATAGTTTTTAGGCCTTACATGTTTGAGTAGTTAAAATTGCCAAATTTACATTAACTATGAGTGTTTGCCAGCTATTAGCCACCAAAATTTCAAAAGTTAAATTTTTGGGAGTGAAATAATTTGGTATGGTTACCCCATTTTGGTAGGATATTTTCCATGTGCACTCTTCCCTTATGCATTCTTGGGCACTGTGTATCCCAGCTACTTGCATGCTTTCTTGCCCCAAAGTTCTTTATGCAATATTTTCCTTCTACATTCTTAGGTGTTGCACTTTCTTTCCTCTTGCATTCTTCCTTTCCCTATATTTAATCCTTATTGAGTCACTCTCAACATTTCACCTCTCTATGTAACTCTTTTTCATCCCATGTTGCACTGATATACACTTATAATTCTATTCTTTACCATTTTCTATCACTTTGCACTACTCCCACCCCACACTAATTTTTATGAACTTGGTCCTCCAGTGCAATAATTATTTTCAAAGGGTAAGAATTAGTATGACCAATAGTGTGAGAAAAAAACATCAAAATCATAAACCTATTTTGATCTACCATTGCAATGGTTACCAAGATATTAATTTAAAGAGTGCCTAATATTATGCACACTTCAAGTTGCCTTGCCTATCATTTTATCACTCATTGAGAGAGGATATATTTACAAAACATATGTAACATAAATCACATACAAATTTAGATGTATGCCATATTGATTCCAAAAGAAATCCCTAGATTGACTCATCTAATTGGTATTCGAGGTGGCATATTATTACATTAATGACACATAACTATTGTGCCCAAACTAGCCTAAAATACTCTAACATACCAAATATAAATTGTGAAAAGTAAATGGCATACACCTTATTACAACATGGATCAAGAATGATAAGTATTGTATGGCTTGAGCTAGTTGGTAGTGAAATGCCCAAGGAAAATTTCACCATTTAATGCATACAACTTGCATGCACCAATCTCCAAAATGTCAGTTGATGCAGGGCCCTAGCCAATGGATTTGAAGCTTCTATGGATGATTTAAATACCTTGAGTCATATATAATAATAGGGGCCCCTTCTACTAAGATATTTCCATTTATATACCTTTTTATAGTGGGCCACAATCAAGGATCTACTGGATAGCGTTGAACGTATGAAGAAATTACCTATAAATAGTAACAAAATCAAACATAAGATAGAAATAAGTAATTTCTCAACAATCAAAAGATTACAATATGAACATTATCATCATTAGCCATAAAAGCTATAGGAAGATATATTAGATAGGTGAAAGATAAGCTTGTCTTCACTTCCTCATGAATGTGAGATTATCTTTCACAATGACCTAAAAAGACACATACGCAAGATAACTAAACATGTGCAAGGAAAAACCATTAAATAAAATAAAAACATACACTAGAACACCCCCTTAAGCATATCTTAGGTGGGTAGTGGAATTAGGTCTTGACACAAAGGCCTAATGAGGTACCCAAGTATAATTAAATGCCCCCCAAAAGAGGATGCTAGAGCTACCCAAACCCTAAGAAGAGACTAAAAATGAAGATACTTGTTCTTAGTGAAGGGTTTGATGAATATATCAGTAGTTTACTCCATTTTTTGGATGTAGTGGAGATTAACGACTTTCTCATGGATGAGCTCTCAAATGAAACGTATGTGAATCTAAATATGCTTGGTCCGTTGATGGAGGAAGGATTCTTATAGATCTAGATTGTGCTTTGATTGTTGTATTATATGATTATTGGTCATCAAAATTGGATTCCAAACTCAATGAAAATCCCCTAAAGCCAAATAGCCTCAATGACAACATTAACAACTCCTCTATATTTTGTCTCTATAGAAGATACATCAATAATATTTTGATTCTTGCTTGAAGAATTATTTAGATTTGAACTAAGGGATAAAATATAGCTTAAAGTAGACTTACAATTATAAATATCACTAGCCCAATATGAATAGGTATAACCAATTAAGTCAATATCAATGCACACTCCATAATTAATTCCTAAACTATGAGTACCTTGAATGTAGTAGATAATTTGTAAATAAATTATTAGTGCAGTTCATGTGGTTACTACATAAATCTAGAGACCTTGCCCACTACATATGAAATATTAGGTGTAGTGTACGTAAGGTTGATGAGACTGATAACAAGTTGTTGATACAAGATAACATCAACCAAAAGATATGGACATGCCTCAAGCTTCACACCAGATAAAAAAGGAGTCATAGTTAGATTATAGTTAGCCATGTTAAATAATGCAATCAAATCAAGATCATATTTAGATTGTACAATAGTGATCCTAGAGTCAAACCGAGAAATTTCAATCCTACGAAAGTAATGCAACAACCCCAAGTTAGTGATTAAAAACTTGTCAGACAAAACAATTTTAATTAATGTGATGGTGGATGAAAAAATCCCTATAATCAATAAGTCATCCACATAGAGAACTAAGATAAATAGTGAATAATCCTATATCAAAATGTAGACATTTAAATCATAATAAAAATTATTGAAAATAATCAAAAGAAGAAATGAGTCCATCTTGGCATACCAAGCTTGAGGAGCCTGTTTGAGGTCATTATGAAATTTGTAAACTAATGAGGAATATTCTATTGATCCTTTTGGTTACTCCATGTATATTTACTCTTTGAGGTCACCATGAAGAAAGGCACTCTTAACATCCATCTGACAAACATCCCAATGATTTGTTGTTGTAATAGTGAGAATGAGTCAGATTGAGTTCATTTTGGAAACTATGACAAACATCTCAGTATAGTTAATGCCAAGTGCCTAAGAGAAACTATTTGATACCAAACATGCTTTGCACTTATCTATTAAACCCTCAACTACAATTTTTTTGGGTAGATCCACCTACATCTAACACATTTTCTTCCCTTATGAAGTGGGACTCAATCCTAAGTGTTCTTCTTCAAGGAACCATACTCCTCTTATATATAAATATCCAACTCAAGAGTTCCTAATGCCTCAAAAAACTATTGTGGATAAAAATTAGATGCAATAAAAACTTGTGGGGACTCTTAAAATTGTGAATGTGTTTACTTGGTGTTTGATAGATCTCCAACCCATTGGCCAAAACTTTGCAGTATCTATCTATCCCAAAGAGACCTGTGCTTAGAGAGTTAGGAGAAGACTCCTCACCCTCTAAATATATTGTGTAAGGAGGGGAATCCTAATAACCACTATCATCATCAAAACTAGAAGAAGAATCTGAATTATCAATAAGTTACTTAGGCAGATCTGAATCATCAAAACTGTCATCAAATCCTAGTGCATTTAAGTAAGGGGGAGAGGTGTCAAGTGTGGAGTCTAAAGGACCCTCTTGAAAATTAAAACTTATCTTAATTAACATATCATGAGAGATGGGATGGAGAATCATAAATCCATTAACACTCTTAGGATATTTAATGAAGATGCAAGGCTGACTCTGAGGTTTCATTGCCTTTAGTTTCTTCTTGGGAATATAGGTCATAACAAGAGATCAAAACACTTGAAAGTGGTCCACTGTGGGTTTATAACTACTCTAAGATTCAAAAGGAGTGACTCCCTTCAATAATTTTTTAGGAAATTAGTTTTAGATATAACATGCATGGTTGATGGCCTCAGCCCAATACTGAGATGTAAGAGACTTGGAGTGTAGCATACAGTTGGCCATTTCCTTCAAAGACCTATTCTTGCACTCTACAATGCCATTCTACTGATAAATATATGGAACTATACACTGTATTTCAATCACCTATGTTATATATAATTATTCAAAATGGTTACTAACATACCACCATTATCATTGAGATAAATATTGATAGCTTTAACATAATTTTTCTTTACAAGCACCTTGAAGTTCTTAAAACGATCAAAGATCTTAATTTTTTCTGTAAGAAAGTACATCCAAGTATACCTCAAATAGTAATCAATGAAAGTAAGCATGTATTTTTGCCTATTTAATTAAGGTTTTGGATATGGGATAGTAATGTCACTGTGGAAGATATCTAATATTTATTCAGCTCTCCATGATTTTCTCTTGTCATACTTTTCCTTAAGATGCTTACCAAGTATGTACCCATGGAAAACACTGTTAGAAAACTTGATGTGTGGAAACTTTGAAACTATGTTATGATGATAGAGTTGATCCAAGTAATGATAATTGATATGGTTGAATCACTCATGCCATAGTTTACTCACCCCATATGAATAAGTGAGTAGTGTAGTAGAGGCTTGATCAGGTGAAAAATGTGAAAAATAATACAATCATGACTGGTGATCTGCTTTCCCAAATGTAATAATAGAGTCACTATTTGCTTTCCTATTAACCAAAAAATTGGGTGGGAACTAAAATATATTGCTTGAAATTATGTGATTGATCTGATAAACATATATGAGATTGGTGGATAAATAAATAACACATAAAACATCATGAAATGTCCCATCATTCATTCCAATAGATCTACTCTCACTAACTTTAGTAGAATTATTATCACCCAACAATATGGAAGGCATAAAACAAGGCCCCAAGGATGAGAACATTTTCTATGATGAAGCCATTTAGTGTGATGAACCAAAATAAATAACCCATGTGAGAGGCTGGGACAAAAACACAATAAGTGCTTTGCCCTTATCTTGTCCCTTCTTATTGTCTTTGGCCTTAGAAGACTCCTATGCTAATGAAATCTGATTGGAAGAATGAATGACATTGATATTGTGATTCTCAAGTATCTTAGTCAATTGGTCAATCTGATTCTTCATACATTTGGATTCATCATGTATAGATTTCTTGTAATATCCACATTTGAGTCATTTTCTTGGATTTCCCATCTGTAGAGGAGAACTCTTTCGATTATTTTGACCCAACATTAGATTTTTGACATTTTCTTTGCTTTGGGTCCTTCTTGTTATGTTTCTTCTCCTTGCTACTATAAGCCTTCATTTATCATGACTCACAATTAAAGCATGCAATTTAGATGACTTTAGGGTACCCATTTGAATGGGCATGCATTGCTCCTAAGTCAAGTCAGCCAGAAAGTCATCCAAGGATGAAATGGTCCATGTAGATCCAATGGCACACTTGGTGGTCTGTAAGGTAAATATGAAGAAATAATAGTCAGAACCCAATTTGGCAAGGATGGAAAGAATCAAGTGGTCATCATTTTTATCAATGCTGCATAGTTTTAAATTTAACCTAAGTGATTTAAGCTTGGTGAATAAGTCTTGTATCATATCAAAATCACTGGGATCAAATTGATGAGATCATTCTCTAAATCATGACCCCTATTGATGTCTTAATTTATAAATATTTTTTCCAATAAAATACACACTTAATTTGGAGTTGTTGTAGATTGATATGAAAGAGTAAGTTAAGAGACATTGATAGGCAAAGAAGACCATAGGCTTTGTCACTTCTATTATACCACTTCACCTTCTCTGCTTTAGGTGTTAGTTCTATTTTTGTACCTATCATGATTCTATGTAAACCTTTGTTCCTCAAGAGTATTTGATTTTAACTTTCCACCCATGATAGTTGAATGATGTAAGAATCAAAAGTGAACCTAGATCCATGGTGTAGAAAGGAAGTATGTGTTGAATCACATGTGTTACAAGATGTTGATATAAATCCCCCTTGAATCTAAAGAGGTTAAATTTTAAAAGGTAGGAGAATTTAATCAACGTGTAGATCTTGAAAAAACTTGCACTTTATAAAAATGGTGCTTGAAATAGAGTTATTTGTTGAAATTTATGGAAGTTTGTTTCTTGCTCATAAAAAATAATGATCACCACTTGCATATATTTGAAAATTTGGGGTGTGTAAAAGTTTGCATTGATTTTTTTAGAATCAACTTCCCCATAAAAAACTTATGCCCCTTAGGAAAAAAAGTTAAGCAATTTTGGGTTCAAAGTGACTAGGGGCTTAACTCCCATATGACCAAGGGTTAAGATCTATTTTTTATTGACACTTCATACAGTTAAAAAAATGTGTCAGGGATGTAGTAGTTCACTATAGTTGTCAGAATTTTTGATTGTTCCTATAATCAATAGTTTCTATGTTAAGGCATGGACTATTTTGATAGTTACAAGTTTTGATGTTAAGATTTTTGACTACTTTGGTAATTGATAATCTTGATGCCAAGATTATGGACTGCTCCCGCAGTCAATAGTTCTGATGCCAAAACTTTTCATTAGGAATGTAACCTACATTTACAACCATTAAGGTTTGGAGTGTTGAACACATGAGAGGTCCTTGGAGGGGTTGGAGATGTAGATGGTTCCTGTAGTGTCGATAATGTTGGATTTTTTTGTAGTATAAATATAACTATGAAAACTCTACCTATCTTAAAAATAGCAGATCTAGTATGCCTCTCAAAAACATACTAAAGACCCACTAAAAATATCAAAAAAACATAGAAAAACCCATAAATGATTTTTATTTGAAGACTATATATTGTACAAATTTACGTGAAATCATTGAAAAAGACCTGAAACCCTCTGAAAATGGTAAAAAAACTATCTCAAAACTAGGTCATGTTTATGTCGATCTCAAGGTTTTGACACCTTTTAAATCTGATGATACAAATTATTTTACATAAAATCCTACTATATGAAATATGACTAGTTAGTGACACCTTTCTTTTCTTCTTTTTCTAAATCTTGATCAACAGAGGATCCCAAAAATAAGAGCAAAATCTAGGAAAGGGTGAATCTTCAATATGCTATGTTAATGAATGATATATTTATGATATATAAGCTAAAAATCAAGATTTTACAATAAGAACAATGAAATTCATCTATAAAAAAAGCTTTGATACCATGTTAGATTGGGCCACAATCAAGGATCTACTAGATAGAGTTGAATGCACTAAAAAATTTCCTATATGTAGTAGTGAAATCAAATATTAGCCATAAAGAAGTAATTGCTCAATAGTCAAAAGATTGTAATATTAGCATTAGCATCATTACCCATAAAAGCTTCAGGAAGGTACATTATATATATTGAATATAAATATGTCCTCACTTCTTTAAGAATGTGGGAATATCTTTCATAATGACCTAAAAAAAATCTAAACAAGCTAATTAGACATGTGTAAGGAAAAACTATTAAATGGAATTAAAACTTACACTAACATGCCCATGATATATATATATATGACCTTCTCCATAGTCTAGCTCCATTAGGAGATAGATCATCATTCATACAACTTCATTAGGTGTTCTAACTATGCATCTAATAACTCATTATCATCAAGGCAACCCAAATGAACAATTCATAGAGATGATATTAAGAACTCCATTGGTAGTACAACCTTGGTGAAAAAATACAAGTTGAAAAGGTTTGGACTTATTAAATTGCTTGTAGTTAGTTTTTTAGACCCACAAAATCACTGTAACCCAGTCATTCCAATCCTTGCACCCAACATAATAGATATTGGTGAGGAAATTTATTAGTATCTTGTTTAAGGCCTCTGCAATATCATTCACTTATAGATGGTATTTTTTTATTTTATGGTGTGTGATCATTAACTCAGATAACATAATGCACATTGTATCATTTATAGAATGTGTGCCATAATCACTGGTCAAGCTTAAATGGCATCCATACAGACTAATCATGTTTTCCCATAGGAAACATGTCATTGTAGTTATAGTACAGTTTTTAGTTGGCATGGATTTGGCCCATCTAGTAAAGTGGTCTATTGTTGTGATAATGTAGCATGATTTAGTCCTATGCATAGCTATTGAGATATGACCCATAAAATCTACAACCCATGTTTAAAATGGTTTTTATGCAAAAATTAGAATTAGGGGCATCTCATCTCTATGATTTGGCTTCCTAGTCCTTTGGCACACATTGCATTTCTGAGTGAACTCTTTTGAATCTTTAAATATGGTAGCCATTAGAGGTTAAAAATCAAGATCTTGAGGGTAGTGGTTTCATTAAAAAAATGGCCACCAGATATGCCTTTGTGCCTTTCATGTAACACACCATCATGATTATGCTCCAAAACACACTAGTGCAATACTTCATCACACCCAAATTTGTATAGCTCCCCAACTATAAATTGATAGGGATGACACACATAGCTATTTGTTTCTTTTCTTTATTGGATTAATTTTTGTGTAACTCCAGATGTGAGGAATGCAAAAATATTGACTAAGTCCTATGGGACACACTATAATTTATATAATTGAACATCAGATTTATCGTATTCAATTATGCATGCATCCTCACTAGAATTGAGACATGATAAGTGGTTTGGGCTTAAATTTTTCTTTCTCGGCTTCATGACCACTAAAAACTAGAACTCTTAAAACAAGATGATCCATCAAAAAATGTGTCCATGGAGAACTAGATAATTCACAAAGTAATTCAAAGATTCATGATATCTGAAGAACATAAATGGAGTGGCTAACAAGTACTACCCAAACTTATAGAGTGCATAGACCATCACTAGGGATTCATGCTCAATAATGATGCAGTTTTGATCAGTGGACATGAACTTATCATTCATCAAGTAGAGAGAATAGTAAATTTTATTTAAACCTATTTGAGCTAGAATGTCACCAATAACTATGATTAAAGCATTAATGTCCACATGGAATGAAGTATTCTAATCTAGAAACTGTGATATTGGTGCAATGGGTAGTTTCTTATTTGGTGTCTTGAACACATCTTCTTATGCCTGACTCCATATGAATGTATAATTATTATGCAAGAAATATTACACTAGAAAAAAAAATCTTGGCATAATGATGAATGAACTTATTTTAATAATTGGTATGCCCTAAGAAAGTACACACTTCCCATTGAGTGGTGGGTGCCTCTAACTAAATAATGATGGAGACCTTGGCAAGGTCAACAAAGAGGCCATACTTAAAAATTATAAAGATGAATAGCATGCCAAAAGGTATCATAAAAATATATTTCTATAGGTTGAGAGATCTATGAATTTAGAGACAATGATCAAACATGAGTCTTAGGTTGTCATGGTGATTCTTTACCATCCCATAGATTGTCCAATCATCTATACAAAATTAAATAAAATGATGGATGAAGTATTTCAATGCCACTATGATGATGCATGAAAATACAAGTGCATTATTGAGGCCAAAGGGCATGCCATTATAAGTATATGAACCCCATTTAGTTGTGAAGGTAGTTTTAGGTTTATCTTCTTCATTGATCTACACTAAGTGATAGCCTAAGAAGACATTAGTGAAAGTGTAAAGCTTGTAACCTGCTATTCCCTCAAGGATTTCTTCAATGATAGGGGTGGGAAAAGGGTTAGTTATGCATGTGAAATTAAGGAGATAATAGTCCACACATTTGAAAATATGCTCATCCTTCTTGATGATAATGGTAATTGGGATCACCCACTTAGACTCTTCAATTAGATAAATCACATTGATGACCAACATGTTGATCTCCATTTTGGCTATTTCTTCATGGGTCTCATACTATTAACCATGTTGATATCCATTTTTACTAATGAAGGGTACACTCCATTCATCTATTTGTATCCTCTAGGGAAAAGGTCTTGTAATTCTCAGAGTACCTCTATGATGCATTCTAACTTTTCATTAGACTAATTATCTCCAATGGCGGTGATCTTTGGGTTTCTCCTCTAAGCTAATGTTCACCTTGGTCACCTTCAAGGGTTTGTAGTAGCATTTGTGTCAATCATATTGAAGATTTTCTATTCACACTCTCCCTAATAAGTTTTAATGTGTAAGTGGATTAACTCACCCTCTTGATACTCCTCCACTTTGTGCACTAGCTTTTACTTTACGGATGTAAACTACCAATTGTGTGCTCTCTAAACTGCATCATCATCCTCATTAGAATCAATTTTTACTTCATAGTTATTGAATAACTTAGGTAGGGATAGTCCATTCTCATTGAACATATGGATTAACCATTCTTCCATTATATATTCATCTTCTAAGATGATACAATGAATGCATTATATTGACTCTACTAGCCTCAAATCATATGAGGAGAAGGAAAAAGTGTGAGTGAAATCATCATTTAGAGTTATCCAATTGCTAGTCTCTTAGCATGTCTCACTGACAATGTACCATGCATGGGCACATGTCTTGAAGGTTTGGTAGAAAACATGAACCCATAGCTCCACTAGGATATAAGGTGTGTGCCTTGTCAATTTATATTCACACTCATAAATATTAACCCATTGGTTTGTGTCACATTTTTATGTGGGAAGTCCCTTGTAGTTATTTATATGCTGAAATATATAGAATATGGCACTCTCAACCTTGATCCAAGTTTAAAGACTTGGCTTGTGCATATCACACCAATACACAACAATTTTCTTCAAGGTATAGACTGATACACCAATGCGATCTATCTCCTTAGGGACACATGCATCCAAGTAATGAAAAAATGGGGTAGCATCTATGGAATCATTATATCTAGGAAACATAAAAATATTTCCTTTGCTAATGCAGAGTATTCAATCAATCTTGGATGGGGTGGGTATGTGAAACACTCAGATATAATTATGATTTAAACTAAGATTTACATTGGCATGTAAGGCCTTTTATATGCACAAAGACTGGGTACTTGCCCTCACTATGCCAAAGTTTTGCCTAGTTACCTCATAGGACTCCTACACCCATTGGTCATGGTGTTAGAAACTATGTATTATCTTAGATTAGGATTCCATTCACATTTGGATCTAATTTCTCCCTACCTCTTGTGCTATGATGATGTATATGTTATTGATTTTGTCCTACAAATCAACACTCTTAATATAGGGGGCCTTAATCATTTGATAATGGAATCACCACTCGCTATTTTTCATTCTCATAGATCATATAGTGCTTCTTGAAATACATGTCTATATTTTTGGCATAACACCATGACATACCATGCAAGGCTGGGTAGTTATCTACCTTGACAAGTTTGATCACTTCAAATTGTAGTTTAAACTTCATGCCCATTATGTTGATACCAACATTGGAAAAAATTTGTATAGGTTGAGCTTGGGTTTTATTTTCCATGAACAAAATGTACAGTGAGGGTTGTAAGGTATCTATTCCCATCTTGTGCCAAACATCCCTTGTGATAATATTGACCTTAGTGCATGTGTCCCCAAATATGTCACACACTAACCATCTATAGATGTTTGCATCCACATGCAATTCTTAGTCATATCGTACATTCTAGGTTATCTTCAACTCGTGCCCTCATGCTAGATCAAGAACTGGTACATCAATGGATTGCTTTCCCTTATACTCATCCAAAATTTGTTTCAACATAAGAACCATTCCTATGATGTGAAAGAGAGTTAATACATTGAAAATAACATCCTCCTAATTTTTAACTTATGCTTAGGGTTTGAGCTCTTTGAATTTTCCTCTAAGGTGAACACATATTGTAGTTCACCTAAATTTTTTTGAATGACATCCATGGCTTTGTGCATTACTTATTTATAGTGTGAGCCATCTAGATAGAGTGCTACTAAGGGTTTGGGGCATGCTACCTTTTCCCTAGATCTCCTCAGTTCATATCCTACTCAAACCTTCTCAGTGAGGATCACTTCTAGTTATGTAGTTATATTATTATGAGTTATTACCTACACTTCTAGTCTAGTATTATTCTTAGTCTACATCTTTGGGACCCACTATTATAATTTAGGTTCAATCCTAATAATAGCAATTCCATTATTATAAATTTCCTTATATGTGATATTGGAATATAAGATTAGGCACTCTTCAACCTTGTGGTCACCTAAAAAATATCCATAAGTAGGATACTTAGGGTAGTCATGCTGGTAGCGATCTTGTGATCCACATTTATAGTAAGTGAGTGAGGGAGATATTCCTCCTTCACATCCTCCATGGCCTTTGTATTCTCACTTCAACCTGTATCCACCATAATTTTGATCAGAGGAGAATGTTTTCGTCTATCATGTGCCTCTATTTCCTTTCTCATTGATCTCATAAATCACTCTACAATCCTTGATGTTATGGGTGGAGGCATCAAAATTTTTATAATATAGGGAAATGATTGCTTGGGTCATGCACTAAAGTAGTGGTCAATTGTGCATATCATGACCCTCTTATAATATCTCATAGGAAAGTAAGAAGTCCCTCACATTCTATCTAGGGAAATTGTTGTTAGTATGCTCTTTGACCTCAAAATCAATGTCCCATAACCTACTTATAGTATCATGGGAACTATTAGCTATCAACTTCTAAAGTTGGGAAGTCATTGAGGTTATTTTCACCTCCATAAAATGGATAAATCTAGTGTCTATGCCTCCAATAGCTTCAACTTGTAACGTTTCTTCTATGGCCTCTCAAGACTTGGTGAATGTATTCATTGATAGGGCATGACAACAGAGTGAAATTAAACTTCAAACAAACCATTGTGCATGTTTCACCATGTGAATATTAAAAAATAACATAGACACTAGGGTCTTGAACCTATAATTGTATGCAAGAATGCTCTCTATTAGATCTTTCTTGATATACTTCAGAGCAATGATGTTTTATGGCTAAAACTTAGGAATGTTAAATCACTCTATAAAGACTATCTTTAGGAGGTCATAGTTTACAATAGCTTGGTTTAGATCAATATTTTAGTACCAGGTGTGGGTATAATCTAAAAACAATGTGTCAAAATGATTTGCATTATGTTTTGATAGTGTAACTCCTTTCACATGCCATATGAGCTCAAACTTGTGGACATGCTCCATGGTATTATCCACTTTTTGATAGTCATTTAAACTTTGGGACATATCATAAGATTTTTAGGGAGTAGGTACAAGGACAATAGGTGCCTTTAGTACATGTTATATCAATTCTTTAGTTGAAGATGCACCCAAAATCTAACTTTTTGCAGTGGTATCTCCCTTTCCCCTTGTTGGTAGTTAAAACTCCATCACCTCTCATGATAGGCTATACAACTTATCCTTGGGCCACTTGGAGGACATGATGGGATGTCAATGGTCAAACAACTCTGATACTCCATGCAATGTTATTCTACTCATTTAAGAGGTTGGGCCTCCTCTATTAGCATAGGTTATTAAAATACTCTAAAACATGCTAATTATAGGGATAACCTACATAGTTAATAATAAAAAGGAATAGTTGTCAATAATTCAGACTGAATAATGCTATTATATACTAAGTTTAGCTCATTATATGAAGATATGAAAAGTTAATGTATATAGATTAGTCAGAATAAACAATATGAATAATATATTGAAACATCCATAATACTCACTGCACATAGATTACAAGTAAAAAATATATAGGAAAAACATTCATAACATTGTATTAATATCTATCACACATATGGAACCATTCACAGTTATAATTAGGAACTATTTATAAGATTTTACAATGCTTCATCTCTTCATCTTCCAACCTTTTACTATGCTAAAAAAAAGGAATCTTCACAATCTGAGACCAACTAATATTATATCAAAGGTTGAATACATCTAAAATATAATAAAAATGACAAATTAAATCAATTTGCACACATTTTCATAAACTATCCTTTACAATTTTAGTCAACCCTGTTCTTCATCAAATACTTTTTTGGACTTAATTTGTCATCTTGTCTCAAGACAAGATCACAACAAAATACTCAAATTTGATGTTGAAGGAATGAACTAGAATTAAGAATCATAATTATCACTCTAGGTGCTATGTAATAGTTTTCACCATTTGTACACTACTTAGCCACCCTTTTAGTTTTTTAATTAAGTACTGCACTAGCCTACTATTGATCCACACCATAAGGCCAAGGACTAGGTGTGTGGGGGACAATTGAGTTTGGGTTATGTAGAGTGAATGGGTAAAGATAACTCAGAAATAAATAACTAAACACATTCAATGGATTAGAAATCTTATTTATAGGAAATGGAATTTCTATTCATTAACATAGAATTGGAAAAATTGGTACAATGTGCTATAATGCATTTTTTACAAAATAGATACATGAAGAATATTATCTATGTTATGACTATATAGAGCATCAAACTTTGGCTAGATGTGTATGTTACAAACTTATACAATTAGAATACAATAGTTGTTACAACCATTATTAGTTACCAAGATGATAGTTGCATTAGTTCAAGAAGATAGTTGCATTAGTTCATGTTCAAGGATGGATGATAATTGAACTTCCTAATACATGGTGACCAATTACCCAACTGAATGTTTGATAGGTTTTAGGATAAGAAACAACACTTTTCAAGCCATCTATTAAGATAAAGATGATACGTGGATGCATTTGAAGTGATGCACATGTTCAGTGAGCAAGCATATGAATAGTGTGATGAAGTGTGCAAAGATGCGAGTGGGCATGAGCATAGTGCACAGACCTATGAGCAAGAACAAGTGTATAAATGAGACATATGTTTGGTGAGAAAGTGTAAGAATAATGAGTTTCTAAATCTAGGAGAGATCACATGCATACTGTGCAAACCTATGAGCAAACTTTGGGCAAGGAATGAATAGTATTAGGTGAGAGGTGCATGAACTGCATAATAGTGTGAACAAGGAGTGAGATAGACTATGTGTGAGATGTGAAAGATAATTTTCCCTTTATTTAAGAGTATTGGTCTCCATTTTAATAATGCAAAATTATAAAAACTATACTTAAAATTATTGTGAAGTGAACCACTTGGATTGATCAATATATTGCCCAATCTTGACCATGTTTAAAAGTTAATGTGTGTAATGGTGGGTTTGTGTGTCTATCACTTTTATGATCTAGTAATTCTTTGTGGGATATAAGTGCTTAGGATATAAGTTAAAATAATGATGTGTCACTACTAGCTCAAGAAGTGACAAAGTGTAAGGCTTGAGAAGTTCCACATTTAAGACTGGGTGCATGGACAAGTACTAAGGTAGATCAAGAACAAAGGCATTCTCACCATATGCATGCAAAATGGTGTAAGGACCATAATGAAGAGGCTTGATATTCTAGTGTGGTCCTTTGAAGTGCTCCTTATGAAGTTGCAAGTAGACTTTATTGCTAACTCAAAATATATGAGGTGTGCATTGTGCATCATGCTACTCATTGTACTTAGCTTGAGTGTGAGAGAGAATATTCTGAACTTGTTGGTGAATAGACTAAATGTGGTACATAAAATTTTCATCTTTTTCCATTTCCCATTCTTGTGTACATGACTCATTACTTGATGGTGCATAGTAAGAGATGTCTAGGGTTACCAAAGGTTGAAACCTAATATATGTCTAGAATAGATAGTGGATAGTAGAGTTGTGAAGAACCCTTTTGTAGGCATGTTGAATGTATAAGATATTTTAATCCTAGGTGTGAGAATGTGTGCTATTGTACATATGTAAAAGATGAACAAGTATATGATTGACTAATTTGGTTTGCCCATATGTCTAAGGATGAAAAGCCATCAACCAATCCAACTGCGTACTAATAAATTTGCATAATACTTGTCAAAAATGACTCACAAAGCATGGATCATGATCAGAAATGATGGATGTAAGTAACCCAAAATGAACCCAAACATTGTTGAAGAATGCTTGTGTAGTGGCAACTGTGTCAATGGATTATATGTATGTGACCATGATGGCCATCTTGAAAAATATATCCACTACAACAAACACACTATCATTTTATCATCTCATCATAGGCAATTAAATCATGAAATCCATGCTGATAGATTCCCATGGTCTAGATGAAACTGGTAGAGGTGTGCAAAGTCCCAACTTCCTTTTCATGGGTTTGGTGATTTAACAAGGAATGCAAGACTTGATGTATCACTCCACATCTATGCACATGTGTGGTAAATAAAAGTGTGATTGAAATTTTTGGAAGCAAAATAATTGAAGAGGGGTGAATCATTTTACCAAAAACTTTATTTTAATTATATCCAATTATTCATGAACTATGAAAGCAACATTGAGATCTAGCAATACATAAAGAAAATTCACATGAGTATAACACAAGAAAACACACATATGAGTGGAAAAACCTCTAGGGGAATGAGAAAACCTATGATATATACAAATGAAATACATTATTATAAAAAAATATAAAATTTTATTGAGCACCAACTCAACTTGGAACACCAACCCAACTTGGAACACCAACCCCAATGAAGTCAAGCACCCACTTGACTAGGATTTAACAAGCCCTATTTATAAAGAAGCACCAACTACCTAAGTGACTCAATACCAAATCATCCACCTCATGAATTTTTATCACCATGCCTCTACTTTTATTTTATTTTCTCATTTTAATACCTCCTTCTACTCTACCAAGCAAGATTTTATTCACTTTAATTGCTTACTTCAAATAGGCCTAAAATACATTATATAAATACCATACTCATGGTTACACACCACTTATTCAGCCATATAATAGGTCTTAGAACATATTATTAACATTATTTAAACAATTTTTTTTACCCCTTTTGGTTTGCAACAACTCAATTAGGCCTCATTTCTCTTTTAGGTCTGATGGAGACCTAATTGCACTAGGTCTATCTTCTTAGCATCATAACTTGATCCTATTGGGCCTATATGGAATTTTCCATAAATAAAAAACCATTAAAACACTTATATAATGACCTCTAATAATCATTTCCATGCTTGGTTAGACCTATATCCTTCACTCATACCATGAAATCTCTTTTAGGACAAATAGTCCTATTAGGCTTGTGTACCTCTAAAGTCTATCTTAAAACAATGAAGATTAAACACACTCAAGATATTAAAATATGATTAAATAAATATGTATAAAGATTATCCATTACCTCAGGGTCATCACCAAATGATTGCAATACTTTCACCAAGAGATAAAGGCTTAAGAACATTTATGCAACTTACTCAAAACTACCAATTTACCTCAAAGACCAGTCATGGTGACTTAGATCTCCAACACTTGTGTAGACACTTGAAATGAATCTTGATGAATTTAAATGGTCTTATGATATCTCCAAACCATATTTAGATATAAATATCATATGGTCTAATGGAAAATATTGGTCTTGCAGACCAATTTTTTGACCTTATATCACATAGTCTTATTTGAACTAGATAGGTCATTTTATGAGCAAAATTTTCACCATATTTACTAAATTAAAAAAATTATTCCAAGCATTAAAAATACTTAAAATTCATAAATAAACTCTTTATGCACTTTTTTACATCAATATGACATGATCATACCCTCAAATCTATCTTCTCATCTCTGCTTGGGTTTTGCACTATTTGCACCATTAAGTCTGTCTGCAACTGGCTAACTTGGATGACCAAATTAGAAAATTTGAATGATATAAACTATATATAAATAATCATGGACATTAAAAATTAGTCTCTATATTATTCTACCATCTATTTGATTTTCTTGACCAATACAACTTTTGAGAGCTATAGCACCTTATTGATAAATAAGCTTGTCTATGTGTATTTTTTCTCTCATCTGACTAACCACCACCACTTGGAGGTACTTGGGAGAGTTTAATACATGATCCAATAGTTTATATTGGAATTTGAATCCATCTTGAACTTATTTTATTAATATCTTTCACATCAGGTCCTTATTAGGTTTTAGGGAGCTTTAACACAGGTTTTGGTGTTAATAATTGTTCGTAAAGGACTACCCCTTAAATCCAAAACCAATGCTTGGATATATTATCTAGGACCCTTACCCATCTATCCTTAACAACTCTAGTTCCCATGTAGAGGTTTCACATGCCAATGAACATCTAAAAGTGCTTCTCGGGTCTTGAGACCTCATTTTGTGAACTTGAAAGGGCCTAAAACATTGATTCATGCAATTTCCTTCAAACCATGACATAAAAATTTGTGAACATGCCTAAAAAAACTTATCTGACCTCTATTCATGCTCACATATGCATATTTTCTTTGAAATCTGATCTTCATACCTCATTAGGCTAGGCAAGGTCTAAGAGAGGTCTAGGTGTAGGCTTAGTCTGAAGGTCCTATCCCTATAGGCTCACCCTAAGACTCTCATGAATGATTAAAAATATCACATACATGCTCAAACATTATAATAAAACCTTCACATACTTATGCTCATTCATTTTCATACACATACCTCTTCATGTCATGACAAGGCTTCTTATGCACTTTGACATCAATGACTTGTACCTTCATGTAAATATAAGACATTAGTTGCCTTAAAATTCTCTCTTTATATTTCTCTCATGACATCACTCTCTCATGATAGAACTCTCTAAATTTTCCTTGTCATATCACACACTGCCAGATAGGCTTAGTCACCTTTGACATCAAACTTCACAAGATGCATCTTTGACATCAATGACAAAACTCATCAATCTCCCCCTTTGTCATTGATGACAACCACTCTCAAAACCTTCTCTCAATAGGAAATTTATCCCTTATTCTAAATTTTCTCTCCCTTTGACATAAATGGCAAAGAGATGTTTGTAACTTCTTGGATCACACTTCTTGCAACTAAAACACTCAACACACAGGATTATGAGTTTATGAAGCATCATACAAACATGATCCCCATATCTCCATGCATACCTTATTAGCACTACTCACCTATTATTGGAGATAATGAACCACCTAATTAGATCCCCTTAAGCACTTGGTTTCCTTAATGACTATTAGGGGTATGAATTACACCCAATTCCTATCTTAGATGTTTAGAAGTTGCCATTGGAAGTAGCTTGGTCAAAATATCTGTAATTTGATTCTTTGTAAAAACATATTCAAGTTTAACACTTTGTTCACTTACCTACTCTCTTAGGAAATGATACTTGATGGGAATGCATTTAGTTCTTGAGTGCATGATAGTATTCTTTGAGACTCTTATGACACTTGTATTGTCATAATGATAGGGGTAAGACTATCATACTCCACCTAGTAGTATTTTAAGGTCTATCTCATACATAAGACTTGAGTGAAACATGAAGATGCTACAATGTACTCAACCTCTTAAGTAGATAATGCCACTGATGGATACTTCTTACTTATCCATAAAACTAGGCACTCACCTAAGAAGAAAGCTCCTCAACTAGTGCTCTTCCTATCATCTAGACTCCCTGCCTAGTCTGCATCTATATAGGCTATCAAGTTAAACTCCTTACTCCTTAGATACCACAACATGAACTCCATAGTCCCTTTGAGATACATAAGTATCTTTTTTACTACTTTCAAATGATTTTCCTTTAGATCTTCTTGAAATCTTCTCATAATACCTACTGCTTACATGATGTCTAGTTTAGAGGCAATAGTGTATAACAAACTTCCAATCATTGACCTATATGATGTCTGATTGACCTTTGGAGACTTATCTTCATTGCTTAACTTACACCCTGCGATCATAGGTGTGATAACGACCTTGAAATATTCCATCTCAAATTTCTTCAACATATCTCTTATGTACTTAGCTTGTGAAATGAATAAACCTTTTTTAGGTTGAATGATTTATAACCCAAGAAATAATGATAGTTATCCTAGTATGGACATCTAAAACTCCATCACATATGCAAAGGCCTTATTCATACTCTCATTGTTTCCACCAAATATGATGTCATCCACATAGATAAATACTATCAACTGATGGTCATCTTCTATCTTTATGTACATATTACTATTTGCAACTCCTCTTTTGAATCCTTGGTCGAATAGATACCTGTCCAATCTAGCATACCAAGATTCAAGAGCTTGATTTAGACCATAAAGAATTGTTTTCAATATAAAAACATAATCCTTGTTACCTGATAATGAGAAACCCTTAGGTTTCTCTATATATACCTCCTCTTCCAAGTTCCCTTTCAAAAAGTAGATTTAACATCCATATTATACATATTGAATCCTTTCAATCTTTTATATTATAAATATAATATGATATCCTCCAATCTTTCTACTATAGCAAAGGTATCCTCAAGGTCTACCCTTTATACTTAGGCACACCCATTACATACCAATCTATCCTTGTTTATAATGACTTATCCATCTTCATTCAACTTATTCCTAAACACCCATTTTGTGCCAATGACATTCTTGTCTTTAGGCCTAGGAACTAGTTCCCAAGTCTCATTCTTTTCTATTAGGTCTAACTCCTCATTCATGAGATCTATCCAAAACTTATCTTTGCTTACCTATACAAGGTTTTTAGTTCAATATTAGATAATAGAGAAACATTCTCTTTATTTATGTTAATTATCAATATTTTCCTTATTTGCATACCTACATCCTTGTTGTCAATGATTTGTGATTTAGGATGGTCTCTCTAAATCTTTCTTGAAGGACCTTTTGAATCTTGTCTTTCCTCAACTTCTTCATCTTCCTCATCAATATCTATTGTTTCCTCTTCATTTTTTAATTTAGATTCTCTAATGTATCTTTTGACCATGAGCGTGACTTCTTAGAACTTATCTCATCAACCTTCATATTGGTGCTTTCCACTATCTTCTACAACCTCTTATTATAAAGTCTATGGGCTAAGTTCACTAATGAGTATCCTAATAATATATCTTCATCAAACCTATAATAAAACTTACCTAACTCTTCCTCATATCTTTTGATGAAGCATTTACTTCCAAACACTCTAAAGTGTTCCACATTTGTAGGTCTACCTTGCCATAGTTCATAGGGGTCTTATTACCATTAGTCCTTATCTATCCTCTATTTATAATGTAGACTGTAGTGATCACTACCTCTCTCCAATATCCATCAGCTAACCTTAAATAATTTATCATAATTCTTTCCATCTATTAAACTATCCCATTCTAGTGAGGTGTTCTAGTTGCTAAGAACTATCTCTTTATCCCATAGACCTCATAAAAGTCATCAAACTTATTGGCTCAAAACTCTCCTCTATCAAATCTCAAGCATTTAATCTTTCCATTCTTCTCATTCTCAACAAGATCCTTGAATGCCTTAAACTTATCAAGAGCTTTTGAATTTTATGTCAAGAATGCTACCCAAGTAATTCTTATGTAGTCATCTATAATTAACATGAAGTAGCTATCTCCTTGAATACTTTAGATCCTTGTAGGCCTATATAGATCATTGTGTATTAAATCTAAAGTTTTTGTATTAGATTACTCCTTAGACTTGAACCTTCATCTAGTCTGCTTACCATGTTGACATGTCTTGTAAAGTGTGTTTATAGGTTTTGCGATTTTAGGCATGTTCTTCACAGACTTCTTAGAGCTTATCTTGAATATATTGTCAAAGTTTAGGTGGCCCAACCTTCTATTCAGTATCCAAAATTCATACATATTTCTCAATAAACATCTTTACTTCTTGATCTCATTTAAGACATATATATTTTTCTCAGTCCTCTTAGCATTAGAAATTAGTCTTCCTGATTTAGCTCTCCTTATGTCACACCCTCTATCATAAAAGGTTAGTGTGTGTCCTTGGTTGAACATTTGACTTAAAATAAGTAGGTTATGTTTCAAACCTTTTAGATACAACACATTATCTATCTTTTTCTTCCCATTGTCCAAACTCAAGATACCCTTGCCAACTATATTGGCAGTTGTGTTATCTCCAAATCTCACTATTCCTACAACATTATTCTTCAATGAGATTAACTTGCTCTTATCTCCTATCATGTGGCTTGAGTAACCACTATATATATACCATTTCATGGCTTCATATTAAATGTGAAAGGTAGTTTGATCTAGCATATATTCTTATCCTTTAGTCTTCTGCTCCTCCTTCACCTTGTCCATAGGGTCTAATTTCTTGATTTACTTCTCAGTGATATGACCACATAGCCTGTTATCTTGACTAATCTTACTCATATTACTTATCTTTCAATCCCTTGAATATTTATTCTTTGATCATAATTATAGCATATAATTCTACTTATACTGTAGAGATGTGTATTGATCCTATACCTCTATAAGGAATTTATTCTATCATGATGTCTACAGTCCACAACCCTATGTCCATATTGATTTCATGAAAAATAGTAACCATTGAAAGGATTCACATACATTGTCTATTATGATGTTGAATGATGCGATTCTACCCTTGTTGTCTCTTGAAAGAGTCAAGTTCTTCTTGACTTGTTGATGATCAACTTGAGTCTTAGATTTGAGAGTTTCTACGTAGGTCTTTACTTTGTTAGTACCATCATTTCTTGATGATTGATTGTTATTTGATGTCTGACTCTCCTTGTTTTCTTTTTGATCTTCTTTGAACCCAAGACCTATCTTGTCATGTGGAGACCTTTGATTATTCAAGTTATCACCAAGAACTTCAATACTCTTTTCAAATTTATGATGTGTTTATAATTTGACTATTGCCTGATCCAATTTTGTTTTCAAGGACTCTATTTCTATTCCAAACTTGATGCATTCTTTCTCTTTGGTCTTAAGACTTTTAGTGATAATTTAAATTTATGTTTTCAACTATTTAATGATCTCCTCATGTTCATTATTGTTGTTTGCTAGTATCTTTTCAAAGAGATTTATTTTTTTCTCATAACTCTTAGCGAATGATCTTAGTTTTTGATTCTTCCTTCTTTAGGACTTCAACTCCTCTAGAGTACTCACCAATTCTACCTCAAGGTTTAATTCAACCTCTTTTTCATCTGATTCTTCATCATCCATTAGATTTTTCCCTTTTGAACAAGCCTCATTATCTATTTTTATAGCTATGAATAATGTTTCATTGTTATCATGATCATTACTATCATCATCACTATTATATATAATTGTGTTATTTACATCAGATGAGCTACTATCTTTTTTGGTATAAAAATTTATCTTATTCTTGAACAATCCTTTCTTGCCTTCATACTTTCTAGAACCCCTTTTTCTCTTGTCAAGATTATAGACATTCTTATCATCACAATGATATTGATCATGTTATCCATCATGCTCATTCTTATCCTTTTTAGGACATTTAGATGCAAAATGACCAATCTTACCACAATTAAAACACTTGAATGGTAAGTTGCCTTTATACTTACCTAATATTTTTCTTAGTTTTTTGACAAACATGGATTCTATATTATCATCATCAATGCCTATGTCAAAATCATCTTTGGCCATTTTACCTTTTAATTTTTCTCACCTTTGAATGCAACTTCCTTCTTGGAAGGTCTTCCATCACTTGTTCTAATTTCATAAGCACTCAAGATGCCATGAAGATAATCCATCTATAGTATGTTAGGATCTTTGATCTCCTCCAAAACATACATCTTTGAATCAAACTTAGATGTTAGGGATCTCAATACCTTTTGTACCACTATTTATTCTTCCAACTTCTCTCCTATACCTATGATGACATTTACTACTTCATCTACTCCTAACAGATAAGATGCAGTGTTTTCATCCTCCTTCATTCTCAGAATTTCAAACTATCTTTGATGGGTATGTAACTTTATTGACTTGAATTTGGTGTATCTTTCATATATGGTATACAAATTTTCTCAAATCCATTTGTCTATATCGTAATGAATGACCTTTACAAATTATATCACACAAGATGACATTCATTGCCTTAGAGTTGTTCTCACTTACCTTCTTGCCTGCTACATTAGTTGGTGGTGTAGAAGGTGGATTGAATCCATCAATAACATATTTCCATATGTCATAGCCTAAATACATTAGATAGGTCTTCATTTTTATGCTCCAAAATCCATAGTTAGTCCCAATGAAGAGAGGAGCCTTATTGGTTGAGAAACCTCCTTGTACTGGATGAATAGAGATGCTTGTGCTTTTAGGATCTCCTTTAAACTATTATGACTACTTCAAAGGACCAATCTATGATACCAATTGTTGGAATCACAATCACTACAAGGGTGGGGGGTGAATTAATGTACCAAAAAATTTCTTGCAATTATATCCAATCATTCATGAGCTATGAAAGCAACATTGAGATCTAATAATACATAAAGAACATTCACATGAGTATAACACAAGAAAACACAAATATGAGTTGAAAACCCTTAAGGGAAAGAAAACCTACTATGGCATATAAAATTATTCAACTATCTTATAAAATAAAATATCAAATTTTGTTAAGCACTAACCCCAATGAAGTCAAGCACCCACTTAAGTAAGCTTTAACAAGCACCTACTTACAAGGAAGCACCAAATCCTTAAGTGAATTAGAAACAAATTAGCCACCTCATGAATTTTTATCACCACAAATATAATCTACTATTATGGTCTCATTTGAAGACCTCCTTCTGCTCTCCAAGCAAGATTTCATTTGCTTTAATTGCTTACTTCAAATAGGCCTCAACTACCTTATATATATACTATACTTATGGTTACAAACCACTTAGTCAGCCACACACCTTCAACCTATTAGTTTAAACATGTAATAGGTCTTATAAAATCTTATGAAAATGATTCAAATGAACTTTGGACCCATTTTTGTTTGAAAGAACTCAATTAGGTCTCATTTCTCTTTTAGGTCTCATGGAGACCTAATTGCATTAGGTCTATCTTATTAACATCATAGCTTGATCCTCTTGGGACTAGATAGCATTATCCAACAATAAAAAGCCATTAAAACACTTAGATAATGACCTATACTAACCTTCTCCATGTTTAGTTAGACCTATATCCTTCGCTCATACCATGAAAGCTCTTTTAGGACAAACTGTCTTATTAGGCCTATGTACCTTAAAAGTTTGTCTTGTAAAAATGAAGCTTAAACACCCTTAATATATTCAAATTTGAAAAAATAAATATTTATATATATTATCAATGACCTCAGGGTCATCACCAAATTCTTGGATCACTTTCACTCAGGATATAAAGGCTCAAGAACATCTCTACAACTTACTCAAAACTTCCAATTTACCTCAAAGACCAGTCATGGTGACTTAGACCTTCAGCACATGTGTAGATAGTTTCAATGAATTATGATGAATTTAATGCTACTATGAGATATATATATATATATATATATATATATATATATATCTCATAGTAGCATTAAATTCATCATAATTCATTGAAACTATCTACACATGTGCTGAAGGTCTATATATGATATTCATATGTAAATATCATATGTTCGAATGGAAAATATTAGTCTTGCAGACCAATTTCTTGACCTTATATCATACAATCTTATTTGAACCAGAAAGGTCATTTTGTGAGTAACCTTTTCACCATATTCACTAACTTAAAAAACTTATTAAAAGTATGAAAATGACTTAAAACTCATAAACAAACTCTTCATGCACTTTTTTGGATCAATCTAACATGATCATACCCTCAAATCCATCTTTTCATCTCTGTAGGGGTTTTGTACTATTTGTGCCATTGAGTCTATCTGTGATTGGCTAACTTGGATGACCAAATTAGAAAATTTTAAAGCTATAAAATATCCATAAATAATCATGGAAATGAAAAATGAATCTTTATATTCTTCTACCATCCA
The DNA here is from genome assembly GCA_037957365.1 of Torreya grandis. Lineage (NCBI taxonomy): Eukaryota > Viridiplantae > Streptophyta > Pinopsida > Cupressales > Taxaceae > Torreya > Torreya grandis. The sequence continues at coordinate 6,032,873 of JARHVA010000045.1, forward strand.
TTTTCTTTTCTTGACCAATACAACTTTTGGGAGCTATAACAAATTCTTGATAAATAAGCCTATATCTATGCATTTTCTCTCTCATCTAACCACCATCACCTGGAGGTACTTGGGAGAGTTGGATAAATTATAAAATATTTTATATTTGAATTTGAATCCAGCTTTAACTTATTTAAACAAGATATTTCACAATAGGTCCTTATTAGGGTTTTAGGGAGGTTTAACATAGGTTTTGGTGTTAACGATTGTTCATAAAAGACTACCCCTTAAATCCAAAACCAATGACTAGAGATGTTATCTAGGAACATTTAACATCTATAATTAATATCTCATGTTCCCATTTAGAGGTTACATATGCGAATGAACATATAAAAGTGCTTCTTGGGTCTTGAGATCTAATTTTATGAACTCGAGAAGGCCTAAAACACTGATTCATGAAATTTTATTCAAACCATGACCTCAAAATTTGTGAACATTCCTAAAAGAAATTATATCACCTCTATTCATGCTCACATATGAATTATTTCCTTGAAATATGATCTTCATACCTCATTAGGCTAGGCGGGTCTAAGAGAGGTCTATGTGTAGGCTTAGTCTAAAGGTCCTACCTCTGCAGGCTTACCCTAAAAATCTCATGAATGATTCAATACCTCACATAAATGATCAAATAATTCCATAAAACCTTCAAATTCTCATGTTTATTTATTTTCATGCACATACCTCTTCATGTCATGACTAGGCTTCTTATGCACTTTGACATCAATGACTTGTACCTTCATACAAACATAAGACATTAGTTTAATTAAAATTATCTCTTTATCTTTCTCTCATGACATCAATAACAATACTCAACAACAATTTGGCTAGAGTCTTTGTCATGATGAAGTGTCCTAAGGGTTTGGCATGGAGCACCTCCTAGATGAGTCATTAGTGATGTGTGATAAAGGGAACACAAAGATGCTAAAGATTTTAGAGACGCTATTCAGATAAATAGAAATCATAAACTTGTGTACATTATGTGAGACTAGTGTAAGTTGTTTCAATGTCTTGATCAACTGAGTAGAGAGGAACCTAGTCTATGAAATTATGGTCATGTGTGTCCAACACTATGATGAGTACATGAACTAATGGTTAGATAAGGTAATCTATGGCCTTATTTTACTTCCATTTCTTATGCTTGATCATGAGATGGAAATATTTCAAGTAAGTCATCCATTTCATGTGGCACACATTTCCTAGTTTATTCTATGACTATAGGAACTAAAGTGGTTTATGGTCTGAATGAATAATTGTCTCTTTTTAGAGAATGAACAATTGTCTCTTTTTATAGAATGTATTGTCATAATTAATTAATTTCTTTCACAATAGCATATAGTTCCTTCTCATAGGTGGAGTCCCTTTACACTATGTCATTGCATGTCTCAGAGTGGTAGGTGACCAGATGCCCTTACTACATGAGAACTACATCGAGTGCATAGTCAGATGCATAAATGTGTATTTCTAAGGGTTGCATAATGTCAAGAATTGTAAGAACATGCATTATATAGAGGAATTTATTGAGTTCCTCAAAATCACATTATTATGCACGTGTAAAATCAAACTTGGCTTTGGCATGCATGAGTTAGATGAAAGCCCAAGAGATGTGTGAGAAAACAAGGAATACCTTGTGGTATAAGTTAGAAAGTATAATAAAAACCATAAATTTTATGAGAATGTGAAGATTAGGCCAATCTTGGATTACTTTAATCTTCTTTGAAACTAATTTTATGCTAGTGTAATCAATGGTGTATCCCAGGTATTAGGTTTGTGTAGTGCTAAATATACACTTTGATAAGTTGGATTGAAACTTGAGATGACACAAAGTGTCTAAGATGCATGAGATGCATTCCATATGCTCCTCCTAAGTCTTGCTGAATATGAGAATGTCATCCAAGTATATGATGATGAAGGATTTTAAGAATGGCCTAAGTAGATCATCCATCAAGTGCATGGAAGTGGTTGGTGCATTAGTTAGGCCAAAATGCATGAAAAACAATTTATATAATCCTTATCAAGTCTTGAATGTTATCTTCTATATGTCTTTGGGATGGACTAAAACTTGATGGTAACCTGACTTAAATTTAATCTTGGTGAAGTATTATACACCTTGGATTTTGGTCTAGAAGGTTGTCAATACGCAATAGTGGCTACCAATTCTTTACTATGATTTTTTTGAGTGTGTAATAGTCTATGTAGAGTCACCAAGACCCATCCTTCTTGGGTGTGAGAACCATTATATTCTTGCAAGGTGAAGATCTAGGCTCGACCTTACCTTGATCAAGAAGCTCTTGAATTTGGTGATAGAATTTATCATTCTTCCAAATTGATCTGCAATAGAGGGGGATATTAATAAGAGGGAATATAGAAACAAAATCGATGCAGTGCTTTTCTTTGTAGTGTGTTATAAGGCCTTCAAATTCTATGAATACTTTACTACTTTGCTATAATAACCTATCAAGTTGTTTCTACTACGACAATGTGTAAGTGTTGAGCATTGCTAGGGTGTGCTTTAGTTTTGATTGCACGTGTGTTAAAGTAGACCATGAGTAACACAAACTTTTACATGTATGAGATGAGCTTGCACATTATTTGGTAGAGACCAAGGTGAATTTGGTCATGGGTGGTAACTCAAAAAGGTCGTATAATTGATCTTGCACATGAATAGTCCAACACTATGGCTTGGCTCAATATGTAGCTTCATAGTCATATAAGTATGGTCTTCCTAGTAAGATGCAATAAACCTCAAAAGGTATAATGTCACAAGTGACATTGTCTTCCATAGGCTTGAATTTGTACTAAAAATCACATTACCACTGGACCTATATATATTTCCCCTACTAGAGCTTCCCTAAAGAGTATGGATTTAGATGCACAACAATGGTAAGACTAAGGTGTGAGATGTAGATTATGTGATGATGTTCTTATGACTACCACTATTGATGATGATGTGGAGAAGCTGACCCTTCAACTAGAACTTGGTTTGGAAGAGACATTTGTACTCTTTAGAGATGTCAATTGTAGTGGTATTGGTGCTTAGACAAAATGTGAATAGATTAGTGTTATCCATTGATGTGGGTCTTGATTTAGACTGTATGAGTAGGGATTAATGCATGTGGTATTTAGAATAATTATGAGTGGATGAGTGATGGTGATGGAATCAATTATCACCAAATTTATTCTTGCATTTATCTAAAACGTAAGACACTATAGCCTTTGAGGGTTGAGAAATATTATGGTGGTACTCTCCTTTATGAGAAGTGTGTTGTTGCTTCTGTATAGATGGTTGTAATGTGGATTTATGTGAGCTCTAGGCCTTACACATTGTATTGGATGAAGAGGTGACATGCTGCTTTATCTATACCTTGAAATCAATATTTGTAGGATTGCAATATGCTTTACCCAAAGTGTCATAAGTCAATAACCCCATATCCACATGGACATAAAGTGAGAGTCCACAGATGTAATTTTGTATTTTATGTTGTTACCTCAAGTTCTTGTGTAGGAGAACAAAGTAGTCATGAAAAATGTTGGTGTAGTTTTCTATGAACTAATATTTACACTAGCATAGTTATTGGAACTTGATGTATTCATCTTAAAAATGGTATAGAGGGTAGTATTCATCCTTCAGTGTGTCAAACAAATTCTTGCAAGATTAAATTGAAACATACTCTTGCACATGTTGTGGGCTTAATCTCTCCCACTAGTGAATGATTGATATGGACATCTTCAGTACTACAAAGGTGATCTTCTGAGTATGCCTCAAGTTATCAAATCTAAACGTCCAATGATTTGGAATCAATATTACTTGTGAATAGAGGGATGTGAATATTGACTTGAACTTTGAAGGGAATTTGTTGTTAAAACCAATATTGAGAAAATTTTAGGGGTGTGGTAAAAGGCCTCAGATTGAGTTGTACCATTAATTCATGTAAATGGAAAAAAAGTTTAGTGTGTTGTGCCTCCAATGTGTTAGCAATGAGATTTTATATCTCAGGGGCTACATTAGCTAGATTCTTGGTATGAGCCATCTTACTTTTTCTACAATTTTATTCTAAAATAGAACTTGACAAACCTTCCTTCTCAAGTTATACTCGCATGTTTATAGGCATAGAAAGAAATACATATATTCAAATCTGATTCTAATTATCCTCACCACTAAGCCTAGGACCAAATGTGTGAGGAATAACTGGGTTTTGGTTGTGTAGATAGAATAGGCAAAGCTAATTAAGAAAGAAAAAACTAAACACATTTAATGGAGCAAAAATATTATTTACAAGAAATACAACTTTTATTCATTAATAGAGAATAGGGAAAAGTGGTATAATGTGCTATAGTGCATGTTTTACATAGTAGATATGCAAAACATGCTATCTATTTTTTGAATGTATAGAGCATCAACCTTTAGTCAAATGTGTATGTTACATACATAAATAATTATAATACAATATCAATTACAATTGCTACCACTTACCAAGAAGATGGTTGCATCAATTCATTTTCCATAATGGATGATGGTTGAACTACCTAATATATGGTTGAAATACCTAACTAAATGTCTGAGAGGTTCCAAGATGATAAGTGCCACTTTTCAAGCCACACATTTTGAAAAATTTAATACATGGATGCATTGAAAGTGATGTATGTGTTCAAAGAGCAAGCATAGTAACAATGTGATGAAGTTCACAAAGCTATGAGTAAGCATGAGCTTAGTGTGTAGACATATGAAAAATCGAAAGTGTAGCAATGGTGCACATGTTTGGTAAGCAAGTGCAAGAATAATGTGAGGAAGTGCACAAATCTTGGAGTGAGCATAAGTAGAGTACACAGACTTGTAAACCAACTTTAGGCAAGGAGTGCACAAGATTGGGTAAGAAGTACATGTCCTTTACATTAGAGTGAATGAGGAGTGAACTTGGATATGTGGGATCTATGCACAAATAAACTACCCTTTTATATTTTTAATATACTAGCATAACTAGGTGGCTACCCTTTACGATTTTTTAACCATCTTGGCCCTACTCATGATGTTTAAGGTTATCCAACAAAGTTTGTGTAAAACTTGTGAAAACTAAAAAATTGAAGTGTGTAGTACCTATTAGGTGGATAGTGGCATGATTTGATTTGGATGTGTAGTAGGCTACTACTCTACTAGCTCTACTTGTGATTCGAAAGAATCACTTGGTTGCACAAAATTTGTTGGTGGGATTTGTTGTTGTTGGGTGTCTACTTTGGGCTTCAGGGCTATCTTCTTTAGTTATAAGATCTACTAATTTTTTTGTGGTGGAATGAATTGAGGCTCATACAAAAATTGAGAAATGAAAGGATCAATCTATGAAATATATTAATTAAGCATCTTCTAGTCCATTATTTCTTCTCTCACCATAGAAAGTATTATGCATAGTGGGATCTAGATTACCATCAAGTTCTGCACATCTTCATGTTTTGTGATAGTAATGGGTGCTTTAGCATTAAATGCCTTGATCTAGATATATAGAACCAACTCATCCATTTAATCTGCATGCCTTTCAACTTATTAGCCAACAAATGTAGTATATAAAGTGTCATTGTGCCAAGACTAAGTTTTTTCATAGTGGCATCCCTTGAACGTAATAATTTTTTGAGGGTGTTACCCATCACATCCAAAGTATTAGTTTGATCATCCATTATAGTTTTGGCTTTATCTACTATTTTAAACTCTAGTTGAGTAGAAGCTAATGACTTATGAAGGTGTTGCTTCTAATTTAACATCCCTTGTGCTATCTATTTTGCTTTCTATGCAACAATATCCAAAACCTACTCGTATTCCTTGACTGGTTCATAGATTGCCTTCATCTTTGATTTTATGTTCTACCCCTATGTTCTCAGTGCTTGTAGGTGTTACGCAACCATCTAATTATTTGTAAGCTGACTCAATAAAGTTGTGAATTGTTTTTATTATAGCATCACTTGGTCGCCTAAGACTTGTATAACTAGTGTTGGATAACCATTATTGATTATTTGGTGCACATTTTTAAGATACCAACTAAATTTTGTATTATTGTTTCACACCTAAAAAAATTATTATTCTAAGGCCGAATCCTTTTATGAAATAGACTCTTGAAATATAGTAGTGCCTTCAATCTACTTAGTTAATGACAACTGAGTAACATCTAGGGATGTTTCAAGTGAAGTGGTAGTAAGTGCCATGGATGTGGTTGAAAGCATAGCAAGAAATGACATGAATTGAGCCAAAGGAAGAGAGAAAGTGGTATACTAGGTAGATGATGCAAGAACATCCCATAACCACTGGCTAGTGATTTGAGGTTTCGATTGTGAATCCTCCTCCTTGGCACTTATTTGTGTTACTAGTTTGTACTATTCTACACTCTCTACTTCTTCCTTTGATCTAACCTCTTTTTCTTTTCTAGCTTAAATCTTAGCTTCAACCTTAGCCTTAGCATCTAACTCATCTTGGGCTTTGGCTTGCACCTCAGCCTCAGCCTTAGCTTTAGATTCAACTTTGTCTTTCACTTCCACATCAACCTTAACTTTGGCTTATGCCTCAACCTTAGCTTTGACTTATGCCTTAGCCTCATCTTTGGCCTTAACTTAATCTTTGGATTTTTTCTTAGTTGATTATTATTTAGATATGTTATTTGTTTGTTCATCTTTAATGTATTTCTCTTATTTGGCATTTTTTTCCTCTTGAGACTTTGTTTGTGTTACTGATTCTCACTGCTTTTGTTGTGTAACCTACATTTCTTGCAATTTTTTGTACTACCTCTTTTTGATCCTTTTTCTTCACCTCTACTTCTTTGGCTCATTTATTGTGAGCCTTTGATTCCTTGGCTTGATTTTGTGTAGCCTCTACTTTTTTGTATTGCTTATTTTTAGCCTCTACTTCTTTGGCTTGCTTCTAACATGTCTCCTACCTAGCTTATTTTTGGTGTTGCTCTTATTGTGCAACTGCATGTTAATTTCACTATTATTCCTCTACCACTGCCTTTTTTATTTGCTTCTTTTTTATTTAATTTTATTCTTCCTTTCTCTATTTGTTCTCAATCTTATTTTACTCTTCCTTTGAGTCCTACGATTCTTGTGTAGCTTTTGTTTGTGGCTCTGGCTTTGGAAAGTTGGTCTCTTTACATTCTTCCATAAGATTTGGTGAGTTTAGTATTGTTATTGATTGTGAATATTTAGAAATAAAGGATTCAAATAGAATACTATTCTACATATCTACCTTCTTTATTGATGTAGGAGGGGTAGTGAGGCTCATATTTTGCTTCTTTATAGCCTGACCTTGGGGTTGTGGTTTGTGCTTCTGATGCTTGTTGCATTTCCATCTCTTCTATTTGTTCTCTAAAAGACACCCTTATTTTTTTTTTTTTTGGGATGGTCTTGCTAAATGATGAGTCCTTGGTTTGTGTGTCAAGGCTAGAGGTAGATTCTATTACGTATGATACTCTTTTCAATGCATAGTAGAAGATCCCATATTTGGATCTTTATGGAATATTTTGACTGCTAATTTTTGTTGAGGTACTTCTTGACTTAGAGTTTCAAAAACAATGGGGGGGTTGAGTGATGTTAATCTAAAGGTCATATATACCTAATTTCACACTAATTTATAGAATAAGAGCTATTTTTATTCTTTGTGCTCATAAACATCATCACCAATGTTTTTCAGTATAGACTTCAGGACTTCATGTTTATCAACTCCCAATTCTGGCAAGTCACACTCAATGATGATTTTTAAGACATTTAGATTTTCTAACCATGAATTTATTTGCTAGTTCTCTTCTTTGGTGGTGGTGATGAGGATGTTCATGCTAGTGACTTTATTTTGATTTTGTTTGGATGCAAGGGAGTTGCTTCTATTTATGGTGGAGTCTGTGGTTGCACTTGTGGTTTTCCTTATGCTTGCTCATGCATGGGTTGTTGTCCTCTTAGAGGGATGGAATGTAGAGGTTGTACCTTAATTGTAGATAGATATTTATACCTCGAAACTTATACTTGTGCATCCAACATCAAGATGAAGAATTGCATTTAAATTTTAGTTGGTGTTGATAACTCATGCACTTTGATTTGGATGCCATTGTGCAACTTTGTAACCAATATATGCTATCTCAGATACTGCACGACATCTTGGGGTGTTCTTTGGTATGAATTGATAAAGGCTAGAGACTCAATCCACCATGTATTAAACCACCCTAATTGATCATAATATTTCATTTTTTGGGTCTACACAATGTTTGTGAATGTGCTAGTATGCAAAAATATATAGTTAGGTTGACTGGTCCTTTTGGTGATGAATAATTGATATTAGAATGCCTGGGAGGTGCCTATGAGTATCTTTTCAATGTTGGTAGTTAACTCTAAGGATAAAAAATCAATCCATTTAAAGCCTTTATGGAGGTGTATCATGCGATATATAATATCAATAACCCCTTGCTTATCTTATTTTTTAGTCTACCAAAACCTCTTTTTAATGCATTTGACAAAAATGTACAACAAAGCATCATATATTAAATCAATTGGTATTATTTTTATCTCCCTTATTTTTTAATTATCCATGGTGTCCAAATGAATTCGTGGAGTGATGGACTTGTAGGGGAAAAGGGATTTTCCATGAGATGGGAGGCCTATTGCTTGTGCCATAGTCTGAGCATTGATCCAAATTATGACATCCTAGGATAAATGAATATCCCATTCATTATAGCTATTCATAAGAGTAATAATTAACTCATAAAGATGTCCAAATATAGGCAAATTGATAAATATTTCTACATCTAAGCTTCGCAGTAATGTGGGAGCACTAGGTTTCTTACTTGTGTAACTTTTTATAGCCTAGGAGAAAATATAGTAGTTTTTGCTTGATCAATGAAGTTTAAGGGGTCAGCGTAATTATATTTATTTTTTTGTATCCTTAAGCTAATCCCCATTTCCTCTTTTTTACTTATCCTAGAGTATAATCAATAATTGATCTCTGTCCATGGTTATTATGGTGATCTTGGTTGAATGCTTTCTTTACTTGTTTCAGCTCTGGTGTGCAATCTGTGTGCAAGATGTTTTGAAAGCATATCAAAAAATTCATTTATTATTCATATGGAATGTATGTGTTGTCCATGCTCTTTATTATATACTTTTTGGCACCCAAATCTATCTAGATGAATAGTTTAAAAATGTTGATTGGTTACGCATGAGTTTTCCCTCAAAAATTAATTTCACTTGACTTTCATTTGATATGATAGTGACCCTTTTACATCTAGACTCTTTAATTCATTTGTTGGTAGTTATATGATATGATGGGATGTTCTTTCATTCATCCTAATTCTTTTATGACCCCACTTGTGATTTGATCACATAATCTGCTTTGGAAAAGATGCAATATGCTCAAGTGCCTTATCATTAATGGTATTAAATGACCATTATATGTCCTTTCACCATACCTATATTGTTAACATAAATATCTTAAAATTATTTGATGACCATGGTTTAGTTGTTTCCAACTGTCTTCACGATATCTCTGTGAATCGATCATAGTTTACGATACTCACTCTTTCATCTATGTTCTAATGTGTTGTAATCCCAAGAAAACACTATAAAAACACTCTAACCCTAACAAAATAAATAAAAAAACAAAAAATAAAATTAAAAAAAACCCTAATCTACATGGTGCTACTCGACACCCTCTCTTTTTAGCATCAAGAATGATATATAATAAGGATGGTAAGGCTTTAACATACGTCCATTAACATGTCTTGATAATATGGTTTCCTACAAATATTTTAACATAATGGTACCTTTTTGTGAGACTTAATGAATAATGTAGAGTCCCTTTCAGCTAATGTGTATTTCTCTTTGGAATTCCTTAAACCTGCTATCATACATCAATATTACTTGTTTTGGATGAAATTACTTAGATTATAAATTACAATCATGCCATGTCTTCTGGATTAAATTATAGATTTCTTGCATCCACTCTTCCCTTTATCAAATTTACTTAATTATAACCAAGTCCATTAATATTTAATTTAGATAATATTGGCCAACTAGCCTCATAACCGTTACAATGCATAGAATTTAAATAATTTACTGCATAGGCATTATTGCCTCAAGAACATAAAAAAACTAGAAGGGAGTGAAACACATGGCATGCTTGTAATTTATTTTTTATGACTAAAGAATTATAGGAATGAGATCCTCCCAATCATCCTTTTGCACATTACATGTCTTCATTGACATTTTTCCCAATACTTTGTTTGATGTTTCAGCTTGTCCATTTTCTTGAGGGTGATAAACTATGCTATTATAGTGCGAGATCATAAAATCCTCACTGAGAATTTTGACAATGTTATTTAGGAAATGCATTCCTCTATCATTGACTAGTTTGATTGGGAATTTGAATCTTATAATAATATTTTCATCTAATAATTTGGTATCATCCTTTGTACTACAACTTGGGGTTGTAACAACTTCAACCCATTTGGTGAAGTAATCTATTACGGTAAAAATGTACCACACATGACTTCATTTGTTTGGGGGACTTATAGGTTTGATAAAATAAATTCACCATTGTTCAAATGGTTATTATTATGATCATTGATACTAAAGGCATATCATCACACTAATTTGGCTTTCCAATTCACTCAAACACATTCTAATGCTTAGCTACCTTGTGTGCATCCTGAAATAAAGTTGACCACCAGAGACCCCTCTAAGATTTTTATTGTAGTAGCTTTGCCTATGAAGTGACCCCCTATAATTTATTGCTATAATTATTAAAGAAGTTATGGTTATTCTTGCTCTAATGCTACTCTACACATCACTTCATATTTCATAATCTTGTACAGAAATCAATTGATGAGACTATATGGGATAGATTGGATGACCATTTTATTTTTATCCCTTTCCATATAATGTTTAGGGAATGTTTATTGCTCCAAAAAGTTTTCAATTCCCTCCATATTATTTAGGATTACAATATCCATGAATAAGTGTGTATCTAGGGATTCATCCTCTATTTATTCTAGTTATTCACCATTTTATAGTCTGCTTAGATGATATGGACTGACATTTTCATGACCTAGCTTTACATTGATTCAAAATTAAAACTCTTGAAACAACATGATCCACCTAGAGATCCATCCCTCCAACATTTACTTATTAACCATGTATCATAATACATGGTAGTTAGTAAAAAATCAAATGGTATGGCCAATAGATAGTGTCAAAAAATTTGTAATTCAAATACCATAACTAAAACCTCTGTTTCTATAGTGGTATAGTTCTTTTCTATTGCTGATAACTTCCTACTGATAAAATGTATGGGGTGATCCAACCCACCATCCCATGGTTGTGCTAAGATAACCCCTATTGCAATACCAAAAATATCCACATGTACATGGAATGGCTTTTTCCAATTAGGAAAAACCAAATAAGTGCAATTATCAACCTTTTTTTTAAGATTGATAAATGCTACTTCACATTTTGAGGTCTAGTGAAATTTTATATCTTTGGATAACAATTTTTCCATAGGTGTAGATATGGTTGTGTATCCTTTGATAATTTTTCTATAGTATCCCATATGATCCAAAAAGGTACGCACTTTCCTAGAGTTGGTTGGGGATGACATCCCCAATATTATAACAATATTAGCTTGGTCCATCAAAATGCCATCACTACATACAAAATGGCCCAAGAAAACACCAAAATATGTGAAAACTAAGCACTTATTTAAATTCAAATCAATGTGTAGCTATCGACAACATTCTAACATTAGTCACATTTTTGAAAGATGCTCTTTAAATAGAGAAAAGATAACCTAATCATCTAAATATACTTCTAAGAAATCTTGAATTAAGTCTTTAAATGTAGTTACTACATCTCTAGATAAAACTACTAGTGCATTCTTCACACCAAAAGGTATTACCTTATATGCGAATGATATTCATTCTATGGTAAAACTAGTCTTAACTTGGTCCTCTTCTATGATAAAAATCTGATGGTACTCACTAAATCCATATATGAATGAGTACACTTTGTGACCTACAACTAACTTAAAGACATCATCTGTGAATGATATTATAAATAGATCATTAGTACAAACATCATTGAGTGTGTGGTAGTCTATATAAACCCATATCTCCCTAGACTTCTTTAGCTGTATCACTATGGGACTCACCCAGTCTAATTTTTCAATTAGATAAATGATTCCAACTTCTTACATTCAATCTAATTCAGCCTTTACTTTTATTTTCATATTAGGGTTTAGCCTGTACAAACACTTTTTAGCAGTTTATTTTTACTCTTTCAAATCTGTGTGCATATCTCACAATGATGGATTTGTACCTTTTATTTCAGATAATTTTGTTAGAAAAATATCTTGATAGTCATGTAATAGCTATAATGCCTCCAAGATCTATTCCTGTCCCCAATAATCTTCTATAGTCACAAGCTTAAGAATTGAATCTATTCCTATGTTTTCTTCAATATTTTTCAAGGGTTCTTGATACACTTTGTTTGATGCATTGGGTAGATCCTCTCATAGAGTGAACTCTCCTTCCTATTTTGGAATGTTTATATTTAACAGTCTATCTTTTTTAACTTGTTCTTCACTTTGGGATAGTGTTTGTTCATCTTCACTCTCCAATTCAAAGAATCCTTACAAATCCAAATCTCTACCACTATTGCTAGATTTTGTTAACTCATTTATTATTCTATTACAAGGTTTAATAAGAACTTGTTCTTATTGACTTGTCTTATAATTGTGAAGCACCATATTCAAATCATGAGTTGCTTCCTACTATGATGATGAATCTATTATAACTCCCAAATATTTTGCTCATCCATGATGTAGAAAGATTTTAGGTTTAAGTAATGTATTATGTATCAAAGGTTTATCATCCTCAAACAAAAAAGTTTGAATGAAATATCATTGCACTTCTGTCTAATGTTTGGTCTCTCTTTTATTCTCTTGATGCATGTACCAATCCATTGGTAGTGGTGCTAGTGTGTGGTTAAAAATGTGCACCCAATAACTTGGATCCATTATTTGAAAAGACCATATTTCTACACATTGATGAATGTGTAGCTCAAGGCATTAACCTTGAAATAATGACCATTTAGATTTCACTGTAGGTTATAACTGAAATCTCACACATAAAAATTCACATACTTCCTCCCAATGTATCTTTGGATCTCTATGCATTTCCCACCAAGTCATAGTAGTACCTTTTAACACATAAATCAGTGTATTGACTCTTTGATCGACCTCTAACACATGGTGCTCTAACCTCAAGATGTATGCATTAAGGTCCTTTATCATGAAATATTGAGGTAAATAATATTTGGTGGTGAGCACCATGCGTAGAGGTTGTAACTTATGATATAACCTTGCTTAGTTCAACATGTGAGTGTTTGAATCACCACTTATGGAAGATGCTATTTCCTAATGTAAAACACCCTTCAAAGTAGGTTTGATATAATCCATCATTATTACACCTATATTATATAGGACATCCACTATTAACCTAGTAGGAGATCACACCAATGGATAGGTACAACCTTCAAGTTGAAATTGTGGCATTGGTAATTTGTTATTACCAGCTTGTTAGATGGTTACTTTTTTTTCCTATGATTACTCCATCCATGGATTAAAAAAATAATACTTGACAACTCACAATGCATTCCTCTATGTATTTATTCTAACTTTAAACAAACTATCATCATTGTAATCATACAGTGACTATGGTTCCTTAGAAATTATGTTAGTATTTTATTTTGATTTATTCAAAGGGATGACAACTATATTATCTCCTTGATGAGCCTCTAGTTTGTTATGCACTGTGTTAATAGTCATTTGATCATCATAAGGCCATTTATTACCAATTAAGGTAGGGTAATAGGTAACTTCAATATTCATATCATTAACTTTAAAATCATCACATAGACTTAGCTTGTCTAGTCTAATCTCCACATCCTCATGATGACCAATCTATTCTACCCACCCATAATCTACAAGGTCAATGGTGAAAGGACTGTAGCTTATGTGTGGCCTACCAATAGCTTCCCATGTTTATCTTAGGATCATATTAATATTACTCCCAAAATTAAATATGGTGTTCATAATTTCATAACATGAAAGCTTAATATCCATACATGAGTCAACATCTTAAGGATTCTTAGTTTTCACATACTAGATAACTTTATTTGTATGTTATTACCCTTATACACACATTCCAAAAAATTATATAAGAGGTTGATAATATTTTGTGATATATCCTCATTACATAGTGTAATGAGTAATTTTAGTAAATTTGTCAAAGCAGCTACAACTCTTTCCTACTTTATTATATGCACAATCTGTCCATACATCTATTCATCAATGGATGTTATTACTCCTTTGAATTTATTTTAATATTATATATTTTTTATAACTTGAGATACTTGCTACATCAAATTATTCTCCCTTATAGGATTATGATATTGACTAGGCTAATTTTTTTTAATTCCCTAATCTATTGGCATTTCTAAAGGTGGAAATCCTTGTTATAAATGCTATTCTATGGTAACTACCTAGATGAATGTATTTTCCTTAGGTTGCACATTGATCAAGTTTAAATTTCACACCAAATTATCCTTCCTTTGTTTATCAAGCACTAGATAATCTTACATTTGATGTTGGCTTTTAATTATGTAGTACACACAGTAGGTTTATCTCTGTGGATTAGTAGGGCAAATCTTTGCATAGTGATTGTATTCTCCACATGAATTACATTACATAAGTGGTTGATATTTTCAATTGTAATTATTGTGGCCTCCTTGATACCCTATTTTTATCCTCCCTTGTATCATCCTCTATAGTCACCTCTATTTTATTGGTATCACCATCCTTTCAACTATTGTCCAACATATCTTCCTTATTGGTTTTATTGTATGTAGTTATTGAAAGCACAATCAATGAGGCGGGGGTGAATCACTGATGAAAGCAAATCAAATTCAATTCCAATTCTTCAAAATCTTTAACATTAAACATAATCATTCATGAAGTATATAAAACATTCATTGTAATGAACAAAGAAAACAATGTAGGATCAAAGCACATGACACATGAATTATGCGAGAAACTCTCATGGGGATAAAAACCACTTGAAACAAGATTTGGATTAATATGATATAAATATATTGATTCAATTTAGATCAGCACCAATTGATCAAGGATAACCCACCCCTCAATTTAGTCAAACACCCACTTGACCTTTAACTAGCACCAACTAGTAAGGAGGCTACAACCCACTAGATGATCAAAAACTAACTCAATCACCTCTAAACTAATATCCACCTATGATTTGATGTCTTACACACCTGATGATGGTATTATTTTTTTATAACACATGTAAACCTACATTTCTACCTCATACAATCTTCTTCCTCTTCTACATCACTCAACTTAACAAATATACCTATTTAGCTTTGAAATAAGCAATACAATTAGCTTAGCACTTTCAACACCACTGTCTAATCTTAACGACATGTTCAAAATTTATTCTAATGTTTTTCATGCCCTTACATACTTATACAAATTCTCATACCATTCTCTTCACTCTTCAATTATTTAACAATCAAAACCTTTGCGCTAGGTCACCAAAGTAAAATAGGCCTAATAGCCTTGAAACAAATCTACTTACTTGTTCATGACCTAAAAAAAATAATGTTATACCATTGTCACATATTTAAAATGATGTTTTGATGGTTTTTATGGCCTCTTACCCTTCTAAAAATTCATATATAATTCACTTCACACACTAATTGTCTAACAAGAACAATAAGGCCAAAATGGCCTTCTACATATGCATTATTCTTTTTCCAATGAATCTTGGTTCACCATAACACTTTCCTTAACCCTTAAGTCTTCTCTCCCACTTGGATCAACATCAAAATATATTGTATGATATGTTACATACAATATACATCAACTCATTACGTTGGCCATGCTTTAAATGGCTCAAAAAAACATATTAGGCTTAAGTAAGACCTAAGCAATTAGCCCTCTATTAGGCCACATGTTACACTTAGATACTAATAGCCCTTAACCAAAGATGGACTCCTTTTAAAAAATTTAACACAATGTCCTCAATTCCATATCTATGTTTAACAAGTCATACAACACTTTCAAGACACTCACTCACCTTATGAAACCTCTTTTATCCCTCAACTTTCAATAGATCCCATGGAGACCTAATTCAACTTCACATAAAACTTTAAGCCACTATGGTCCAGATGGCCCTTACCAATGAACAAAACCAATTCAACCAATTTAACTAAATTATATATGATTATTTTCCATGCTTAAGAAAAATTAAATCATTCACTCATACTCTGAAACCTCCATTAGGTCTGAAAGACCTATTAGGATTAATTAGCCCAAAAATATTATCCTCTCAAAAGAGGCTCAAACTAATTGAATATAAACTTTCCATGTACAATCCACATATGGATGGAAATACCAAGACCTCAGGAACATAATAAAATCCATAAGACACCTTCATTAAGCTTCCAAAGACTCATAAACACCCCTGCAAGAAGCCTACTCAAACTTGAAATAATTATAGTCAATAAAAGTTAACATTGACCTACCATAACTACACCTGTACGGACATTAAAAATTGAAAATCACTTTTAGGATGATATAGATGGAGTCTAATTAATTTTTTATTTTTATACCAATAATATTTTATCAATAAGTTTTTTTCTACAATCATTTCTTTGCACTCTAATTTATTAATTAAAAAAATAGTCAATAATAATCAACTCTCACATGCAATAAATGTAGTTGTATAATTATTCAAACCTCCTAATCAATTTTCCTAGATAGAACTTGAAACCCTCTACCAATTTAATTTTTACACCACCAAAAAATTCATATTCTATAAAAGTTATAAATAAAATAATATTGTCTGGTTTTCCTTTATAAATTCAAACATTTGAATTCCAATGGTCACTTGATATTGCAAATTTGGCAAGTATGGAAAATAGTGAAATTTGTTTGGGAGACCAACTTCTCACTTTAATATCTTTTTCTAGACACCATGTCAAGACCTAAAATTTTAACCACATGATCTAAGCACAAATCTAAACAAACTCATGTGACCAATTTCTTCTGTCACCTTCACACATGTGAATGCTGACATCATCAATTTGCTTGCTCATGAAGTTCTACCAAGATGACTCAGATCACCTAGACCTTCACAAGACTATTATAATGTATTCATTTCACTTACATAATTACACCAAGAATATTTACCCCTCATTTAACCCCTTAAACATGGTTAATCACCTCAAAGGCCTACACACATGATATACACTCTCATATCCACTTGGAACCTATCACTTTGTCATTAATGCATTATGTACTAAGATCACCTTAACAACACTGAAAATAAATGCATCTCAAGATTATTTTCAATAATATACCCCTTTTTCATTGATGTAAAACACCTTTTAGAATGATATCTCCCAAAGTGAACAACTCATTCATTCTGAACTTTCTCCTTTTGACATTAATGACAAAGGGTCTCTTCCTCAACATGCCAATTTGATCCTTGGACCTGTCAAACTATTAATAGAGATTATAAATCTCCCAATAACATCATTATTATTTCATATAACCTATTATAAAACCATACTCAACCATACAATCTCTTTGGAAGTCAAACATCTCACATATGCTCCACCTCACTCTATGCATACCTTGCTTATAATCAATTGAAGAGAACATACCTCTATCTAAATTTCTGTTTGATTCTTAACATATAAAAAACATGCCCAAATTTCACACAATACTAAAGAAACCTGAGTTATCTCCCCTAACTCCATATTCCATCAGAAAAAAATCCAAAATATTGCAAACATATACAAGCAAACTCTCTTACAAGAACATATCTTGAATGGATCCATCTTCATCCACACATAGGCTACCACAACTATCTAATATAATTTCATGAGATATCTAAATCAAATGATGATATTATTTGATCCAAATGACCTCTTTCAACTATCTACAAACCTTCTCATATGTAGCAAACAACCACAACTGAACTGAACAAAAATAACATGCTTAAAGAAACTAAACTTACCTGAATCCATGCTTATAAGAGTTCTTCAAGCTACCATCATGAAAAAGCTACCTCATTAGGCCATCTATGGATGAAATCTGATTGCATTAATTCCTTCCTTCTACTAAAATATAAACTTACATTCACAAGCTTAGCCCTTAAATGACCTCTCTCTTTCACAAGAAAAGATACTCCTCTCCTAGGTCACTTTAAAGAGATACATTGCAAATAAAGATACATAACTTTGAAATTCTCATACCTTTACACCAAGGGACTATCTATAACACACCATAAAATTATTAAACACTTTAATATAATAATTTTACACCTTATCACCAAGTTTTGTGACCCAAATCATTGTACAACCCAAGATACACCATGTCAAGGGTTTCTTGCATTAGAACCCTTATTCCAACCGAGGACACTCAAAGTAAGATCTTCTTCCAAAAACAACTTTAGATATTCAAATCACTTATCATAGATTTAAATAGGTGATATATATCTTTAAAAATATTTAAATCAAATGAAATAATCCATACTCAATTATATGCATATCAAGATAAAGAACATACCTTGACCCATTGACTAGTCTCTCACTTATCAACCTTGTAACACCATTCCATGATGATCCAAATGATTGAGTAATGCCTCTATGAATCATAATAGAGACACATCACCTTAAAAGTCACTTATAACACTTGAAACTTAGGATATTACAAAGTTTCCATACTCTCACTAGTTTACTTGTCTTTCTTAAGCCTCCTCATAGGCTTGATTAACTCATCCATCTTCTTTTTGGCTCCCTTGTCAACACACCCTAATAAATAGTATTCTTGTCTTGCCTTCATATCTAACATAGGAATAAACCATATTGACTGATATTATCATCAACTAATTCATCCTTAGCCTCAATCTAATGCTTATTAATAGTCTTAGGTCTACATATCCATGTATGACCTCTTCTTTGCACACTAGGAGCTCCATACACCTTGTTTTGCCTTGAGAACTCATTCAACCTATTATTACAATATTTTTAAATATGAAAAAATATATGAAATGAAAAAAAATATCATTCATACCTTTTTCTTGATGATGGATATTATCTCCTTTTGACAAGTACTCCTTTTGTAATCTCTTGCAATGTGACCAAACTGTTTGCAAGCATAACATTGACTATGAGATGAATTGACAAATCTCATGGCATTGGGATGCCTTAATTATCTTCTCAGCTTTTTTTTCATGTTATCATCCTTATTTACTTGATTTTATTTCTCTTTCTCAACCTTGCTCATTTTGACTACTATCTTCTCATGCTCAACCTTGCTCATTTTGACCACTAGCTTCTCATGCTCAACCTTCAAGGATCCTAGATCAGTTTTGAATTGATCACACTCATCCTTATTTGTCATCAAACTTAAATTTTTAGCCTCTAAATAATTTTTTAAGATCATGAATATTCATCTTATCCTCTTTTATTTCTAAGGATACATTAGAATTATAAATACATACCTTTTCCTTAAGAGCCTCCATGGAACTCATCCTTACAGTAGCATATTCTAACTGAAATTTGAGATCCTTAATAACATTCTCAACCTCTTTATCCATCATGAAATTATCACTCTTCAAGGTAAAAATATAATACTCATAATCCTTAACCATAGGCCTCAAATCTTGATTTTATTTTATTAGTTTCTTAGCCATTTTGTGCTTCAAGGACCACCTTCTAGCTGTCAAGCCTTCCTGAAGGACCTACTTTGATACCAATTGTTGGAAGCATAAAAATGAGGGGTGGTGAATAATTTATGAAATAAAATTAAATTAAATTTCAAAACTTCAAACTCTTAACCATTCAACATAATCATTCATGAAGCATATGAAGTATTCATTGTAATGAACAAAGAAAATAATTCAAGATCAAAGCACATAACACCTAAATTATGTGAGAAACCCTCATGAGGGATAAAACCAACTTGAAACAAGATTTGGATTACTATAATATAAATATATTTATTCAATTTATATCATCACCAACTGATCAAAGAGCACCCACCCCTCAATTTAGTCAAGCACCCACTTGACCTTTAGCTAGCACCAACTAGCAAGGAGGCTACAACCCCTTAGATGATCAAGCACCAAATCAATCACCTCCAAATTGATCTCTACTTTTGATATAATATATTACACACCTGATGATGGTATTATATTTTTATAATACCTAAAAACCTACCTTTCTACCTCATACATGTCTCTTCCTCTTCTACATCACTCAACTGGAAAAATAAACCTATCTAGCTTTGAAACAAGCAATCCAATCAGCCAACCACCTTCAACACCATTATCTGATATTCATGAAAATTTAAACATGTTATTATTATGTTTTTAATTCACTTGCACACTTATAAAAACTATCATACCATTTTATTCACTCTTCAATTATTTAACAATCAAAACCTATGCACTAGGTCACCAAAGTAAAATAGGCCTAATAGCCTTGAAACAAATCTACTTGCTCGCTCATGACCTACAACAAACAATGTTAGATCATTGTCACATATTAAACATTATTTTATTATGGTTTTCATGGAATCTTACCCTTGTGTAAATTCATATATAATTTTCTTCACACACCAATTGTCTAACAAGCACAATGAGACCAAAATGGCCTTCTACATATGCATTATTCTTTTCCCAATCAATCTTGGTTGGCCAAAACACTTTAATTAAACCTTAATGATTCTCTCCCACTTTGAGAAAAATCAAAATATATCTTAGGATATGTTACATACAATATACATCAACTCATTAGGTCGGCCATGCTTCAAATGGGTCAAAATAACACACTAGGCTTAATCAAGACCTAAATAATTAACCCTCCATTAGGCCACGCGTTACACTTAGATACTAATAGCCCTTAACTAAATATGAAATTTTTTTAAAAACTTTTAAAAAATGTCCTATATTCCATATTTATGTTTAATAAGTCATACAACACTTTCAAGACACTCACTCACCTTATGAAACCTCTTATAACCCTCAAGCCTTCAATAGGTCCCATGGAAACCTAATTCACCTTCATGTAACACTTTAAGCCACTATGGTCCAGATGAAACTTACCAATGACCCAAAACACTTCAATCACTTTATATTAATTATTTATGATAGTTTTACATTATTAAGAAACATCAAATCATTTGTTCATACTATGAAACCTCCATTAGGTCTTAAAGACATATTAGGCTTAATTAGCCCAAAAATACTATCTTCACAAAAAAGGCTCAAACTAACTGAATATAAAATTTCCATGTACAATCCACATATGGATGGAAATATCAAGACCTCAAAAACATTATCCAATCAATAATATACCTTCTTTCAGCCTTCAAAGTCTCATATATACCCCTAATAAGCTTACTCAAACCTACAATAATTATAGTCAACAAAAGCCAGCTTTGACCTACAATATCTACCCCTGTATGGATAGTAAAAAATTCAAATAACTTTTAGGATAATATACATGGATTATAATTCATTTTATATTTTTATAAAAACAAGATTTGATCAATACTTTGTCCTATACAATCATTTATTTTCACCCTAGTTTATTCATAAAAAACACAATCAATAACAATTAAATCTCACATGCAATAAATGTAGTTGTACAACTAGTAAAACCTCCTAATAATTTTTAATAAATATAAATTTAAGTCATATAACACTTTCATTTTTATGACATCATCAAATTCATCCATTATCAAAAGTTACAAACAAAATACTATTGACTAGTTTTCCTTTGTAAAATCAAATATTTGAATTCCAATAGTCACTTGATATTGTAAATTTGGCTATGGAAAATAGTGAAATCTACCTGGAAGACCAAATTTTCACTTCCATAAATTTTGATAGACATCATGTCAAGACCTGAAATTTCAAACACATGATCTAGTCACAAATCTAAACAAACCCATGTGACCACTTTCTTATGACACTTTCACAATTATGAATGTTGACATCATCAATTTGCTTAGAAAGATTTGCCAAGATGACTAGGATCATATAGACCTTCACAATACTATTTAAATGGATTCCTTTCATTTCCATAAGTACATCAAGCACTCCTTACCCCTCATTTGACCCCTTAAACATGGTCAATCACCTCAAAGGCTTGCACACATGATATGTACTCTCAAATCCACTTGGAACCTATCATTTTGTCATTGATGCATTATAATAAGTTCACCTTGACATAAATGACAATCAATTCATCTCAAGAACATGATCAATAGTATTACCATCCATATTGGTGCTAAGGTGAAATTATATTGGGGTTCTATGGACTCACATTAGTCCAGGAAGATCGATATTGGTGTTCTGCAGAAGATGGCATCCAACCAACTAGACCTTGGGGTTGGTATTCTGATGATGAAGGTATTCACTAGGGATTATGTTATGTCACACTTTTCATGTCCACGTCCGTGCCTAGGATACCCTTATTCATATTTAGTAACTGATACATAAAAATTGTAAATATATTCTTTGTAATATCTTCTTTTAACTCTTGTAGAGCTCTACATCTCCTCTCATTATGATTTATCGATTTGTAAAAGTTACAATACATACTATATGATTTTTGGAAATATTTCTATAAAATATGGCACTTTTAAGTAGCATGTCCAACTACTCCACAAATTTCACAAAATATTTTTTTAAGTTTTGGATAGTCATTTTTATGGTGGCCTTATCGATCACATTCTATACACCATAAGCCTAATTTAGGCTTATCATTCTCATATATCTCATCCATTTTTCTCATAAAATCATCTAGATTTACTTATAATTTAGAACCCACTACTATAAGGTCATCATAATCCTCAATTTGCTCCACTTATAGAGAAACATATCAGGCATCAACCTTAGTCAGGAATTGAGATTGCACAATATAAAATCTATTTCTTGGTTTCAGCCCCTCTATGAAGAAAGAAACCTTATCCTTGTCTTAAAATATGAAATCTATCTTATTCATAACATTATAAAATCTATTATCATAGTCTTTGATAGATTCTATAGACTTTTGTCGAATCTCCTATACATCTTGAATAGTCTAGCTTGTATATTTTTTCACCTTAAACTCTGATACTAATAAATCTTTAAATTATGAAAGATAAAGAGTATTAAAATTTATTTTACAAATGAAATCTAAGTTTCAACTTGATAAATCCCCTATGAGTTCATATTTCTTAACATCATCATATTTTATCCCCTTAGCATTCCATTTCATATCGTAAGTTACTGAGTATTACTCAGGATCCATAGACCCATCATATTACATTAAAGAAATAAATATGCATATATTGAGTGACATAGTTGTTAAAGTTGATAACACTAGTATTTACACACTAATAACTATGACCATAGGTGTATATGCACTAGGGAATGTGACTATATGTGTCTGCACACTAGTGACTATGACTAGGGACTTCTATGAACTAGGTTTTTTAGGTGGTCTAAAAAGGAATCCCAACTCTTTTATCCTCTTCTTATCTATTTCATGATTTATTTTCACACTTATCTTACCAAACTTATCTATAAATTAATCAAACCAATTTATATCTGCCTCTTCTCCTACACTTATTCTTCTCCCAAATGATATATTGGGCTGGGGGGATGCGTACTCTTAAAGTGAATGGTCTCTATTTTGAACTTATTTTAAATTTTAACTTGAACCTATGATAGTTAAGCAATTTTTAAACATAACTATGTAATTATGAAAACTTGGACTTGAAATAAGTTCAAAATAGTGAGAACCTATGATAGTTAACTAATTTTTTGAACCTATGATAGTTAAGCATTTTTTAATAATTTATTACCAAGAATATTTCTTCCTAGGTCCAAACAATATCCCTTTCATTAACTATGATCTATTTCTAACTTCTAGTTGTTATCTTATTAACTTACTTTCTTCTTCCTACTCCATGAGCTTCATATCTTCACTATTTTTATTTATTTATTCCTCTTCATCAAGCTCTTCTGCATACTTTACGCATTCTTTACTTCCAATAACTTTCACAACCTCTCTCTACATCTTTCCATCTCCAACATCTTCTACTCTACTCCTACTCCTATTTTTAGTTAATTCTAGATTATTTTCTTTGTTCCATATTCTTTGTTGTTATAGTTCCCTTTTTAATACAAAAATTTTCTTCTCACTCTATCTCTTCTCATCCTCTGTATTATGATTTAAGGTTCAAGTTTATCTATTCAGATCTTATCATTCAATTTTATCCTACACACACCCCCATGGCACTCACAATGACTACTCCATGTTGGCAGGAGTAGGCACCATGAGCTTTTCCACAACTAAATTTTTGATCAACATAGGTATTCACTAAATAAACTTACCATAGATTTATCTGACAAATAGGTATTGCATAAATTCAAAGGCCAAATAACCTTACACAAAATTTTTTGTGATATAACTATCAATTGTAGTCTAGGTCTAATAGTCCACAATACGGGTCCAAACAATATCTAGACTTCATAGGCTATACACTATCCTTCTCAGTTGGAAATAGTAATAATATAGTCTTGAAAACCATACAAATAAAAATATAGGTAATTCACACTATAATATTTCATAAATCTCTTCGTACATATGCTCTTGAATTATCTCCTTCATAGTCACTTCAACTCTTCTCGCTTCTTCCTATACTAAGTTATAGATTCTCTCATCCAACCATCTTTATAAATCTCTCTATCCTAGCAACCATCTCAACATATTTGCAAAAGGTCCATGTTCACCACACCATTATTAGTGGAGGTTCTTGGAAAACTCTAGAACATGATAATTATAGGGATAACTTTCATAATTAATGGCACCATTAAAGACTAAGTCAAACTCATTATATGAAGACATTCAAAGTTAATGTATACAAAATAGTCAACATAAACTATATGAATAACAGATCAAAACATCCATAATATTCACTGTGCACAGATCATAAGTAAAATGTATATAGGAAAACCATTCAGAACATTATATTAATTTCTATCACACATACATAACCATTCACAATTATAACCAACACAATTTATAATCTTTTACAAAGCATTGTCTCCTCATCTTCCAACCTTTTGCTATGCCAAAAAGAAAGGAACATTTGCATTATGAGATAACCTATAATTCTATCAAAGGTCAAATACATCCAAAAGATAATACAAATGACAAAATAGATCAATACACACACATGTCCATCAACTATAATTTATGATTTTAGTCAGCCCTATTCTTCATCCAACATCCTCCCATTTGTGGCATTCTAAACATTCTTAGAGCCAAAGTTTTAATGGGTTGCATGATCACCAATATGATTGCTTGGTAAGGAATAATATATTGTAACACACTTCATTTGCCTCCTTGTACAAAAAAATCTTTTATGCTTAAGAGAGGTAAAACATATTGGTTGATTTCTTATGGTTGTATGTAAAATGCCCAAGCATGCTTCTAAGGTAAAAGAGAAATTATAACTTACTTGGTAGCTTCCAATTTTTATTCTACCCCTTTAGAAATTTATCTTCTCTCTCTAGAATTCTCTTTAGCTCTCCAACATGTGCTTATTCATCATTTGAGTACACATCATCTGCACAAGTCTTCTTCATGCCATTCATGATATACATACTTCCTCACAACATCGCTTGAGTCAAAATATCCCCTAATCCTAGGGTCATTTTTTATCATCAATTTTTTATGAGCTTATTCATTGATCTAAGCAACATTTCAGGTGATAATTCAGGTGACATTTCTACCCCAATTGGTGGTAGAACTTCTGGGAGCCATAACTTTTGTACTATAGCTCCATTTGACTCCCCATTTAAACCATTGAAAATATAAGAATGAGGGGAATGCCATGAGATAAAGTGACAAATAAGGTCAAACACAAGGCCAAAATTGGAAGAAAAAGGAAGGGAAGACTAGGAAATGGTGTGATTACCACAAATCTAGAATGTACTCCAAAGAAGAATGTCGAGCCATCAAGTCCCTACTTTTTGAGTCACAATCCTCAACATCTACTAATCTACCTCATACACACCCTGTAGTAAAATAGGATGAAGAAGAGATTGTAGATGTTGAGATTGATGCCATTGTTGCTTCATCATAGACCCACGAGGAGAGGCTAGATGATAAGGAAAGGTTATTTCACTCTAAGTTATGTGTGAAAGGTAAGCCTCTGCATTTCATTCTTGATAGTGGGAGTCAAAAGAATTTGATCTTTGATAATGTTGTGGAAAGCCTAAATTTTTCCATGAAACCTCACCCAAATCCATATATTATTGGATGGTTGAGTCTAGGGAGAAACCTCCATGTCACCCAACGATGTCTTCTCTCATATGTAATAAAACCTTTCCAAGCTGAGGTCTTATGTGATGTGGTCAATCTAGATGTTTGAGATGCACTCTTTGGTCAGCTATTCATGTATAATTGACATGGAATATATGAATCAAGAACTCAAAGGGTCACCTTCACTCTTGGAACATGGTGCTATAGGGTATAAGAGGTACCACCTTTTACATCTATCTCCCCGATTAGTGCCAAGAAATTTGTTCTCATGGTGCTCAAGCCATAGGAATCCAAAAGGGATGATGTTGCAGCCATGACTACATAAAAAACATAACAACAAAAGCAAATAGATAACAAGCTAAATAATTTCATGGCCTTCTATCCAAATATTGATGGTCAAATAGAAATGGTGAACAATCGGGACCTGCACAGCTCCAAAAAGCACAACTCCACAAAGCAAAATCTATTTCAAGTATGAATAAGGAATCAAATCAAAACACAAATGCCATACTTGATGAAAAATATTGATGTAATGGGGACCATTGCTTCTCAAGGAGGGAGGAATGATCCGAGCAACATTTCAGGTGATAATTCAGGCGATGGTTCTACCCCAATTGGTGGTAAAACTTTTGGGAGCCATAACTTTTGCACCATAGCTCCGTTTGACTCCCCGTTTAAACCGTTAGAAAGATAAGAATGAGGGGAATGATGTGAGATGGCATGATATTTTATTGGTGGGTTTTTAACCCCCAAAAAAATGAAAGTGCCCCATAATTCAATTTTAGTAGTGTAGTCTAAAAATAACAACTTTCGAAAAATAGTAATTCTTCAAATTTTATATTATTGTAAATCATGAAAGTCAAACCACTTAATATCCATCAATATTCATGACCTTACACATCCTAATCCTACCTTAAAAATATGTATGAATGAATATGTAACTCAAAATGGAAATCAGACATCTCTTCTTAGAGATAGGCATATGTTTGGATCTGCAAATTTGATCAATAAAATATCTCTTCTCAGAGATAACATTATTACAATTATGTTATTATTTTTTCTTGAATTATATTTCAACTAAAGATTCTAAGTTTTATATCATTCATAATTTCATCTTCTGATCTCTTGCTTGTTTGGTTCCTCCATGATGAAGATTTCCTTCCTCACTCTATCTCAAAACCTATGCCCTTTTCACTTTTTACCTTCTATACCGCTCACATGCATAGGAACTTACCCAACTAACAATTTTTTTTATACCACTATATATCATTATTTTATTGATCTTTAGTGATAATTGATTTATATGCGATCCCTTAGGATCATAAAAACTAGTACTTGGCCTCTTCTGGACAAGAATACGTGGATATAAAAAACTCTAGTATGTAGCTATTCAATACGCCATGCCACCAAAAGTTAATACATCTACTCCAAAAATTCATTCATATTATTTTTATATTTTACTAATTATTTCATCAAGACTATTTATGTCCATAGTTTCTCCTCTTGTTCATAACATACACTATAACCCATGCATGTAGATGCGTTTATAGTTCATAGAAAAACACCTCATAAAAGTTCACTATGCAAGTTTCTTTCCACCTATTACCTTGGCTCTTAATTTACATAGATAGGGTGATCCTCTACAAAAATTCATTCTATCTATGCCAACCAATGCTCAATATTATCCAATAAAATATGGCACATCACCTCTAATCACCATTGTAACAAAAAAATTAGACCAATCTCAAAAACAAAACCAAAATGTTGGATAGTCTAGGGGTCACTCACACATTAGACTTTTTACACATTGTAGTACTTAAACCTTTCTAATTTTTTCACCAACAAAGTTTCCTTATGTATTCACCCAATGCATAGAGAGGGAATGGAGAAGGGTCGGGGTTAGTTAGAAATGGATTCATTCACATTATCCTACACACACCTCACACACATGAGGTTAATTAGAGTTTCCCTAAAGTTATCCTATTAATGCATAGGAACAATAACTACATAAATGAAAAACATCATGAAAAAATGATTATATTGATATATAACAAACATCATAAATAAAACACATGTGTATATCCATATAAACACATATCTATTCCAAGGAAAGTATCATCAAGTGAAGAAAATATGTTAGCCTAAGCATGATACCAATAATCTATGGCCAAAAGAATAATGATAACATCCCTAAAAATAACTTTGTTCATTACTTAATAGTCCATGATTATAAAGTTCATAATGTTGCTCAAAGGCACATGAAATTATCATAAGATATCTAGGTATTCCTCTCTCCCTCTAAAACCCTAAAATTTTGGTAGCATCTCTTTACCCACTTCGTGGTCTCTCTCTTGAATTCTTAGGTGCCTTCAATTTATAGGCTTTTAAATGGTCCTACATGTCCCTAGGTAGATCAACTACCTCAATCATTAGTTATTGTGAACACAGTCAATCTGGTAGTTAACGTTATGCTCTACTCAAGGTTAACTATTTCATTATTTATGCACCATTTATAAATTCCATATTATAATAAATCTATCAATTATAAGTTATTCCATTTATCCTCTTTAATATTCATTTTATTTCTTAGATACACATGGTATTTATGTGTCTCGATCCCATTATTTTGTCGTATACACACATGGACTTGATTTTGTCAGGATTCATCTATCTTATTGGTAATCCTAGTTGGGCATGCATGCCTATAATGGTTAGGTCTACACATACCACTTCTACTCCCTTAGAATATTAGTTCTTGTCTATGTCTTCATTTATCATGTGTGTATTATTTCACTTGGTTCTACTTAACCAAACTCTAGGGTTAACAAACTTATCCTTTTTAAATATGGAAATTAATAAGAGGGATACTATATTTAGAGTTTTATTTAACTATTAAGGTATGAAATTGAATGTAGGTGGAAATAAATATATAAAATTATATGGTGATTCTCTCTTATTAGGAACTAAAGTTTTGGGAATGCCTAGATAGTAACATCAGCCTCTGGTTGGTATCATCTTACACTAGTGATTGAACCTAACAATTTTGTCTATGTGAAATTTATGCTTTTGTTCTAGTATAAACTACTGAGATTATTTATTTTTTGCCTATGTGTGATCTCAAACTTTGAATGTGCATGTAATAACAAAAAAATAGTCTCTTTCTAGTGAAACCTTAGGTCTAATTTTGACACTAGGCTTACTCCTAAAAAAGGGGAAGAAAGGTGTGATCAACTGAACCCAACTATTTCCTATTGAATGGCTAAGAATTTCTACATATCCAATACTACAAATAGGAAATTTAAATTGCATGTAGTTTTCCCCATTACTTGATTGTGTGCAATAGTGCTCATTTAATGTATGCAACCTATGATCTAAATTTGACACTTGAAAAATGATAACTTTGACTTAGATTTGAGGTGATTTAGACTTGGATAAGACCTACTCCATGTGTTTAATTGGTAAATTGGAAATAATAGGGTAACCACTTTGAATGTGCAAGTGTTTGTATAGGATTGATAGATGCTTTTTATATAGGTAATATATTTAGAATTATTTTGGATTTATATGGGACTCTTTGGATAATTTATCATGACACCAAAATGAAAAACATATGGTCTAACCTAATTAAATTATTTAATTTTAAAATGTGGCTATTGCTTGGCATAAGATAGAACCATTAGGTTTGGATGATACTAGAGTTCCAATATTGTTTGAGTATGATAGTTCTATTTGGGAAACAAGGACACTAATTTATGATCAAGAGTTGTCTAAGTATGATAATTGAATAGTTTGGCATAAATTGGGGGAATTCCTATAAGTGAGTGATAGTAAATAGAGATGATTAAACCCATGGAAAACATGTGGCTGTGAGAGATTGGTGAATAAGAGTCATATATGTGTGCACAAGTCATATAGGGTGAAGGTAGGAAAATTGACATTACCAAGTATTTAATACCATATTTTATTATCTATAACTTCTAAATATGATTTCATTATGGTTTATATATGTATTCATCATATGCCTAAGGAGGGCACCTTATTCCAAAATATGACAAAGTTAATGATGAGAAACACGTAGTAGGTAGTTGAAGGCTTTCACAAGTAACTTAAATTATTATTGATTTTTATGGGATGATAAGCTTATTTAATGGGTGCTTATGACATTTGTATCATTGTTAGAAATGATGATCTACATAATGGCATAATAATGGATATATACCATGTACATGATTTGAGTGTGAATATGTTGTCTATTTTGTAAATTATTCAACAAGAAAACAAATTTGAGTTTTTTACTAAATTTTTTTGTTTTAAATGCTATTATAAATACATTTGAGGTGTCTTATGGTGGTAAAATTGATAATAAATTACAAACATACAATATTATAGGATTTAGTGATTATCATATAAATCATGGTCCATATACCCTAATGAAAAAGGTGCATGACACAAGTCATTTTGGCACAAGCAATTGGAAGACCAAAATTTTTGAAGCTTGAAAATGATGGGATATAAAATTATGGTTCATGGGTTACCTTCTATATCTCCATCTAATGGTATATGAAAAGGATGTGTTCTTAGCAAACATCACAGGGAGGGTTTGAGAAGGGGAAGGCATGACATATTAAGGGACATATTGAACTTGTTCATTTTGATTTATACACTATGAGTTATCCATATATTCAAATATTTATGTAAATTTTCAATTTAATTTATTATTGATATAGATATACATAGGTTTAATTTGTGAAACCTAAGTCCCTTGTTTCATAGAAAAATCATTGAGTGGAGAGCAATTACTGAGAAATAATTTGAACACCCTGTCAAGTGTTTGAGATCAAATTGAGGAGAGCATATAAATAATTATTTTGAAGAGTTTTATAATAAGCATCATATTTTTTGGAAATTTACCTCTACCTACACTCCCCAACATAAGGGTGTAGTGGATTTGAAGAATAAAGCTTTTAGTTGAGATAACACATTATATGCTTTAAGCCAAAGGTATGCATGGCATATTTTGGGCTAACACTATTTGTCCTGCAAACTATAATGCCATTAATTTTATTAAAAAACATATTTAAGATGTGACACCATATGATAAATGGTGTGATAGAAAGCCCAATATGTTACACTATTAGGTTTTCGGTAGTGTTTCATGGGCCCATATTTTGGATGAGAAGCAAAAGAAACATGATATAAAGATCCATAAGTGCATTGTGATGGGATATTTAGAGGATTACAAATCTTACAAATTATGGAATCCATATAAGATCAAGATTATAATTTAGAGGGATTCCATATTTGATGAGGTGACTAATTTTATTGATGCACAAAATAAAATCAATAATTTCAATATCATTGAGATTATTGATATAGATGAGGATGAGACACTTAGTTTTAGTTTGAAGGCTCCTTTAATGGTGAATTTTTAGGGTATTTTAAGGGGAAATGAGGTTGTTTTAAGTGATATTTTTGCATTAGATGAGGCTCAATTTGAGAGAGGTTTGAATGACAAACCCATCATGGTAGACGATGTTGGGCCCACACTTGAGTCAAACTTAACATATAAGAATCCTTATTTTAGGGGAATTAATTTGTTGTAAGTGGGATAATAATACCATTGAAGAGGTTAAAGAAAATATAGGGGACAAGGTAAATAGCCAATGGAGGAACCATCATGAAAAAATATTTCTCTCATGAATAGGGTGATGGATATTTATGATCCACAATCCTATGTAGAAGCCAATGGGAAAGAGGAATGAGAGAAGGTAATAAAAAAAGAGTATAATTCCTTGATGAAGAATAAAATTTTAGAATTGATACCTTTATCCTAAGGGAAAACATATTGTGAAATTCAAATGGATTTAGAAGATCAAGTTCACTTTAGATGGTTGTATTGAGAGATACATGACTCAATTAGTGACTAATGGATATTCTCAGAATGAGGGTATTGATTATTGGGAGACATGCTCAAATTATCAAGATATAGTTCATAGAAAATATGAAACAATGCATATGTAAAATTCTAGATCTAGAAGAAAAATTGAAGGCAAAGATATATACATAGATGGATATAAGATATAACGTAGAAAACCTGATGAGGAGATAAAAACTAAAAATGTATTCATTTCTATGAGAAAAAAGTCACCTAATACAAATATTTCCTCTTTTCACTTCTTCACAGAATGCTTTTTCACAAAACCTTGAATTATTTCACTTAGAAATATTGGGAGCAAACATATTTTCATGATATGATTTAAAAAAGGTAAAACCTCTTTTTATAGTGTGAGGTGAACTGAACTATTACCAATGGGTCCATCCTCTCTCCAAGTAACAATGGTAAAGTAATATATTTTATTATTGATTTACATAAGGGTTAACTCACATTAAACAATAATAAATTATATTTATATTTATTTGATGTAATTATGGTAAGAGTACATGAATACCACCACTTAACCATTAAATGTTACAACAATCCTCCTCAATGTTAAGTGGGTATATATGTCACAGTCACCTTTATAATAATAGAATTATACTCCATAAACCATCTACAATGAGTTTAGGAGGCATGTAACATTTGAAAGATTTAAAAACCTTCATCATACAAATATCACCTTTTGAAACAAAATGAATTATAATCTATAGACAACTTAGAATAAATTTAGGCTAGCATGATCGTGAAATTACATCTCATAGTTTCTCATAAATAATCAATAAAAAAATTTGTAGTCTTTTATAAAATAAGGACCTCCAATAAAATATATGATTACAAGTATTGGGTACATTCTAAACTCATATATGATGAAGTTTATCAAAATCACATCAAGTGACTGAATACAATACTTTATAAGGAGAAGAATTATAGATAATAAGAAATAAATATATGGCTGTTAAGAAATGACATTGTCAGATACACCCCCCCCAATGGAAATTTTGAGAGGCCTAACATTGTATGAAACTAAAAAATCCTAGTATTTCCCAATGGTTTTATGAAGATATCTATCACTTGTTCATCCATAAGATAAAATTGTAGATCAATATCACCATTGAAAAATTTATATTAGATAAAATAAACATGAACTTCAATATGCTTATGTAATGCCCCCATTGTACCATAATGTTACTTGTCAATCTTCACCTATCTACTATACTTTATGACACCTGTGTGCCCTGAGCCAAGTGCTTTATTGGAGTTGTGGGTCTATTTCCATCATGCTTGTGTTATTATAAAAAAATAAAAATAAAAAATCATAGTGTTTTGCTTTAAGGCCATCATCGACTTTTGACTGATTATGCTTGCTTAATTTAAGTACATGTCTAGACCGATATGGTGGTGCATCTAAAGTAGTTTCCACTTACCTCTTGCCCAAGGAATTTATAGGAAAAATAATGAATTCATCCTAATTCTAATCAATGTGATATGTATAGTATATAAGTTAATTCATCATCATTTATCTAATATTTTTGTAAATAATCAACTAAAGTAAATCCCAACACCAAAAATCTAAATAAACATGTAAATGTTTATTAGTATATATAAATAGATTTAATAAGTGTATATGTAAAATATTTTATAATTGAGAAAAATAATGGGAGGTTGGTGGAAGTGTAAAATCGTTTTGGCACTTAGGATGGTTAACAATCTACTAGAGGTTTCATCTATGGTGGTAACAAGGTGGTTTCTTGGTCAAATTATGATAATAATAATTTATATACATGTATATAATTATAATATTTCACATTACTTCAAGGGAGGGAGGTAGAACACTCTGAGAAGAGATAAATGTAATTGTGAGGCAGCTGTCACTTGAACATATTTTTATTGCCAAAATATTGGGAAATGGATTTTGTTCAGAGTCTATGATGTTATGTTGATATCTAGTTTGGAGGACAAGCTTGAGGTATTGGAAGGATAAACACATTTATATGTATATATTCACATATTTATTAATTTATTTAATAATAAAAGTTATGTTGGATAGAACCATGTTAATATATAATAATAATAATAATAATAATAATAATAATAATAATAATAATAATAATAATAATAATAATAATAATAATAATAATTTGACGAGGGCCCTTAATGAGGCAAGAGTCAGGGGTGGATGGTTAAGAAGATGGTGGATGGGATGGGATTTGTAGAACGACATCAAATCCTACCTAAAACTATTTAATCCCTCACCTAATCGATCATTTACCTAGTCAAATATATATGGTGCTTAATTAACCAATCAAAATTAGATTTTATGTAAGGCCAATTGGGAAGAGAACATATATATATATATATATATATATATATATATATATATATATATATATATATATATATATATATATAGGTGAACGAGCTTCAAGTAATAGGAGAGGAAGGAACTTGTTGATGGAGGTTGTTGTGAAGAGATATTGGTAGCAACAGTAGTATGATTTCAATAGTGCTTGCAATAAAGAAATAGAGAATGGCGTAACAGGAAAGTATGTATTTATGTGATGCTCTCCCATGTTATCCTAATAATGAATGATTGAAGGGATAAAAAATAATGTTTTATCTTATGTTACACCTTAACTTATGTAGGTGTATCAGAGCAACTCCTAATACATTTTGGTTTTACTTTCTACTTGTATATTGTGATTATATCTGATAGTGGTTATTAAGATGCTCCTTAATCTAATACATTTCATTCCAATTTAGAACTTTCATTTTATTGGGCTTTTTCCATTCTTGTATGGTTGCATAAATTTTATGGGGTGTAGAATAAATGGATCTCTTGTTTTATTCTTACCCTTATCACTTGTTACACGTCAATCATCAACTATTCAATGGTTTTGAGGCCTTTGTTCATTCTTCCAAGATCTACAAACTTTATATTTTTATCTTTGTATGATGTTGTGTTCTGATAATGGCACTATAGTGGAATATAACACAACACTAGAGTAGATAATAATTATAATAATAATAATAATAATAATAATAATAATAATAATAATAATAATAATAATAGCAATAATATTTATAATTTTTAGAGATTTGAATCTAGTGCTATAGTAGTGAAGAGTGGAATATAATATCCATCTGATTGATAATTAGAAAATGGTGCTTTTAGTAGATTACAAATATGTGTTTCTATTAAAGTTGTGTATAGTGTGGTTCAGGTGTTAATCAATTAACTAGATTCTTTAGCCTCCAAAGCCACCTACAATCCTTACGTCTTACCTTCTTAAATAATAAATATCATTCTTTTTCTTTGTTTAGTGTATTTATTCATTGGAATGTTCTTCTAGTTTGTCCTTTATTTAGAAAGGTTTATCTTATCTTTAATACTAGGATTTAAGAGGAAATGGTGACTTGTGAATCGGTAATCCTCCTTCCTTTTTTGGGTTTGAGTTTAGTGGGGATAATATTAGCAAAAGAATATTACGATTCTAGTTTTTTTTTGCTTGTATGGTCTTAACCTTGGACATAATTATTGGAATAGTAAAGTATCATTTTATTTAGATCCCTTTTCTCAGAGTATTCTTTTATTCCTTTGATTTTCAACCCAACTAAAAGCTCTAATTGCTTCATGACCATTCCTCTTTATGTTGAAAATTGTATATCTTTACGATTAACATTCAATTATTATTGTAGTTGAGATGTAATATTATTATTTAGATAATACAAAAATGTGAAATTGTGTATTTTTATCTTAGTGTTAAAAGAGTTTATGTCTCGTTTAATACTTTAACCTTGAATTAAGATTGGTCTAGTGATGAAAACAAAGTTAGAAATCATTATTATTATATTTTGTTTGATCTATATATTATCTGGTTGATTTGAAAGATTGCAAATGGATTTCACTTTCTAGCTTAAGATGATGCACGTGTTGATGTACAGGTGAAAAAAAGATACAAGGTCATAAGAGATATAAGATATCAAGTATTTGATGTGTTGGTTGTATTGTTTGAAAAATATAATCTCTGGGTTCATTTGTAAATAAGCAAATAGTATAATCTTCCTTATGATATTAATGTAGATTTTTGAGTTACTCTAATATCAAAATGTTATCTATTCATTTTATTTTGATTAATTAAAATCCACAAGTCTCTGTTTATTTATTAAATTTATGACAACCTCAGGATATGCTCTGTCTTCTTAACAAATGAAAGTTTAGCTTGGTAAACACCTACTTTTATTTAAGAAAATTATTTGAAAAAGAAAAATAACCTTGACTTATCCTTATTTTGGTAGTTTTTCATCAGTTGAATGATTAGGAACTAACCTAGTTTTTTTTGGGTATCCTAGACATAAATAATTTAATCCTTATAGTTTAAAGTGGTGTAGAATTCCAGATTGATAGGTTGTTGTTACAAATCATTAGGCTTTTGTGAAACCTTTCAATGAAGATATACATGAAATCAAGATGTTTAAAATATTATGAGAAACACACTGATGAGTTATATCCTCTATAAAATTTAGGTGATGAAAAATTGAATGTAAATTTCTTTTAATAAAATTTTTAGTTACTATGATGATTGGTATTATTTTGATTACAAGATCAAACAAAACCAACCCAGAATGGGTTTTGGATGACATCTAAATAGTAGTTTTTTTTGAAATGAAATCTTGTTACTTCATGCCTTATCATACAAGATTTATAATCCATAACCAATATCTTTATATCTTGTTTAGGCAGCTTTTGGTGGGTCCTTATCCGAAGGCAATTATTGATTTTCTACACATGGGGTTATTTTCAGCTTGTAGAGTTGTTTTAAAATCAACTTCTTAAATATAAATAGAGAATCCATTAAGTAAAACCAAAAGTTGATAGTGATTATTTATACCCTTAAATTTGTATAACTTTGAATTATAATTTTTGGATGATTTTACTATTTTTGGTGGTCCAATTTCAAAGTCAATTTATTCAAAATTTTTAGGCAAGATAATTTTTTGCATCAAAATATGTTTAGAAAGCTAAGTTATTTTAGCATTTAAATTGTTGAGATCATATTCATAGGTTCTTAGTAGTATATTATAGCTAATAGGATATACAATTTTTTTTTAGAAGTGCCTTTCACCTAGTGAGAGTATTTTTTTTACCATCACCATTTGATTGGAAATTTAATGAAATTGAGACTTGATTGTGATGTATGCTAACCAAGTCTGGATGCCTCAAAATTAGGTAATACCACTTCGACATGAATGGTTTGGATTAAATAGATGACTCATGAGTAATACAATGATTATATTGGGGATGAGACATTTTGTTGTTGATGATGTACTTTGAGTGTGAGTGTGTTCCTCGATGATTGCTTTGTTAGTGGGTGTAAGTTTATAAGATGTGTATAACTAATGCACACATGATTATAATCATGCATTGGTTGAAATGTTTTTAGGAGCGTAGTCAGTGTTGCACAAGATTAAAAAAAATAGTAGCAATTTTATGATTTTTATTTAAGTGTCACAACTTAATTCATTGGTGTTACACTTGATTTTTCATTAGATCTATACAACTTTGATTATCACAAAGAAGGGTGGTAGTGTGAGAAACATCCAAATAGATTTATTATAACAACTTTCACAACCACATGGATTATTTATAAACTTCCATGTGATAGCTCTTGTACCATAATTAAAACATATCTGAAAATAGATTTATGATATAAAATCATGGTTATCATCACAATGACTAAACACAAAAAGATAAATGTTGATTTACATATTTCTATGGTACAACACATTTTAAACAATCAAGTCATGTTTTAGGCAAATCAATTCACTAATTTGATTACTAAGCTAGTGACAAACATACATAATTATATACAATTCATTATTAGATGTCTCCAATATTGAAAAGATGGATGTCTCCAACTGTCATGTGATACACATACACTAATTTAAGTTAGCCATGCATTAGATATCTTATCAGATTTTTTTTTTTATAATTTGTTTAAAAAAAAATCAAGCTTAATATTCTTTTTTTTTCAATGATATAGAATTGGATATAACAAATGATGTAGGTATGTAACCTCTCATACATCAAATACATAAATTTTTAGTATGATATGCAATCATCCAATCAAACAGATCTATGTCTGCAATAAATAGTTTTACACATGTATGAACATAATGCTTAGTAAAATAAATGATGATGAACCAATTAATAATACAAAATCCATTTACACTTTGCATTTCATAACATATATTATTATCAAATAAAATATATAAACATGTTAGCATGAACTTGCCGCACTTATAAAATGAAATTATTTTAACAATTGACACACAAAAGATCATTTTTTACTGAGCATTATATTCTTACCACATGTAATAACTAAACATGACCATCTTGTCAAATGAAACATGATGTTATGCATATAATGTACTTCAATGCTAATTGATATGAACTGAAAATAATCATAATTGTAATTATTTTGAAAACAATATAATAATTATATATTTTCTTCACTTTCTTATCTAAAACCAATATATTTATTACAATATAATTGTAAATAGCATTTTTCAAGAATCAAACTAAATAATATTAGTAACAAATACCATTATAGTTGAGACATTGTCATTTTAGTCAGTATATTTAAAGTAATATCAAATAAAGAACTATCAATAGAAACAACTTTTAGAAGTTCTCTAGCATCACTATGAATAATCTCTAAAGGATGAGAGGAGTTAGTATCATAATTTTTGTGAAAAAGTTTAGTGTGTTGCTTACCATGTAAGTAACCCTTACAAGTTTCATAATGAGAAGAAATAGTAGGAAGACCAACCATAAAATCATGACGAGACATATCATATAAAATTTTAAAATTAACACGACCTAATATTTCATACCATAATTGATATTCATTTTTACTTTGTGATGAAAAACAAGATGCATAAGAAATAGAAAAAATATATAAACCATCTTGTTGAATTCTTTCAATAATTAAAGAACCAGATTGATGTATAATATACCATTTATCCTTAAATTATTTTTATTATGAACTCATCATTTATAAGTAGAGAACATGATAATAGTATTTTCTTAAAGTTTGAGAACATAAAAACCATATTTTATGACTATATTTGCAAATTTAGCTTTTTCTTGCTTAATAGATTGTAAATATACATTATCACCTAAATAAATCAATTCATATATATATATATATATATATATATATATATATATATATATATATATATTTAGTGTTAGATAAAATACTTGATAAAAAAGTCATATGATGCGATGCACTGCTATCTAAAATCTATTCATTTTCATTAGAAGCAAACATGATAACATGAAAAACAATAACATTAGTATTTTGATCCTGATTATTGTTCTGATTATAGTTTTTAATTTTTATATTAATTTTGATTATAAATTTTCTTCCCTTTATTATTTTTAGAGGTTTTTTTTTGGTAACAATTTTAATTTATGTCCAAATTTACCATAGATTGTAATTTCCATTAAATTTAACTGTGTGATTTTTATTATCAGATAACTTATTCTCATATTTACCATTAGTATGTTTAGGTTTAGAATTATAGTTTCTAGAATTTTTAAGAACATTATTAAGAATGAGAAGTGTATGAAATTATAAATGTATCATGTCTATAAATCAATCTTAAATCATAGAAGACAAATCATACCATACACTTCCAATTGGAGATACATTAGATAATCAGGAACATGACTAATATAGGGATCCACTAGACCCAATTAGGGGATCTCTTATCACAATACACAATGATAGGGAGGGTTCCAAACCCTCCAATCAAATAAAATCATGCAATAACCCTAGATAGATACTATGTTTTCATATCTCACTAAATTAATAATAAGTAAAAGTCTAATTTAGTGCTCACCAAAGCTTGTAGCACAACATGGGGGTTAGTAAACAAATAAAAATGCATAGAAGAATCTCGATTTAAGATATGTATGAATAAGACCCTAATACATGGAAAGAGAAGAGTAATATTATTTGAATCCAATACTTATGCTACTTCTATCTACTAAAAGAGAGGAACAAAATTAGAGAATACTTACTTGAGAGACAAATCCATCGAGAGCTAATCTCATCCTTGGAAAAGGGGATTAAAAAGAGGTTATTATGGTTTTTAAGGATCACTAAGAAAGGCCAAAACATCCAAGACTTCTCCATAAGACTATGTTCTCCATGTAAAAACCCTAAGCTAAGACTCTTCAAGTAGAATGGTGGAAGAATAGATTATAAAGAAGCACAAGCAAATAATAACTCTTATTCATTGTGTAAATAATGATGAAATGGTTTGGTATATATAGGTGGATTTTGTAGATCTAGGAATTTGACTCAGAAAATGATAGTTATTATCATGTTAGTTTTAAAATGAAAACAAAATAAAATAAACACACTAACTAGCATAACATATCTAGGCCTAGACACTAGGGAGAACTTCGTTAACAAACATGAATAAAACACACAACTAAAATGCAAAAAAAGCCTTCTTTTATCTTCTTTGGATGCTCCAAAATGGTTGTTGTAGTGGCTTGCTCAGCTTGTGCTCATGAAGTCTTCATCAAAGGAAGCTTGGCTACCTCCATCTCTCCTTGACACCTTTATTTTGTGGCTTGCTTGGCTTGGAATAAATTTGCCATGGTAACACTAGTTTGCATGAAGCTTTGTTATCAATTTTGCATTATAACTTTTCATAATCATGTCTTATAAATGATATGGTAAGGCCTCCTATTTATAGATTTTTGAGATTGTTAAGAATCAATCTAAACCATCCATCTCAGGATTGAGATGTGTGGCTAAGGATTAATCTAATTTTATAATTAAAATTGATAAATAGGATCATCAATATTTGGGATAGAGGATAAATTAAGAGACATGGAGGGCTTTGATGAGGCATGGGAGGCATGAATCTTGATATTTATGACATTTATGGCCTAGTGATGTCTTCCCAAAAAATGAGGTCACCTGATGATGCATATATTCAATATTCACTTCTAAAACAAATTATTCAACAAGTTTTCATGGAATTATTAATTAAGCTCTAATTTAGTTTAATTAACTCTTAAGCATGATTACGTACTTTGTGCATAAATTACTCAAATTGATCAGAATGCCTTGTTATTGGTCCCAAATTTGATTAAATTGGAATTGAAAGGTAATGTTGGATGTGTTGGAATGAAATTCTTATTTAGGATGTTACTAACAAAAAATAACAAAGTCATGCATCTTGTGCAAAAAATTTGATAGAAAGAGCAATCCAGAGCACCTAGGTGTAAAATTGGCATTTTGACTTGAAATGATCTAATCAAATTTAGTTGGCTCACAAATTATATTGCCCCATTTAGGGATACCCTAGCCAAAATTGGCACTTGAATATGTCAGTTTCACATCATTTAGCATGTTTTATTATTTTTAGGCTAAATTGTGTATTTTGGGTGGAAATTGGTTAAAATCCTGGTTGGAGGTTATTGATGACCAATTTTAGGTGTCTATAGTTTTCCCCTATTTGAGAAGATGTTGTAAGCTATAAGCATAATAAAATATTCTCAAAGAATGAGAAGGTCCTACATGCCTACAACTACAATGATGATAAACTAACTGTATGATGTCCCCTCAAGGGAATGATTGGCACAAGTAGGTTGACAAATGGTCTCTCAAAAAGAAAGAAGCAAAATGACGGAACTAAAGAAAGGAAATATGATGGGTTGAAAACATAATGATACTAAAAAAGTAATCAAAATCATTGAGAATGCAAGTGAGATTGTTCACAATGGTTTATCCAAAGGCAATTATAAATATTATACCCCAATAGTGGCAACATGGTATGATAACACAATGATTTTTCCAAAGGTAGTTATAATCATTGAGAAGATAAAGGTACCCCAAAAAAATAAATAAGAGAATAACATGCCCCTATATAGGTATAAAAATTAAAATGGTGATAACATAATGATTTGCCCAAAGGTGGTTATAATCATTAAGAAATATAGGTGGGATGGTGTACAATGATTTACCCATAGGCGATTATAATCATTGGACCCTGATTATGGCAAACATGATAACCTTGGTTGAGGAGGATGATAACTTAACATAAAGGGTAATGATGAATTGGAATAACCTACTAGTAGGGAGATGCTCATCCAAACTAATAAAGATTAAAATTCTTTCATGTTTAATTACTCTATATGGGATATGATGAAGATGGAATCAAGATGTCGATGCTAAAGAGATGTTACCATTGTTGAATATACTTCTTGAAGCTAAGGTTTGTTGTAGCACATGTCGATAGGTATCCTGGTATAACATCATGAGAACTTGGCCAAAATATGCACAAGGACTAACTCTCGTAATCCAATACTCAATACAAAACAATGCGCCAATGATAGAAACCATGATGAGAATGTAAACATATAAATATGGATGGATTTGAGTATAAGTGTGGGAAATGAATCACCCAATGAACACACATAAACTAAATCAAGGAAATAGTGCTGAAAAGAAATAAACAGGTAGACAAACAAATAAAATAAGAAAAAATAAACAAACAAACAATATAATAGAAAGCATATGAACATTGCCCCTAAAAAATAGGTGACAACTTAACAAATAAATAAATGGGGGAATAGAAGAAAAGGAAGGGGGTGGTTGAGCTATATTCATATGCATTAGGTAAGTGGATGCTACCTACATAGTTCCATGGATGTGATATC
Source organism: Torreya grandis (assembly GCA_037957365.1). Taxonomy (NCBI): domain Eukaryota; kingdom Viridiplantae; phylum Streptophyta; class Pinopsida; order Cupressales; family Taxaceae; genus Torreya; species Torreya grandis. Next base: position 6,076,021 of record JARHVA010000045.1, read on the forward strand.
CAATAAAAAACTTCAGGCTAAATGTAGTTCTCCTAGGGAATGGGAAGAATGCGATAACTAAAGAAAAAAATAAATGGATATGATAGAAGAATAGGAATGGTCTTAAAAAATAGAAAGTGCATGAGAGAAAAAGGCCAAAAAAGATGGGGAAACTAAGTGACAAGTAATTTCTTTGTAACTTAGTAAGGGTTCTTAGAATCCTTAAGACAAAAAAGTGGTCAATGTTTTTATTTTTTGCTAACAAATTTTCAAATATTTTTAGAATTGTTTTGGAGTGTCTCAACTCAATTGAGAATGATGAGACACTAAATGGTTTAAGCTCACAAAATGATGAGAGTGTTCAAACTTAAGGTTACTTATAAAAAAATGAGAGCATGGCTTAGATTGCTCACAAAATGGTTAGAGCATGGCTTAGGTTGCTCATAAAATGGTTAGAGCATGGCTTATGTTGCTCACAAAATGGTGAGAATGTGGCTTAGGTTGCTTATAAAATGGTGATAACATATGGAAAGGGTGACTAAGCTAACCTCAACAAGAATCAAGCACTACCTACATAGTCTTAGAGTATGACCTCAAGTCACTATAGTTCTACCCTATAGTAGAGAAATTTGACTATTGTAGCAATCAATTCAAAAAAAAAAAAGCACAGTATGACATAAGAAGTGGCAAGTTGATATGTTCAGGCTTAATTTTACCCCTATTTTGTCCATAGGTAGTTATAACTGGGACAAAATGACATAGATCAATGGTACTAATTTTCCCAAATGTGATTATAATTATTAGAAAGATTGGTGGTAAGAAAAGAATAAAAAATGAAGGATGTAACTGCTAAAACATCTGTCACACTATATTAAAATATGATCTCTATTTGAAGTACTTGAACCAAATAATGAAATTGATTAGATACCTTTATGCTAAAAATGTGTAATGAATGACAAAAACTAAGGTCAAATGGGTTAGGCTTTAGAACACACTGGCCTGATAAAATGGAAGAAAAAAGTAGATACGACTAAGAGGATGAATAAGGATGATGTTTGTATAAAGAAGAATAGTGATAAAATGTCATAACTAAAATGGTCCTTATAGATAATACACCTTAGTGTTTAAACATAGTACTACTTGAGATGAATAATATTCATTAGCTCTAAAAGTTCATCTCCATCTGGTGTGGTGATCCTGTATACTCCTGATCCATAATCTGCAGTAATGATGAAAGGCCATATCTAGTTTGGTTTGAATTTCCTTTTATGCTTCTTCTCAACTGTGGTATTCTTCTAGTTTTATTTAAGAACAATATCACCAAGTTTAAATGTTCTATACTTAACATGCTGATTATAGTGGCCTTTGAGTTAGTTCTAATATGCTTGAAGATTATTGTGTGCAGCTATGTATTTCTCATCAAATAGGTCTAGCTCTTGTAGGTGAGCTACTCGATAATCATGATCATCTAGGACATGCTTGAAACAGATGCACAGTGAAGGAAATTCAACCTCAATGGGAAGGATGGCTTTAGTACCATAAACAAGTAAGTATAGAGTGGCTCTTATGGGGGTATGATGATTGGTACGGTATTCCCAAAGGGTAGGGAATATCTACAAGTACCAATCATGCCTGACATCATTGATAATATTTTTGAGAATATTGATAAGGGTTTTGTTGTATGCCTTAGCTTGCCCATTACCTTGAGGGTAATATGCTATAGAAAAATGTTATGTGATGTTATATTTGATACATATCTGGTCTATATCTTTATTTTTGAATGATCCTCCATTATCAGATATAATGTCAGAGGGGATACCATAGTGGTAAATTAGATGGTTGAAGATGAATTTGGAAATTTGCTTTCCAGTCATGTAAGTGAGGGGTATAGCTTCAACCCACTTAGTGAAATACTTGGTGATGGTAAGGATATGTTTACGACCATCAGATGAAGTGGTGTTGATCTTCCTAATGAGGTCAAGTCCTCATGTAAAAAATGGCCATGGTGTCAACATCAGTTTTAGAGATTTTGCTGGGGCATGTATCAAATTAGCATGCTATTGACACTTGTCACACTTATTTACATATTTAGTGGCATCTACGTCCATTATGGGCCAATAATAACCAATACACAAGAGATTTTTGGATAGGACTACCCTGCTAGAATGAATGCCACATACTCCTTCATGAACTTCTTTTAATGCTAGTGTAGGCTCTATCAAAGTTAAACAATGAAATAGAGTTCCATCAAAACTATGATGGTAAAGGGTGGATGCAAGTAGAGTATAATGAGTGGAATGATGAATGAAGGATTTTGTTTGTTTTTGAGATAGGTTAGGTGATAGGAATTGGTCATGAAGGTAGTTGTAGAGGTTTGAGTACTAAATAGAATTAGGACCAACAATATCACAAATCATTGCAATGGTTGAAGGTTCATGAGCTGGTGCTAAGAAATTCTCAATGAAAAATTAATACTCTCTAACTTTATCTATTTGTTGAATTAGAGAGCCAATAATAGCCATGGCATCAATAGTTCTATTACTAGCCCTTAGTATGTGCTCAAACTAAATGTTGGAAATTTATTTTTTAAGAGTGTCAACCATGGCTTTATATGGAACCAACTTGTCATCTTTGGCGTAAAAATGATATGTGAACTGATTGATGATTAACTAAGAATCACCATACATTTGGAGATGATATATGTTCCAATGCATAGCTTATTGAATTCTTACAACAAGTTCTTCATACTCAACCATGCTATTTGTATAAAGAAAGCTAATTCTGAATGATTTAGGGATTATATCCCCCTATGGTATAATAAATAATAGGCCTACCCCTGATCCATGTGCAATAAATAAACCATCAAAATATAGATTTTTGGGTTGCTCCTAAAGGGGTGTGTCAATGACAATCATTATAGATTCATCAAGAAATTGAAATGTGAGTGGCTATGTGTCTATGAGAGGTGCTTCAACAAGTTAATTTACAAGAACTTATCCCTTGCTTGCCTTATGAGTGACATACTCTATATCAAACTCATTAAGAAGCATGATCCATTTAGCCATTCTACCTTGCAAATATATTTTATATTTGTAGATACTTGAGTGGATCTACTTTTGAAATGACTATAGTCTTATTATTCAATATGTAATGGTGCAATTTTTAAGCTATGAAGACCATGGCTAGACAAGCTTTTTCAATAAGTGCATAGTTATGTTCCTATGTAACCAAGGTATGAATTAGGTAATATACAACATGTTCTTTTACATTGTCATCATGTTAAGCTAAGAGTCCCCCTAGAGTATGGTCAGTAGTTGATAGGTATAACAAGAATGAATTTTCTAGCACAAGAGATAATAAAATAGGTGGATTAACAAGATAGTCTTTAAGTTGGTGAAAAGTTATTTGGTAGTGATCATCCCAGTGAAATGCAACTCCTTTTTTAAGGTGTGTAAATGGATGGCACTTGTCTACTAACTAAGATATGAAGCATCAGATTGATTGGATCTTACCTTCCAAACTATGAAGCTACTTTAAATTGGTTAGTGGTGGCATCTCAGTTATAGCATGGACTTTAGCCAGATCGACTTCAATACCTCTAAAAGACATGATGAATCCAAGTAATTTACCTAAAGTTACACTAAACACACATTTATTTAGATTAAGTTTGAATTTTTACTTTCATAATCTTATGTAGCACTGTTGGATGGTCAGCCCTGGTTTTGGATTTTTCTAATATGTCATCGACATAGTCTTCAACAATATCATGCATCATATCATAGAATATGATAATCATGGCCCTTTGATATGTATATATAGCATTATTAAGGCCAAATGACATTAAATGATAATAAAATGTTCCCCATAAAGTGGTGGATGCTATTTTATGTTAGTCTTCTGGTGCTATTTTGATCTGATTGTATCCTGAAAAGCCATCCATGAGTGAAAACATTTCATAACCTATCATGGAGTTGATGATCATGTTGATATTAGGCAAGGGAAAATTATCTTTAGGACAAGATTTGTTGATGTCTTAAAAATTAGTACAAATTATGATCCCTTCAAGATTTTTATGAATAGGTACCACATTAGAGGTCCATTCTGAGTAGTCAATGGATAGATACATCCTACTTCTAAAAGTTTTTCCAACTTTTTCTTTACCAATACAACAATGTGAGGATGCATCTTACATAATTTTGTTTTACTAGTTTGGTGTTAGGATTAACCACAATGTGGTACAAAATGAAGGTGGGATGTAAACCTAGCATGTCAGAATAGGCCCATGCAAAGATATCTACAAATTCTCTCAATAGAGCTATAAAGGCTTCATGTTCCTCTTTAGTGAGGGATGTGCCTAATTTTATCCATTTCAAGTCTGATGGAGTCTCGATATTTACCTCTATTTTATCTTTGACTAGAAGTGTTGAACCATCTTCTAGGATAGTTTGCAATGACTTGAACTATTAAATTATGTCAGGGTTCTCTGTTAGGACTTGCTCTTCAACTTCTCTTAGACATGATAAATCTGAGTCCCCTAATGGGAGATCTAGCCATGTGATAAAAATAATTGAAAATTCATGAAGAATTTGATCAAATACTTGTTATTTCTCAAATCTAAATTTGGATCCACAGGCAAGTTCATCATTGGTGGTCTCTTGGTCTATATTTGAAGAAAAATGAACACCCCTATCTAATGGTGCCTAAAATAAGTTTTCACCACTAGACTAGCCTTTATCTTTACTTTTTCCCTAGTTAAAAATCACCTCAAAGAGGTTTTCACTTTGGGACCTCAATGTTTTACCTATTTGTTTTTGGCCAAGGGTGTTCACTTGCTCTCTAAAATAGGCTACAGGATCTAACATGATTAAGAATACTGATTTGTGATCTCCCAATGGAACGTTGTCTCTAAGGCCTTAAAATCCACAAAATGCCTCATCATTTTAGAACTCATCAATTGATAGATTAGATTCTTGTTGGTCCCAATCTATCAGTTATAGATACTATAATGGAAAAAGGTTGTGATGAATGGCCAAGGTAAGGGTAAAAATGGCATTGTTATCAAATAGGTTGGTTTTAGTTAGGTCATCAAAGGTGGGGTTATGATCAAACTCTGTTTCACTGTTAGTATCATCCTCACTAATCATTGGTGATAGAGTTTGAATAAGATATGTGGGATCACCCCCAGGCAGTTTAAATCCAAGTCCATAAGGTCTTTCATAAAAATTGGCTCGATGGTTCCTTATTGATTTTGTCTGAGGCCTCTTCCTTCATAATTGTGATACTCCATGATCTTATTAGGAATAGGTTAATTTGTACTTTTATAAAAATTATATTGGTTGTCATTGTATAACCATGATTCATCCCCTTTAAGAGGATCAGGTTCTAGGCTAGATGCTGGTACAAATGTGATTGGTCCCTTATCTTTGTTATTTTATTGCCAATGCATATGTGAGGTGACTTTAGGTCTCCCAAAGGTTTTTAGATTATGAGAAAGATTGTCAATATGAAATGTATCATGGGTCACATACTCTCCTGGTCTATTATCTAAAATGGTGAAATGATTAGAAGCTTTAGGAGGTGGCATGTGGAAGAGGAAATCCAAGGTATTAGGATCTATGTATTATATAGTGAAGGATCAATAAGTATAGCCTTTTCTTTATCCTAATTGGAACTTAGATTCATGCCATACTGATAATTATAGAATTGAAATTTGGCCTCAAGATGCTTGTAGTGTTCATATGGGTGTAAATCTTTTGAAATATTCACTTCCATCCCTAAGTGGGAAAACTTAATACATTGATGTAGTGTTGATAGGATTTCATGAATCTCGTGTAACCAAGGCCTTCCTAGAAGCATATTGTATGATAACTCAAGATCAATCACATGACAAAGTGTATCATGGGTTAAAGGGCCAATGATAACTGGCAAACTAATAGTGCCTTGTGATTCTTTTTCCTAATTATCATAGGCTTTGATGGTGATTATTTTTGGCTAGAGCTCTACCATTATGTACCAAAGAGTCTTGATGAGATTTAAAGACACTATGTTGAGGCCAGATCCATTATCTAAAAGACACATTTCACTTTATGCCATCTTATGTGTATATATATATATATATATATAATGGATTCTGATGGAGTGGGCCAAGGGAAGATAGATCACTTTGGTTGAATGTGACTTATTGGGTTAGATCTAGGTGTCTAACCAAAGCTTAAAATTTATCAAGGGATATATCACTAGCAATAGTGGATTGGGTCAAAAAACTATTCAAGATGTTTTTATGGATTATTGGCATTCACAATAAATCTAAAATAGAAATTTGTGCTAGTGTCTTCTACAATTATTTCATGATATCAAACTTCTTGTCTTGGTTAGTAGTGAATGGTTTATTTTGAGGCTGAACAGTTGGTTGGATGATAGGTAAAATGGTGGATGGTTGTGGGCTTAGGATAGTAATCTTTTACCTTTAAGTTGTGATTGCACAATTGGGATTAAATATTGGACCATTGTTGCTAACCAATGTTGGGAATGGTGTGGGACTAGACAAGATAAGTCTTGATTATCAGTGCATTCACATGTGGTCACGTGGAAAGGATGAGTTATCGATATAAGGTCCAAAAGGGGAAGTCCTAGTTTACTGGTTTGCCTATATGCATTCCTAGGTCAAAGAAGGATTATATATGTAATTTAGCTAAATGTTGTTGTTTAGCAATGGTCTAGGCTAATTAGTGCTTGGTCTAGGATTAATGGAGATGGTATTAATGCTACCCCTTGTAATATGACCTACAACCCTATTGTAGTTATGTGCAACTACATAGTAGGTTTGTTGGTTGTTACCATTCTAACCTTGGTTTTGTCCATTATTATATTGTTTTGGGTTTTATTTCTAATTTTGTTGAGTTTTCTAGTTCGGCCTTTGATGTTGATACTATTAATTTTGTTGTTGCACTAGCTATTATTATCATTATTTCTGATCATTTTGCTGCTATTGATTGTTATGTTTGGGAAAGGGGTTTTGATAAATCTCAAGAGTTTGATTGGAAGTAAAACAAAATTATCTAATGTTATATCCTCATTCTCTAACATATTTTCAATTAAATTCTTGATTTGGACCATCTTCATAGACTATGTCTATTGACCTGATGATAGTCAAAAAAATTGTTTTCATCATACCAATCAGGATAAGGAATGCCTTATGGATAATGCTTTAGTATAGGCCAATTAATTAGATTATCAATAGCAAGCTTGTAAAATATAGACTCAATAGGTTCTTCTAGGTCACTAAAGACATGACATGTAGGCATGGTTCTCCTAGAAGGAAGGGTTTGTAATGGTAAAGGTTGCTATATTTATTGTATAGGTCTTGGTTGTTGTGCTTATGGCATTGGTTGGAGAGGTTGCTAGGTAGGAGTAAGCTAAAAAAGTGGTGCAGATGATGTTTTCACCATTTGGAGATGACAAGATTTAGTTACTCTATTTCCTACAGCATTCTTATTACTGTTGAATTGCTTCGATCTTTCTTGGTTATTGGCCTATATCAATTATGATGCTAGTGATTGAATGGGATGTTGATCATTTCCCTGATTGGTACCTTGATTTTGACATGTTGAATTAAGCTTGATAACTCCTTTATTGATAAACACTCGCTTAATAAACAATCTTTTTTCAATTATTTCCTTGAAAGTATGTGTACATTATAATTCTAGATGATAAGCTATCTCACTTTGCAAATTTTTAGTAAAAACAATATATAATTGTTTATCTAGTAAACTATGGTTGAAATGGCTTGTAAGGGCTCTCCATCACTGTAAATAACTTGAAAAAATCTCACTAACTTTTTTCTTTGCTTGCATTAAGTGCACTAATGAAATCTCATGCTTGAGATTATAGGAAAAGTGCTGCACAAACTTATCAAAAACATCATCAAAATCTATTACTAAATTTTTGGGTAAATTTAAAAACCACTCCAAGGCTTGTCTAGACAAGCTCCTTGGGAAAAATAACAAAAGGTATATGTCGTTATATGCCACTAGTGGACATGCGACAAAGATTTCGATCAAATGAGCCTTAGGGTCACCTTTCCCTTTGTATTTATCAAATTTTGGTGGTTTGTATCCTAAAGGAAATGGTATTTTAAAATACTCCATGTTGAATGGATAGGAACACATGTCATCCAATTTGAACTTTTTAATGTATTTACTAGTTTGAATGGCAACAATTGCATCCATTCATCTGTTGTAATTCTTGGGATAGGAAACTGGAAGGAACATTGGTTTGAGGGAGAATATTGGTTTGGGTAGATGGTTAGGAGGTCACAAGTGGGACACATTGACCAGGGTATGATGGAGATACCTATTGGGGTGCATTGGTTTGGTTGGGTAATGGACCAAGAATACACATATGTGGATTAGGATGTACTTGAAATTGGACAATTAGTTACATGATATTCTAGTTTGAGTTGGTGATAAAGGTTTGACTTGGAGGATTTTGTGTTTGGGATGGAGGGATATAACTATACTGTGCCTACTGTGATTGAAAAGGGACATGCTGCCAACTAATCAAACCTTGCTATTGAGTGGGAACTTGTGGTTCAAGACCCTATCTCTAAATTTATGGCACATTTTGAACAAATGGTTATCTAGTAGGTACTTGAGAAACATGGGGACTTTCTTGTTGTATGAATCCCTATGAAGAAATAAAAACATGTTATAGATTCAACATCTATCACTGACCAATATTTTTAGGTTGTTGACTAGTCATTGCTTGGTTTTAAATTGGCATATTAGTCTATGACTGAAGAGGTATGTTCATTGTTACTTGGTGAGGTGGAACATTTGTTGCTCCTAATTGAGGTGGCAATGTATTTATCCTCTATTTCATTGATACACTAGATTGTGTCTATTATTTTAGAATATTACTCATTAGTTGTTGAGGAGGAGTAGGATTTGTTACATTTTGTCATTGAGGCATGACATTTTCCATTATTTGATTACCTAATCTCATAGGTTGTACACTTGAGGAAGTAGCAAGTTGAGTTGGGGTGTAGAAAATCCTATTCCTTGCTATGATGATCTACCCATGGGATTAATTACAAGCACATTTTGTTGGCTAGTTGTTTATGTGTTAGTACTACTTTGATTAGGATTGGACATTATTTGCACATTGTCCACTACATTTGGCTCACTATTCTATATAGAGGTCGAAGACACTTATTCAATCATAGGTATATGCATCAAGTTATATATTGAAGTGGTTTGTACGAATGGGTTGAAACTTAGATTATCTTGTCCAATTAACTCTATTAGCACTCCTATTGAAGGAAATTACTTCAATAAGAGGCTTACTCACCATGTTGATTTGATTGAAATTATGTGCTAGATTCAGGTAGGTTTGATATGCTATCTACATTTGGTTAAAGAGATTTTCCATGATGTTTTTTCTTTGATTAGATATATTAGGGTCTTGATATGTTGTTTGGAATAGAGCCATAATATTGTTAGAAGAAGCCTGTTGATTGTAAATGATATTGTGGGGCACTCTTACTAGACTTGGTCAATTTTCATGGGGAAAGTCTGATGGAAAATTGGCCCCTACCTCTATGTCTCTAACTAAAATCTCATCTTTATTCTCTAAAAAATGTTGCTAAAAAAATGGATCATACATGGAAGCCATATTAGTAGAATATGACTATTGAAGAACTGGCTCATCCACTATGGGTATTGTAGCTAGGTATTGTGTGGTTTTTTCCTGGTCTTATTTTGAATAAGGTGGTGTGTTAACTAAATAGTTAATCAATAGACATTGGCTTTGTGCCCTTGATTGAGTATTATAAGAGGGATAAGAATCCATCTCATAAATAATATTTTCTACATAGAGGTCTTGCACCATTTCTTCCTATGCAAATATATTACTAATCCCTAAATTATACATGAGTCCACTCTGAGTGTAGGAATACATGATGGGATCCATAGTCAATGCTTTGTGATAAAATGTCAACGAGTTTTTGAAACTCTAAAAAGATAATGTCCAAAATAGATGATGTTCCAACTTGGTCTAGATCCATCAAAAGGATCTAAAGGTTTATGCAAAGATTTGTGAGGAAACAAGCTAGTGTGAAGTATCTAATATTTCACTATTCACACAAAGATAAACAAGTAAATGGACCAAAAATTAGAATACCAAACTCTAAGGTTGAAGTGTTTCAAATAAATCTAATCTAAGAATTTAAAAGTTGTTAGGTCTTTTGGCCAAACATGGCATCAAAATCTAGGCTCAAACAAGGCATGCGCTAGGACTCTTGGCCAAATGATGTCTAAAGCTATACTTTGAAATAGATGAAAGTTTTAATCTAACAGATTTGAAATACTTATAACAAACACTAGGAATTTGATTTTGGGACATGAACTTGATCAACTAGGTATAAGGTATGAAACAAAAGGCACTTTTAGAGATAGTTTATTTTCTCATAAATAATGGTATAAAACTTGGTTCTTTTGACAAACAAGCTAGAAAAAAGTGAACAATATAATTATGATAGACAAAAGATCACAAAAGTACACTTAGATTGGTCTAAAAATGTAGGAACAAATTTGAATTCTATGCAAGAGGGTTTATGAAACAATATTTTAAATGTTTTGGGCAGCACTATACTACCCAAAAGGTGTGACAAAAAAGTTTGTTTCAAAAACTCTCTAAGGCAAAGACATTTCTCCACAATTTTGACAACATAACACTAATTTTATTGACTCAAGATGTTGTGGTGCATAGACTCAAAGTGCAAATTTTTAGCACAAAATGGGTTAAGTCTATCAAGTGATAACAATGATTATGAGTCTTGAATGACCTTCAACCCAAATTAGAAATTAAACCTAAGTTCTCTCAAGTTTAGTGCCAATGGCAAACCCACTTAACACATCAACCCTATGAACTTATAAAGGTATAATTCTAAATTTAGATTATAAGTGAAGGACTTAAAACAATTTTGGTAAAGGTCTAGACTCAATTAGGTAGCATAACTATGCCAAAGTGGATGATATGACTCTCAAGTTTTTGATGAAATTTAAACAAGGAAAATTGATGTTTTGATGTGGGCAGCATAATGCCTCTTTGTTCAAAGGAAAATTGGGACTATGTTTTTGGTTTGAATTGTTTGTTTACACCAAGTTTTGAATTCAAATAAGACTCTAATATAGGACAAGACCAACTAATTAATAATTCTTAGATCCTAAACTGATAAGGTTGCTTGGTATTGTTGGAATCTATCAACATACATCATTTGAGAGGATTTTAAGTGTTCATACAAAAATAAGTGCACATTATATAGTAGGGTTTTTACACCCCCCTTATCTCAAATGATAGTACTGTGACATGGATCTTGAGGTGCACCTTGCACCAACAATAATTCCATGGCAAGTGGGGATTTGTCTAAGATTTAACAAGTTTTTGAATGTTATAGGGGATTTAATTTCACAATGACTTTCATGCCAAATAATGCAAAAGAAAAACATGGATTTTGGGTCCGTATCACTTGGCTTGTTGCAAAAAGGTCTAGTCTTTTTTGTAACCACTACATCCTGTTGTTTGCTTAGTGTAGTGTAATGTCCAAAGTGCCACTAAGTCCCATGTACAACTCTAATTAGGAGCTAAATGAAGTCAATGTTGAGAGGTGAAACCCTGGGTCAAAGCTTCTCTAAAGAACTCATGAAAGTAGAAAGACTGTAGGGTCATTTTCAAGGTCACCCAAACTTTGATGAGTTTTTGGGAAGTGCTTTAGATGACTTTATTTCTAAGCCTTGGACTAGGCTATTTGAAATAGGAATGGTGCTTTTGATTCCAATGGTTCCCTAAAGGGGACACATGGAAAAACATACACACAACGTCCCTCTTTTTGCCAAACAAAAATTTAATCTAAACAACTAAGTAAATACAAAAAGCTTTGAAAAGGTGAATTTATTTTTAATCCCAAATGGAAAATGAGGTGGTGTTCATTTGACCCCTTGGTCTTAGTTGAAAACTTTGAAAACATTCACCATAAACATCTAAATTTATTTTTTTAAACACCAAAACAAGGTTTCTAATTGATTTTTAAGCATGCAAAAGGTGATCTAAAACATGTTTTTTAGAAAATGTCAAGCTTGGTCCTGTAACAAAAATATTATCATGTCCTTTAGCCTTGAAGGTTTTTTAGTTTTGAAACAATGAAATTTTAAAAAAGAGATCTCAAGTCTATGTTTTAAGAAAAACACAGTGACCAACATCAGTTATATAACCAATGATGGTTACATTTTCTAACCGATGATGGTTATCTGACCAACATCGATTATATGACTATGATTGACAATATGTATCCAACTGATGTCAATTTTAATAACCAACATCGGTTAAGCTATCTAACCAATGTCAGTCTTACTAGCCAATGTCGGTTACTATGTAAACCCATGGCAAATAAAAATGGAAAAATAAAGTTAAAAAATCAATTTACAAGAGATTTAATTGTCCAAATGAATATTTTTTAGCTAAAAAATGATCTTCTTCATGTGTGGGATGTGTTTAGTCCCACTGGGCATTCCATATGTAGATCTAGGAATTTGATTCAAGAGAGTATGGTTAGTATCATGTTAGTTCCAAAATGAAAATAAAATGAAAGAAACACACTAACTAACATAACATATCTAGGCCTAGACACTAGGGAGAGCTTAGTTAACAATCATGAATAAAAAACACAGCTAAAATTCAAAAGAAACCTTTTTTTACCTTCCTTGGATGCTCTATAATGCTTGTTGTAGTGGCTTGCTTAGCTTGTGCTCATGAAGTCTTCATCAAAGGAAGTTTAGCTACTTCCATCTCTCCTTGGCACTTTTGGCTTGTGACTTGCTTGGCTTGGAACTAATTTAGCATGGTAACACTAGTTTTCATGAAGCTTTGTAATCAATTCTCAATTATAAATTTGCATAATCATGTCTTAGAAATGATGTGGTAAGGCCTCCTATTTATAGATTTTTGAGATTGATCAGAATCAACCTAAACCATCCATCTCAAGATTGAGATTTGTGGTTAATGATTAATCCAATTTTGCAATTAAAATTGATAAATAGGCTCACCAATATTTGGGATAGAGGAGCAATTAAGAGGCATGGAGAGATTTGATGAGGCATAGGAGGCATGAATCTTGATATTTGTGGCATTTATGGCCTAAGAATGTCTTCCCAAGAAATGAGGCCACCTAATGATGCATATATTCAATATTTATTTCCAAAACAAATTATTCAACAAGTTTCCATGGAATTCTTAATTAGGCTCTAATTTAGTTTAATTAACTCTTAAGCATGATTAAGTACTTTGTGCACAAATTACTCAAATTGATCAAAATGCCTTGTTATTGGTCTAAAATTTGACTAGATAGGAATTAGAAGATGATGTCAAATGCGTTGAAATTGTATTACCATTTAGGATGTTACCAACAATGAATAATAAAGGCATGCATCTTGTGCAAAATATTTGATAGGAAAGGGCAATCCAGAGCACCTAGGTACAAAATTGGCATTTTGACTCAAAATGATCTGATCAAAGTTAGTTGGCTCACAACTTACATTACCCCATTTAGGGATATCCTGACCAAAATAGGCAATTGAATATGTTAGTTTCACATCATGTAGCATGTTTTAGTGTTTTTAGGCCAAATTGTGCATTTTGGGTGGAAATTGGTCAAAAGCCTGGTTGGAGGTTATTGATGGCTAGTTTTAGGTGTCTACAGATTTAGTCTTAAGCTCTTCCAAAAGTTTTGGCTGACATGGTTGACCCAATTGACCTAGTATAATTATGGATACAAATTCACCAGGTCATGGGCTAGGTCAACCAAGAGCTAACCTAGACCCGAAATAAATTTTACCCAAAATAGTATAACATCGACCCAATCGACCTAGTACATAAGACTATCAAGGTGATGAAAATAGGGATGAAAAGTGGGAAAGACTGAAAGAGTATTTAAAATGTGAGTAATAGCTTAGGGAATGGTTTTTAGGAGCTAGTTGGATTGGTAACAAGTGAAAATAAGGGACAACAATCCTACAAAGCACCAATGGTCTACCCACCCCTTTTCTAGTGCACTCCTTATGATGTGCACTTAGAGAGATTGAGTTGTTAGGTTGTGGAGCTAAAAGCTTCACCAAGATGAAAATAGGAGAAGTTATGGAGGATGCAGAGTTGCGGGGAGTTCCAGAATCAGTTGCAAGAAAACCAGCATCGGTCTAATCAACTGATGTCGGTCAGATAGCAAAGAGGAAGCAACCGGTGTCGGTCACCAGTTGGTCGACATCGGTCATGGAGGAGCCGACGTCGGTAGCCTGTGTGAGAATAGGCAGTTTGCATGTTCAGTCTAGAGAGTCTATTTTGAGACTGTTAGTTTGCATGTTAAAGGCTAGTCTTAGTCTTGAGTTGCGTGTCTAATTATTGTAATTAGGTTAGTCTAATTATTGTAAGCATGAGATCTATATATGGACTCATGGGCTGTATTGTAAACTGTAGCTAGTGAGTAAGAGAGCAATAAGCTCCTTCAGAGAGAAGAGAGTAATGGTGCATTCCTCCTAGTGCCACAGTACCAAGGTGGGTACTAGATTGGAGAATCAGAAGGGTTCTTCATGTGTGTATGATCTTGGTCAGCATGTGGGCATGAGTTTCTATAGGAGATCTACAATGGTGAGTAAGGTCTAGTGATTTGTAGGTAGCAGCAGAGAGCAAGAGATCTACTTGGAGTATGGTTGTGTACTTGGTGAACTAGCAACGTGTTACTGATTGGTTGGAGAGGTGAACATCAATTCTGTATTGGAGTTGATTGTTGTGACCAAGAGAGAGAGGGAAGAAGGTCTTGAGGTGTGGTGAACCTTTGAGGTGGAAGAAGAAGTGGCATCTTCTTTATTATATATTCTTCTGAGTGTTTATTAATACAATTGTGTATTGTCTCTCAATTCCTGTGTTGTTTCATATTTTTAGTTACTTATTGATTCTAGTTAAATTCCATGTTTAGTTGCTAATACAAGAAGTAATCATATGTGCTTTAATTGGTAGAGCAAGATCCTGACTAAGTAGGGATCAGAGCATGTTTATTGTTCTTAGGTTTCCCTGACAAGTGGTATCAGAGCCTTGGTTGTAGGTTCAAGAGCTGATACCAACAAGTGGTATCAGAGCTTTTGGTTGGGTTGACTAACAGGTGGTTTCAGATCTAGTAGTGTTTTTTGATTACAGGTCACTCACAAGTGTTTCAGATTGAGTGGGAGTATAGCAACGACAGAAGAAAGTAAGCTACGAATGGAGAAACTAAATAACACAAATGGTCTAATTGATGGAAAGAAGGAGCAGGTAAAAAGAGATTGTTGGTCAGTAGAAGATCAGTGTGTGGAAGCATATGTTACAGGTAATATTACACAGGATGTTATGGATAAAGTGGAATCTTTGTTTACAGATTCTTTTGCTTCTTTCCATGCAGCCTGAAATAGAGCATATTTTCATGGGTATGTCTTTGGAGACCTTGGAGAGATTTATTTAGGGGTTGGAGAGCCTTGTCAGATGATTGACGAAGGGGAAGTGAAGCTAAAATTACAGGCGGATGACACACAGTGGTTGAAGGAAGTCATGCAGGGACCAGTCTTGGAGATGAGTCTAATTTCTTCAGGAAATTTGGGTGATGAGAGATGCACTGTAACTCTCATAGTGGATACACTTGAATTAGATAGTGGTAAGAAAGTAGGTATCCTTTATCTATCTACTTATATTGCTGATTCACCTTTTGTTGCAGAGATGTGGCTTCATAGGCTTAGTCACATATGTAAAAGGAGAATGCAGGTTTTGAAGTAGAAGTCAGATGTCTTTGACAAGCTAAAAAATTGGAAAGCCTTGGTGTTCATGGAGGAGATGACGGATAGAGATTAGGTGAGGAAACTGAATTATTTTGAGTAGAGCAGGGTTGATTTGATTAGGATTTTGATCCATGGAGAGCTCGTGGGTAAAAAGTTATCACTCACAGACGAACACAGGTACCGACATCGATCATACAGTAACTGACGTCGGCAGAATAAAGACCGACGTCGGTCATAAGGACCAACGTCGGCAGGAGGGACACCGGCGTTGGCCAAGGAAACAACGTCGATAGTCATGGTCAGTACAGGGCGCTGACATCGATCGGGAGCAAACTGGGAGATGGCCGAGATTGGTCACTAGTACAGATGGTGGGCAGACAACAAGCTATCAACAAGTCTCAAACACTCATGTTGAGGTCAAAAAGGGTAAGTGAACCTCATATTCGTTGTTCACCTTCTTTATATTGCTTATTGATGGTCAAGAACTAGGGAGATGAGAAGAAGCAATGCAGGTAGAATCCAGATACAGTGGGAGCTTGGCATGGATGAGGAGTGTGAGTCCTTGGAGAAGAACCAAATAGGTATTTGTTGGTAGAGTTGTTAGCTAGAAGTAAGCACTGAGAGATAGAATGGATTCCCATTTTAAAGAAGAGAGTGGATGGATACAAGAGACAGAAGGCCAAGGCATATGGTCTTGAAGAAGCTGCAGGACGGTGGTACAGGTTTTGACAGGTGGATGACTAAGCATGGCTTCATTCAATGTCAGTGTAACTATTGTGGTTTTATCTTACCAGGTGGATGATGATTGCAACATTATCTAGTTACTGTATGTGGGTTATTTGCTAGCAGATTTGTACATACATGGATTTGCTGAGCTAAAGGTAAGGTTAGTTCAGAGGCGTGTCATGAAGAATTTAGAGCAGCAAAATTCTTTGGCATAAGAGACATGGAGATTTGATCTCCAGTGGGAGCTGATGTGAAGACGGTGTTGGTGGGGTTCATGATGCAGGTTGCAAAATTAGAAAGCACACCAAGGGCTGGACAGTTCAAGCTTAGCTTGAAACAGGGTTTGAAATCACATGAGGTCTAGTGTAGACCTGAGTTGTTTTCCCAGAAGTGGGGGTTGTCAGAAAGTTTGGAGCCAATTCGGGGAAGGAGTACTAGAGGGCAGTTCAGTGGGACTAGCAGTAGGGATTCTTGTTATGCAGGGTCAAGTTCTTCACTACATGGATATGTAGGTTCGGATGTGGCAGGTTACTTTGATGACAGGTGTAGCATCACAGGTTGTGTGGTGGTTAGTCTTCAGGGTTTTTTTTGAAGAGGAATACAAGCCAAGGAATAATTTAGACAGTGTACAAGCACAGGTATAGGTGCAGCTATTTATCTCCAAGTGGGAGATTGTTAGGTTATGGAGCTAAAACCTTCACCAGGATGCAAATAGGAGAAGTTACAGAGGATGCAGAGTTACAGGGAGTTGTAGAATTAGTTGCAGGGAAACTGACATCGGTCTGATCAACCAACGTTGGTCAGATAGCAAAGAGGAATAAATCGGCGTTGCTCACCAGTCAGCCGACATCGGTCATGGAGGAGCCGACGTCGGCAGCCTGTGTGAGAATAGGCAGTTTGCATGTTCAGTCTGGAGAGTCTATTTTGAGACTGTTAGTTTGCATGTTAAAGGCTAGTCTTAGTCTTGAGTTGCGTGTCTAATTATTGTAATTAGGTTAGTCTAATTATTGTAAGCATGAGATCTATATATGAACTCATGGGCTATATTGTAAACTGTAGTTAGTGAGTAAGAGATCAATAAGCTCCTTTAGAGAGAAGAGAGTAATGGTGCGTTCCTCCTAGTGCCACAGTACCAAGGTGGGTACTAGATTGGAGAATCAGAAGGGTTCTTCATGTGTGTATGATATTGGTCAGCATGTGGGCATGACTTTCTATAGGAGATCTATAATGGTGAGTAAGGTCTAGTGATTTGCAGGTAGCAGCAGAGAGCAAGAGATCTACTTGGAGTATGGTTGTGTACTTGGTGAACTAGCAGCATGTTACTGACTGGTTGGAGAGGTGAACATCAATTCTGTATTGGAGTTGATTGTTGTGACCAAGAGAGAGAGGGAAGAAGGTCTTGAGGTGTGGCAAACCTTTGAGGTGGAAGAAGAAGTGGCATCTTCTTTATTGTATATTCTTCTGAGTGTTTATTAATATAATTGTGTATTGTCTCTCAATTCCTGTGTTGTTTCATATTTCTAGTTACTTATTGATTCTGGTTAAATTCCATGTTTAGTTGCTAATACAAGAAGTAATCATATGTGCTCTAATTGGTAGAGCAAGATCCTGACTAAGTAGGGATCAGAGCATGTTTATTGTTCTTAGGTTTCCCTGACTATTAAGGTGATGAAAATAGGGATGAAAAGTGGGAAAGACTGGAAGAGTATTTAAAATGTGAGTAATAGCTTAGGGAATGGTTTTTAGGAGCTAGTTGGATTGGTAACAAGTGAAAATAAGGGACAACAATCCTACAAAGCACCAATGGTCTACCCACCCCTTTCCCAGTGCACTCCTTATGATGTGCACTTAGAGAGATTGAGTCTCAATGATTTCTTGTAAGATGTAAAATATTAGTATTTGATAAAATTTTAAAATATTATGTGTATACATATTCCCCACTCGAAGCTCATCACGTGTCACTAAGGTGATATAGGGATGGTGCTTCAAGAAAGAACATACTAACACACAATGTTGAGGCTAAAAAAGGTTACAATATTTTAAAGCAAAAATAACTGAAAGTAAATGATAAAAAGGGAAATAACTAAAAATTAAATGTAATGCATACCTTGACTTACCTTTATCATTAGATGGTTATCTACTATGTTTGTAGTTTTGATTGTGAAGGGCATAGAGACTACTTTTGACAAACCCAATAATATAAAACTAAAGATAAAAAATAAGCAAACATAGTAAAGCCAAGATAATTGGTGCTATGTGGACATGATGTACATAGAAATTTGGCAAGCTGGAATGACAAGTGCTATGTTAGACCAAAGGACCAATTCAAAATTTTAGAATAAACTAGGTAACAAAAAAGTCAAGGCTACTATAAGACTAAGAAACTCAAACAAGTAACCTTAGGAAAAAAAAACAAACTCACCAAGTCAAACCCAAGATACATGTCAAAAAATATGGTAATCAAACATCAATGTGAAAGTAGTAACAATCCTTACTTAAAAAAAGATGAGCCAACAAAAATAAAATGGTTAAATAACATTGATGAGTAAGTAGTAACAATCCTTATCTCACTCAATAATGGAAAAATGTGCATGAAAGTAGAAATAGACTCAGGTGTCCACAAAAAGGGGTAGTAAAATAATGTGGTAAAATAAAGAAAAGTACATCTAAATATGTAAATCAATGGTGTAAATAAAGTAATCCATAATTGATTAAACATGTTGTTTTGCACTAGGGATAGATAAAACTAAAACAAAGTAGTGCTAGTATGTTTTTAAGATATGAATAAGAGGGAATATAGAAGAAGGGAAAACAAATTTAGAATCACACATGCTTGTCAATGGATGAAATGAAATGGGTAGATGGGATAATGAAGGAAAAATAAAGGTAGAAGAACTCTTTATCAAAGTCAAGACACTGAAATCAAGTTTGTCAAAATAAGAGGACTTTCAACCTTAAGGAATTTGAAGAACTTCTCATAGCTACACAAGTCTTAGGTCAAAAAATGAAGGATATAGATAATCCCATGAAGGTTATATGCATGAAAATTAAAATGGACCTACCTTCCCATAACATTTCCTCATTCCCCAGGACCCCTTATAGAGCCATCAATCTACTGTGAAGATTGGGTACTTATGTGAGAAAATAGATAGCACCATAGAGTTTGTTGATTTCTTCTATTTCAATTTATTGGCCTACCATACCCCAATAGACCTCAAATGTATGTGAGGGTGACTGTGGAGTTTAAGATTTGATTAGAGATAGGAGATGTGCTTTTAATCATGTCTTTTGATGTGATTTTAGATTTTGAGATTTGCATGTTGCCTTTTATATATCATTGCCTTTTATTCAAATGATTTAGATTTTAACTTTTTTGATGGATTTTTATATTCCTCTTCTATATGGATTTGTAAAACCAAACATGGATGTTAAATATGAATTTCATTTGAATAATAGGGACTTGGTTTCTAAGAGAGAACTTCAAAGAGCATGGAGTCTAAGAGTCTTAAAAATCTAGATGAAATAAAAGTGTTATCTCGACTTCAACCTTGTTTTATCTAATGTGGAGTGAAAGGAAAGGAAATAAAGAGGAATGACACATAGAATAATTTGAATTATTGTAAATAAAAAAGAAATGTGACAAAGGGTAAAAAAAGATATAATGACAGTAAAGTGTGATTCCTTATCATAAGAATGAGGGAAATGGATGAAAACATGCTAGCACAGATTGTTTTGCAAATTCTATCTATCAAAAGAAGCAAAAGCTAAAGTTGAAAACAAGGATCCAAAACACATTCTAGAAAAGGAATGAAAAGATGGTAATTTTATGAGGAAGGCCATGTCCAATCTATGGTATTGCATTGAAAATCATAAGTGAGAAACCCAAAAGGGTGCCAATAAGCATGTTGGAAAAATAAATGAGATAGGCAACAGATGGTATTTGTGAGGAAGATTGGGTCCTATCTGTAGTTTTACATTGTAGTTCACAAAAGAGAAACCCAAGGGGTGTCAAAAAAATGTATAAAAAATAAAGAAACTATGGTACATCATGAGGAAGACCAGGTCCTATCCATGATTTTACAATGTAACTCATGAGAGAAAAAAGGGAAAGTAGAAGACCAAACAAGAAGGAATAAGGTTTGTAAAAGAGAAAGAACTACTATAGAGGGTGAGACCCATGTAAATAACTTGTAAAAAGTGTTAGACAGAGAGCTTATAAACATGAAAAGAAGGGAAGGATTTAGGCAAAATAATTTTTGATGAATTGTGCATTGGTGGACTCTTTGAAAACATGGCCTTCATTGGTTTGAAAGTGATAGCTACTTGGACCAAGAATATATTTAAATAAATAGGGGCCCCACTATTTTTGGGTGTATTTACCTTATTTTTCATGAGTGTATTCTAATTTAAGGACATGATCACCAACATTAAATGTGTGAATTTTAACATGTTTGTTATGTTATTTTGCAATACGAACCTTGTATTGGTGATTATGTTGTAAATCATAAAGATGGTGTTCATTAAGAAGATCAAGGGCATGAAGGTGAGATTCACATAATTATTCATTAGGAATGATACCATGAAGAGATATACAAAGAGAGGGAAGGTCAACTTTTAATATAAGAATTGATTCAAAGCCATAGACTAGATATAACAATGTTGCCCCAATGGTAGTATGTATGCTAATCTAATAGGCCCAAAGAGAAGGATAAAGATGAAGGTGCCAATCCATAAGAATTTCATGAATTGTCTTTTAGAGGATTTATTTGAGAATTTTATTAGTGGCCTCAGCTTGGCCATTGCACTAAAAATGATAACGTGTAGAAAATTTGTGATTGATTTTGAACTTAACACAAAGTTGTTTGACATCCTTGTTTTTGAAGTTACCACCATTTTCAAAGATGATATAATGGGGAACACCAAAGAAATAAATGTTTTGGTTAAGAATGAATTTGGCAATGGTTTTACTAGTGACATTAACAATGGGCATGGATTCAACCCATTTGGTAAAATATTCGGTAGTTGTGATGATGAATACATGCCCTTCTTGAGAGTGAGGTAATTTGTCTATGAGATATAATATCCACATGGAGAATGGCCAAGGAGATTTGATAGTTTGAAGTTAAATTGGAAGTGAATGAATTAGATCATCATGAAGTTGGTAAGGGCTACACTTTTTAGTAAATTCATTTGCATCCTTTTCAAGAGTAGGCCAAAAGTAACCTATACATAGGCATATATGAGTTGTAGCATGTCTATTACAGTTTCCACTAAAAATTCCCCCATGTGCTTTTTTCAAGAAGATGAAGGACCTCATCTTTCATAACATAACATATCAAAGTACCTTCAACATTGTGATAATAAAATATGTTGTATCAAAATACATACTTAAAAGCTTGTTTATGAATATAAGTCTTTTCATGAGAGTCTAATTTAGGAGGATAAGTTTGGTGTTCCAAGAATTGAATGATGTATTTATACCATGGGATTTGTTGAATGGTGATAGCCTCAATGTGGCAGATAAATAAATATTGTGGTTGAGTAGCATATGAAGATTTTCTTATTTGTATAAAAAAAGTGGGATAAGAAAGAACTTGATGGGGATGAAAGAGAGATGCTAAAGAGGTGAGGGAATCAACAATGGAATTTTGATCTTGAGGGGTAGGCTCAATAGTGAAGGAAATAAAATCTTTAGCGAGAGTGGTTGCAATTTGATGATAAGTAATGATATTTTCACTTTTGTATTGGTAATAACCATTGACTTGATAGTAAATAAGCTAAGAATTACCTAGAGCATGCAGATATTGGATGTCTAAATTAAGGGAAACTCTCATTCCTAAGATTAAAACTTTGTATTCAAACATATTGTTGGTTATGTCAAAGGTTAAGCAAAAATCTAAAGGAATAATTTTACCAAAATGATTTATAAGAATGCAACTTTTATAGCTCCTTGAAGGCATATATCACCATGAAATTGAAGGGTCCAAGTATCCTTGTTCAAGTGGAAATTAATTTTAGGAATTTTTTTGATAATTAATTTTGATTTAGTAGTATTAGGGGGAATAGCAGATTCATCAAGATTAGTGGCTTCAAGATCAGTGGTAAAGTTATGAAAGTAATCTTTGAGAGAAATAGCTTGATCAAGACCTTCAATATAAAGAATAGTATCATCAAGAAGACTATTTTGAAGGTGATTGGTAGCTGGCACATGAGCTATGGTAAGTTGATCAACTATTACTTGTCCTTTTCCAACTTTTTAAGTTACAATATGAAGATCAAATTCCATAAGGAGTACCATCCATTTTTCAATTCTATTTCCATGAAGAAAAGCTTTGGAGAAGAAGTGATGAAGGGAGTTGAAATCAATGATGACATAAGTGGTTTGGTATAACATGTAATGTCAAAGCTTTTTAGCTAAAAAATAGATGGTGAAGTAATTACATTTGAATTTGGTATAACATTTCTCATAATTTATGAGGCATAGACTAATGTAATAAATGACATACCCTCTTTCGGTATCATCTTGTTGGGAAATCATTGCCCCAACTAATATAGGTGTGGAAGAAGTATGCAAGATCAAGGGTTGATTATTAGAAGGATGATGAAGTGTATGTAAGTGAAGCAATGACTCTTTCATGTTATCAAAATATTTTTGATAAGGGTCTATCCATTCTAAAGCACTACCTTTCTTAAGAAGAGAATTGATAGAGTGGATGTGGTAAGCCATTTTGGGGATGAATTGTCTAATTTACCCAACTTTTCCTAAGTGTGAATGTTCAAAATGGAATGAGGAATGGGTATGTTGATGATATTACTAATCTTAGCTAGGTCAATGTTGATGGTACAGAGAGACTAGGAAACCTAACAATTTACCAAATGTGACACCAAAGACACATTTATGAGATTTAATGTGACTCAGTATTTAAAAAGATGATGGCAAAATAAAAAATATGAGTCTTAAAACTTTTAGATTTAGTGATGAAATCATCCACATAGGTTTCAAAAATTTTGTGGACAAGATCATGAAAGATGTGAGTCATTTCTCATTGATAAGTGGCTATGGCATTTGTGAGGTCAAAAGGCATTATGACATAGCAATAGGTGCCCCATTCTATGGTGAAAGTTGTCTTATGTTGGTCCTCAAAGGAGATGTGAATCTGATTGTAGCCCGAGAAGACATCCATAAGAGATTACATTATGTAACCAATAGTGGAATCATCAATGGTAAAGGGAAGTTGTCCTTGGGACAAGCAAGGTTAAGATTATGAAAATCAATACATATGAGAATGACCATAGTGACCTTTTTCTAAACAGGAGCTATGTTATAAACCTAATCAGAATAATCCATTGGTTTGATAAATTTAGCATCAAGTAATTTGATGATCTCTTTGTGACATAAAGTGGAAACCTCGAGTGGAAATTTCCTTTATTTTTGATACATAGGCTTGGCATCATGATAAGTAATGATGTTATGCACTAAAAACTAGGGTTAATACCAAGCATGTCCTCATAGGACCAAGTGAATATCTCATGATATTGATCAAATATTAAGCTAAAATTATCATATTTTGTAGGGGAGAGTTTATGAGAAACTATGATTGGTCAAGGATAGGATGGAGTACCATATTCAATGCGAGTGGTTTTTTCCATCAGCATAGCATTGCCATCTTGGAAATGGAATGGTGCATTAAGTAAAGATGAAATTAGATTAGCCTTGGTATCAATGATGGTAAAAAATTTGTTAAAATAAGGGGTTTTGGTTTTGAAATTCCCAATTTTATGATGTTACCAAGGAAGTTGAGGTTCTCAGGCATGAAGTAGTTCAAGAATAGCTTCATCACTTTGAAATGTGGGAAGAGGACCATAATACTCAACATTTACTTCAAGATCTAGAATTTGAATACCATGGTGATCATACTCATAATATATCTCACAGACACTGGTTTCCTTGTCATCTAGTGTAATCTTGAGATTAGGAAAAGAAGATGGATCAAAAGGGATTGATGTGTTAATGGTTTCATTGATGGGAGAAGGATCATATGCAATGATGGGATCTTTAGCTGGTAAAGAGGATGCAAGAATATTTAGAGGTTTAGAAGGTATGATTTATTTTACCATCCAAGGAGTATCTAGAAGTGGAGAATCGAAACGAGGCACATAACCTTCAAGATAAAATATATGATTTATGGAAATGGTATAAACATCCTAATTAAAATCATGAATTTGAGGTAAAGTTTTTTGATAATGTTGAACATCCAAGTCTTGAGATTGAACTTGGGCCATAATATAATTATCATCATATTTTGGAGAATTTGTACATACTTGAGAATCAAGAGGAGTTTCAGAAGGTGAAGTCACAATATTACTGAATGTACATGGAGACAAAATTAGAGGATGTTGAAATAATTTGGTCACTCCAAAGTCATTGTAAGTTGAGGAATCTTATTGTAAATAAGGCTCTTGAGCATTGTATGGAGGTGGAAAATCAATGATCTCATAAATAAGAAGAATAGTATGGTCCTAGGTAATAAAGGAGGAAGACACTCCAAAATGTAGGGAGGTAGCTTGGTAATATTGTAAGTATGTTGCAAATAATTAGGTTCATCATCATCTAAATCAACAAGAGTGACTTGTAAATCAAGATTGATGTTAATGAAATCAAGTATAAGATCACTATTGATTTTAGGAATGGTATTAATATGATATGATACTAAGTTTTGGGATTAGGAAGTTGAATACTCTAAGGGTTAGGATCAACTTCATGCTTATATCATTTTCCATTATGTAATAATATAATGCATTGGATATCAGAAGAGGTAATAGCCCTCATTCTATGAGTCCATGGGCAACCAAGGAGTATGTTATAAGATAAGGGTAAATCAAGGACCATAAGAATAGTTTAAATGGTCTTAGGTCTAATGGTTATTGAAAGCTAAATACAACCAAGTGGTTTTTGATTAGTCTTATCAAAACCATGATAGGTAAGATGGGTTTGCTTGAGATGATCCTTGTTATAACCAAGTTATTGGATAAGCCACAAAGATGTCACATTAATACCAGAGCCTTAATCAACTAGAACTTTATAGATAAGGGTGGTATTAATGACTATTTTAATGAAAAGTGGAAAATCATCAACATGAAAAATAATTTCATCATTGATCATGCCCTCTATAAGAAATTAAATAGAAGGTTTGGAGGAAGGACACATAGGTTCAATAGAAGGTGGCTCTTCATCTATAAGAGATGGATATTTAATTTATTATAACTGTTACATAAGGAATTTACAATGATAAGGGGGAGTACAAACTAAATCCATAAGTGGAATCTTGTAAGACATAGAGTTAAGTTCTTCAAGAAATTTCCAATGAGATTTAGAAGAAAAACTAGCATGATGTTTAGGCGATAAAGTAGATTTTGAAGGAATAGAAGTGGTTTGAGGTTTAGAAGGAGATTGTTCCTCAGGGGCTTCTAAAATGAGATTAGTGGTTATAGTATCTTTGATAAGTTATTCTTCTAAAGATGGATTTTTAGGTTTGGTGATATGATCTTTGTGAGCCATCTTACGATGATAATTGACCTTAACAGTGTTAACATATTAAAAATTGTTACGATATTAGTCATAGTCAATGTCAATGACACAAACATCATTGGTAGTTTGTTGATTATTATTTATAGAAAAATATTTTTAGTTATTTGAGGTAGAAGCTTTGGAAACTTGTCATTTTTGAGAAGCAGTGGTGTATTCTTGATGATGAAGGTTGATCATATATTCATGATTAAATGAATCATAAAGCATATAGGAGACATCAAATTTAGTGATCCCTCTACAAGATTCATGGGAGTGACCAATGTCGGTATGGAACCAAAAAAATTGATTAGGGTCATACAACTTAGGAAGATTGTTAGGACAGATGAAAGGCTTGGAGGGTGGTAAAAATTTTCATTTGTTGCATCAAGAGTGGTGTGTGAAAATATGAAGGAATGTTATTTTTGAAAACTCCTAGTTTGGTTTTAAAAGTATCACTAGTGATAGCATTAGCAGATGTTTGGAACTATCCTTTAAGAAGTTTAGGATTAGGTTTGAATTGCTTCATGAGATAGTCTTGACATTTAACTTGGTTAAGATATTCATTAAGTGTTTCAAGAACAAAAGTTCAAACCTTATATTGAAGAGGAGTCAAAGAAATTATAAAGAGTTTGAACAAGTTATCATCAGCCATGTTATGGTCAGATTTATGGACCAATGATTTCCATCTTTTGATAAAGTCATGAGCTAATTCAATGGGAGATTGCTTAGCATTGATGAAGTGGCTAAGATAATTTTCTAAAAGATCATTGTGTTGAAACTCTTTAACTAAAGGATCGACCAAATATTCTAGTTACCAAATGGAATGTTGAGAAATTTGTTTATACCATTCTAATACATCACTAGTAAAGGTTTTGACTAAGAGTTTAGTTGTGGTGAAGGTATTAGTTTGGATCCACTCTTTGTAAAGGTTGATAAAGGCTTTGAGAAATGAGGTATGATCTTTAGTACCATCATACTTGATAGTTGGACATAAGTTACCAATATCAATGGATACAATGAAGTGAGATAAATGCTCATTTTGAATAGTTTGAAGCATTTTGTTATTCATTATGGGTTGATGAATAACATTGCCTGAAGCATATGTAAGAGGTGGAGGAATATAATTGGGATTAGTTTGAGGATGGATAGTCAGAGGTTGATTAACCATATTAATCAAATGATGTTGGAGTTGCATTAATTGAGAGGTGTTATAATTTGTATTATGTTCATTTGATGCATGACTTGTGCAAGAAGTTGAGTTGTATCAATAGGTTGGTTGGTGTTGGTAGAATTACTCCCTAAATTAGTATTAGTGGAGGGTTATTAGAAGAGGGATTATTGATTAAACTTGTGTCAATTCCTCCCACATTAATTTGAAGGTTTTAAATATGAGATGTGTTTTGATAGGTATAGAAAGGGTTAGACCCATAAACTTCATTTTGAGGTGTGATTTTCACCATGTGACAAGTCATGGATGAAGGAGGGGAAGAGGTACCCCAAAAGTGATAGTGCTCACAAAGAGAAAAAAAGAGAGGGATAAATGAATATCCCATATAGTATCTAAATGGATTCAAGTTTTCCAAGAAGATTATGATAGGGGACTTCATGATGACTTGATAAAAATGAACAAAATACTAAAGAAGAAAAATAGAGAACTAAGTTAGATAAACAGGGAAAGCAAAAAGAGTACAAAATTGATTGGGTCCACCTAGTATAGAAATAGGGTTTAAAAGCTAAGAAAATAGGGATACATGGTCAACTAGGTCAACCTAATTTTGTAACTTTGGCAAAAAACAAGTAAAAAAGATACAAAGTCAATAGGGTTGACCTAGTACTGCAAGAAAGGAAAATAGACAGTCTATAAGAGACTATGTTAAGCATAACGATTGCGTACTAAAATATGATTTTTTTTCAAGTAATTTTGAAAGAAAAGAATGAAAGGAAACACATAATTAATTGGGTTAATGATGTTGATCCCATTGAGGCACAAAACATAAAACCTTGCACCAATGCTGGCTAATGCAAGTTTTTGCAATACAACACATAATCGAGCAAAGAGCAAGTAGTTAACTTGGAAAGTAAATGCTAACTAAGTGGCCATCCTAAATTTTGTTAGATTATCAAAATATGATTTTAAATGTGATAGGAAGTTGGCTATAAGCAACGAACTAGAAATTAATCTATTGATGGTTTCAAGATGTTTAGGCTGAAATGGATCTATGTTGGAATGGTACTGGCTTAGTATTGGGGCCTACCCCCTCACTTCACACATCAAAATGATAAGGGTGTAAGGTGATTAGCCAATATATACCATTAACCACATGTTTATACTTGGGCAAAAAACCAAGTCAACTTTCCTTTTGGTGATGAAATCCAAGTAGGTAAGCCTTGGGTAGACAATTATTTAAATATGTTTTAAAATTATGTGATTTGGTAGTGTGTGAATAAAAGAGAAAAATAGTTTAACTATTTGTATATTGAAAAACCACCTAATTAGACCATGTGATCTATTTTAAGTATGTAAGCAACTGAAAATGAAAGTGTGAGCTAATTACTAGTATATAAATGTTAATTCCAACTTTGAAACATAGTATAATGTCATATCAGATGACAATGTATGCAAGAATTATAGAATAGAGTTGAAAGTGTCACCACTATACTATTAAATCAATGGTCTTAAAAATAACTACATTGATAGTGTTGACATAGTTTTCCAGATAGAAGAAAAAATATAGAACTACATTGATTGGGTTGAACTAGTTTGCTGTATGGGGGCAATTTTAAAGACTATAAACTATGAAAAATAAAATTGTAATGAATAACAAAAATGATAGAGAAGGAGAGAAAGGAACCTTGGTGGGTTGAAAGATGCTTAGAATTTGAATTTTTTTATTTAAACTATTTGAAAGTTCTACCAAGTCAACTGGGTTAACTTAGTTTTGTAAAACCCTACTGTTAAAGCCTATAAATTATACTATGTTGATAGGTTTGACCTAGTATGTTTTATAAAAGTTTAAAAAGTGAACTATGTTGACAGAGATAACCTAGTAGTCTATCTGGAAGTTTATAAAATATACTATGTTGATAGAGTCAACCTAGTAGCCTATACCTGATAAAAAACCTACACAAATAGAACATAGTCATATTGATGTGATTGTATGTTAAACTTGCACATAGAAGTTAGAATTATACCAACATTGTCAATCGAGTATCACAAATATAGAGAAATAAAATGATAAAATAATGAAAAACATGAGATAAAACCTATAAGGGTTAGATTCACCTAAATTTATGTAATCGTAAATGCATCATGTCTATAAATCAATCCTTACTTGGAAAAGATAGATCATACCATACACTTTCAATTGAGGATACATTAGATAATAGATAACATGACCAAATGGGGATCCACTAGACCCAATTAGGGGATCTCTTATCATAATACACAATGCCAGGGAGAGTTCCAAAGCCTTTAATAAATCACAATCAGGCAATAACCCTAGCTAGGTCCTATGTTTTCATATCTCACTAAACTAATATTAAGTAAAGTAAAAGTCTAATTTACTACTCACCAAAGCTTGTGGCACAACATGGGGGTTAGTAAACAAAAAAACATGTATAGGAGAATCTCAATTAAGCTATGTATGAGTAAGACTCTAATACACAAAAATAAAAGAGTAATATTATTCAGAGCTAATACTTATGCTACTTCTATCTACTAAAATAGGAGAAAAGTTAGAGAATACTTACCTAAAAGATGAACCCATCGAGACTCAATCTCTCCCTTGGATAAATGGGCTTCACAAGATGTTATTATGGTTTATAATGATTACTAAGAAAGTCCCAAAGCATATAAGAATTCTTCATAAGACTAGATTATCCAAGTAAAAACTCTAAGCTAAGACTCCTCAAGTAAAATGGTGGAAGAGCATATTATAAATAAGTGCAAGTAAAGAATAACTCTTATTAATTATGTAAATATGATGAAATGATATTGTATATATAGGTAGATTTAACCCTACACCCTTCCTAAAGTTTTGGTCGACAATATAGACCCAATAAACCTAATATAGTTATGGACAAAAATTAACTAGGTCACGAGCTAGGTCGGCCAAGAGCCAACCTAGACCCTAAATGAATCTTACCCAAAATAGTATAGGGTCAACCTAGTTGACCTAGTATATAAGACTACCAAAATGAACTTAAGGTGAGGAAAAGAGGGATGGAAAGTGGGAAAAGACTAGAGGAATATGCAAAAGATAAGTAATAACTTAGGGAATGGTTTTTAGGAGCTGGTTGGATTGGTAATAAGTGGTAATAAGGGACAACAGTCCTACAAATCACCAATGGTCTACCCACCCCTTTCTTGGTGCACCCCTTGGATGTGCACTCAGAAAGATTGAGTCTCAATGGGTTCCTACAAGATGTAAAGCATCAATATATAATAAAAATTGAAAATATTATGTGTATACAAGAAGTTTTTGAGTTTCATTCTCTTTAGAATCAAAGCTTGATATCATTTGTTCTTTTTTATTAAGAAGAGCAGATAGTGTAGTGAGGTTAGGAATATCTTGTTCTGTTTGATATTTTACATTAAGATTAGAAATAAAATTATAAAAAATTTCATTAATATTTAATTGAATAATAAAGGACAAAATATTATCTTGAATAATATTATAATAACAACCATCTAATTGAGATTTAATGTTTTTAATTTTTTCAAGAAAATTAACTACTTTTTATCACTTTTTATGGGAGTAGTAAGCTATTTAAGAATAAGTTTCATTAATGTTGAGAGACAAGCACTCTCATGCATAGACTCAAGGACTTTCCAAGAATCTCTAGGTGACTCCTAATTGTTGATATGGAGTAATAAATTATCTTTTATATTCCTCAAAATAATTGACATGGCTTCTTACAATTTTTGTTGAAATACATTGGTAAGTTCAGTCATGACATGTCTCCCTAATGGAATTTTTTTAACCTCAACCATAATATTCCATAGTTTTTGAACCATTAATTCAAAATTAATATATATTTTTCAAATATTGTAGTTTGATCCATTTGACATTTGTTATTCATCTAACACAAAATTAAGAAAAGTCATTATTTCCCTTTAAAGTTGACACTATGAATTTGAGTTTTTACTAAAATGACACTATAAAGGCTTATAAATCAACCTTTTTAATGCATTTTTATACTTAATTTTTTAATAAAATAATTTTTTATTGTATAAAAAATAATAATTGTTTAATTAAATGTAAATCAATTAGGAAAAATTACAAAAGATTACAATAAAATAAGTGTCACAAAATACAACTATGTAAACACTATTTTTCAAAAATTTTTTGGGAAAAAATTATATAATAGAGCTTTAATAAAAAATTGGATCATTCCAATGTGTCTGGAAAATATAAAAACCTAATGATTTATTGGTCACATGACCAATTTTGATAAAAGAAGAGACTAGACTAGGTTGTTGAGAGTGTCGTAAGTGGACTATGTTGAAAATGAGAAATTGCATGAAAATAAAAAAAAAATTTTAACTAAATTTTTTGAAAAAGAATTTATTTTTGACCACCAACCACTATTTACCAAAAAAAAAAGATTGGAGGGGTTTGAACTCTGGACCTTGATTTTACAAGTTCTTTGAAAAATAATTGCAACCAACTTCACTACCACACTTTATGTATTTATACATGCATAATATGATATTTAAAGTATATTTTAACCAAATTAAGTTTAAATAGATAAAAAAATATAATGTGTATGTGAAAATAATTTAATGATTTTGACATTTTAGCACAAAAAATTAAACAAGTAATGGGTCCTATGATATTTTTGCATGAATTTTGATTTATTAAAAAACCTTATTTAATAAATAAACATTCAAATATTATTAATTACTATTTTAACCTTTTAGGACTTAGTGTATGTAAATAATATGTTTGTTAAAGAGCTAAGCCTACTAAATAAAGGTAATAATATGCAATAAATATAACCACTAGTCTGTTACAAAATTTATTTAATTTGACCTTTATAAAAATAATAATAAATAGTGCAAGTAAAAACTTAGTTAGAAAATGATTGAGATAGATGATATGGAGGATGGAAACTAAGTCAAAGGCTGGTCTAAATGTTGTGAATAGGATCTAAGTGTCAAAACCCCTCCTATATAGTAGCACCCTCAATTAGACAGTAGTGCCCTAATTGGATATGTGGTGGTAGTGTCCCTATTTTGGTGGTAGTGTCCTCTGTGTAGAACTATCTTGAGCTTATGGGTGCACCTGTTTCTAGATATGTAAGGTCTGTTACTACATTCACAAGTTCTAAAAATATATAAAGTTTATATTTTGATTGATTTTATGAGAAAACCTTAATCCTTTATGTTTCTAGGTCATCTGGTTGATACAAGCTAAAAAGTGTGTTTGTTAGTGGGGTAGGTTGGACATCCTCAATGAATCACTGTGATGAGAGTTGTCTACATACCAATAATCTGAAGAGGGACCAATCCCAATTTATTTCTCTCCACCTAAGTGTTGGTGCAAGTGTAAGTGAAGCTAGTATGATAATTAACTTGAGTGCTTTGAATATGTTTGAGACTATAAATTTGAGATTAGATAGGCTATAGATGGTAGTATGTAGAAGCAACACAAAATTGGGATTGATAACTTTAATTATGCATAACTTATTTTGGGTTTGAATATGTAATTTGTATTTGATTTATATATAGTGGTTAGAGGGATAAAATTAATGTATTTATATTGTTCTGGTGCTTGTGTAGGTGCTAAATGAGGTCTAAGTCAACTCTAGAAGGTCTAAGATTTGAAAAGATATCTGTTTATGAAAAAATGAGGGAAATGATAGTAGCACCAATATTAGGATACTAGCACCATGTGGCGCTAATGTACCTATTATGGAGTTAGTGTCCAAGTGGCATATCACTAAGCACAAAGGGATAAGATGCAAGAATGAGGATCTAAGACTACTTTAGGTATGAGTAGGGATGCCTATGGCCTACATGAAGGTCGGATAAGTATGAAAATATGTTATAAGATAGTTCTAAGGCTAAGATAAGAAAATATAGTCTCAAGTAACACTTTTAGCACTCGAGTGCCAATTTTAGATGATTACATTTCCCCTCTTTGTTCTAGAAATGAAATAAAATAAAATGACTTGGGTAAAGGAAAAATAAACATACCTAGACTTACCTAAGACGTGGATCCTATGAAGATGGGTTTGAGTATGTGAAGCATACTCCAATGCATGTCCTAAAAGTGAAACATGCAAAGATCAATTCTTACTTAATATATATCAATACAAAGACAAAATTGAGTAAAGAAGTGAAACTAAGTAATAGGATAAGAGATAGGAAAGGGATGAATACACCTCACTAGGTATGTGAACTAATACATAAACCTGGTGATAACATATGTGTATGCATGTATATAGTGATCAATCAGTGAATATCTTGGACTAAGTGGATGGATTTCTCAATCCTCATGTGTGGGTGGCTCAAGAACTCAATCTAATTTTAACTCCATCATTTCCCACCAGTGCTTGGTTGATCATGACCTGTGAATAACTTAGATTGGATTGATGGTGTGTCCAACCCTCTCATATAGGTGGATCAATAAATCAGGTAGACTATGAATCCATAATTACCTACCCATATGTAGTAGATGCATCTAAAATTAAACTACATAGCATAACTAGAAAATTATTATTAGAAATATTGGCTCTATGGCAACTTAGGTATATTAGGTGGCTCTGGGCCACTCGAGAATGCCAACAACTATAGATGGAGTAAGGCATGAAAATTGTGTGTAACCTAGAATATAATGTCAGATGTATACAATGTAGATAATGATATAGAATTTGTCATTCCATCTAATCAATCAGTGTGTGATCATATAAAAATAATATGCCACACACATGCCTCCAAATTTGATATTTGATCATATGGATTCTATACTAGGTTGTAATAATTTGTATGAGTATCTAAACTATAAATGAGAATGGTCATGTTGTGCATGATGCTACCAATCTGATCAAACTGATACGAATATGATCTAAATTGGTATGAATCTATACAAAATTTGTAAATCTATAACTGAATCTATGCAAACCTAGACTATACTTGTAATTTTTGGCCAATCTAGGTTTTTTTGAAATTGAAGCTAGTAGACAGTAACACCATAACTTGGATAGTAGAACCATGTGGCATTAGTGTTCTAATTTGGATGCTAGTGTCCTTCTGTTATAATTTATATGTAATTGTATTGATCTCTATGCCACTATTTTCCCACTATGTTTACCTAAGTCTAATTTCTATATTTTGAACCTGTGTATTCAAAAAGTACTATAAATGTATTTTGGTAGCCTAATTTTTATGAAGAACCCATATGAATGCCCTTATTTTGAGGGGAGTTTTTGAACTTATGAAATACCTATCCTCAAAATAAAAAGCTTTGTAAGATGTGTGTTAGTTGGAGCATATATGATATCTATGTAATAATCTAATATAATGTGCATACATAACATCAAAATATAAGATAATTTGAGTCTAAATTTGTAATGTATGATTTATGT
Organism: Torreya grandis; assembly: GCA_037957365.1. Lineage (NCBI taxonomy): Eukaryota > Viridiplantae > Streptophyta > Pinopsida > Cupressales > Taxaceae > Torreya > Torreya grandis. The sequence continues at coordinate 6,110,737 of JARHVA010000045.1, forward strand.
TATGTCTAACATTCACAAGGGTGTCAAGATAGATATAATAATGTATGTAACAATAAATTTGAGTAATAACTGAGTAGCTACCTAGGAGAATGGGACATGATGTCCATCATGACACTCAAGTAAGAAGGGAAGATGCATGAGGTCCCTCAAGGTATCTAAAACTAGAGTGTGTAAAAAACAAGATAAAAGTGTCATGGCCATAATGTATACAATAAATCATACATACAAAACACATGAGGCACACAAAGTAGGCTAAGGGACCACAATACAAGGGACATGGGCACATGTCACTAAATATGAGAAAATAAAACATACAAAGACATGTTCAAATGTACACATATGCAAGCAAAAAATGATTTGGTTTAAATCCACATAGAAGGACATGTTTAAATATCTGCTTACACAATCAGGAAGGCACACACAAAGACATGGCCACATGTCCAAAGAATACATACTATGAAAAGAAGTGGTGTAGAGCTAAATAGCAATGTTGTATTCAAATGCCATCAAAATAGAAGAATCATAGAGATACAATTAATTCTAAACTAAGAAATATAGAAATGAAAGTATGTATGACCATGTAATATAAATCTATGTAAGAGCTAAGAGGTATATATGTTGAGTCTAAAGTAGTAGTAGTCAACAAAAAATATGATAAGGTGTAGTATGATAAATATCAAAATATAACCATGCTAAATCTATGATGTAAAGTATAAAAATATGGAACCTGGTAATCAAAACTATGTATAGGGTGCCCCCAAATGGGTGAATGTGTCAAATGAAGAACTCGTGTATCAATGTATCACCCCTTAGTTGGTAGATAATATCAAATTTGGATTAATGTAGTGGACCTGAGTCCTATAACAATTTATAAACACTTGACAAGAATAAGTGAAACATATATGTATGATAAAACTAATTATACTCAGATAGCTAGCATATATAATGTCTAGAAAGTATAAGAGATGTAAATATGGAAATGCATGCAATCTATAATATTGTTTTTTATGAGTAAATATTTGAAGTTTTTATGTTTTTTAAATATTTCACTATTTTTGTATTTTATGGATATAAGATATTTACAAGAAACATGAAAATGAAACTATGTACAAGGAGCAAGAGATAAGGAAAATATATACAAGAAGGAAAGAACAATACTAACTGATGAGTCTCTTGGGAGACTCATTATCAATGTGGTGTATGCCATATAAATGAATAATGATCATGCATGCTATATGAAAGGGTAATTGTGGTCCCATAACCTACTATACTGAGTTATCTATATCTAGCCCTACCTATGGAGTGGTTCTAGGAATTTGTGAAACTAAATGTGGTATCTTGTGATATGTATGGGTCTTAGGGACCCATTTGGTATAATATGTTGTAGTTGGCATAGGTTCCATGTAATGAGAACCATGAGAACTCAATAATACTAATCTCAAAAGAAAGTGAGTAGAGGGAGGCCCTTTAAAATCTATCACATATCTTTGATGCAGAGGTCTCTCTAATAATGGTCTCTATGGGAGAGTATGTGCACGTGGAAACACTTTAAGAGTAGACCTCACCTACACTGGTGGCTCTACTAAACTCTATGGTGCACTGATAGTAACTATGCTTAGAGCTATAATTGATACCTATGATGTAACTACCTATGGGATAGGTAGAGGATACTTAGATGAAAGACCCTCAATTATGATCACCTAATTTGCATGTATATGTTTTAGGAATCTATGCATGGTGGATGGAATGAATCATAACTATTGTATCCATGGCCTATCTAGTAACATGTCAAATACACCTATACTATGTACTACTAAGAATCTAGTAGCCATATGTGCTGGTCTAACTTGTAGTGGAAGTACAATCTCCTTGATGGAGTTTTAAACATGGCCACTAAAACTACTAATAACTATGTCCATAGGAGATATATCCTACTCTGAATACCCCAAATGATATAGGAGTGTTATAGTACACATGTTAATAATTAACCCATTATTAATCATAAAAATCTAAATGGGATGATGGTCTATATAGGTTCATATAAAGAATGCATATAAATCTGAATCATTATAAAAAATCTCTTGCTTTGAGAAGGTGATGAGTGGTCTAGATGGAACTGTAGTATAATACACACCAATGATATTGTGTAGTGGGTGTGCCTCCTCTATAATAGTTTAATATGATGTTGGTGGTGGATCTCCCTGATACATATAGTGAATATATGAAGTGTTCCCTACCTCATTTGATGTATGCTTCAAAAATGGATTTGAGAATATTTTTAATGCCTTAGCTTCTATTTATTTAACTCTGGGTGATTTTGTGGGTATGCCCACATCAATAATGTTGGGCTCTATTAAATCTTATATCTTATGTTTCAAGCTGATGCATCTATTTGTTGCATGGCTTGGTACCCTATGATATTCATAGAATGAATTAGAGTATTAGTTATTTGGAATAGACCATGTCATATCAACCTTTTTAATGGGATGGAGAGATAGGAAATTGCATTCCAAGAGCTATTGTAAAACACTTGCTAGTAATTCTATAAGGTTGGTAAAAACTCTACATGGAGTTGATAAAATCAGGTGAGGAGATGCCTCTGAAGCTGTGTTAACTTTGGCCTTTGGATCACTCTTGTTTTTAATGGCACTTACCTTGTGTGGAGGCTTAATAGAACTCTTATTAGTTGAGTCTGATCCACTTGTATATTTTAGTTTTCCAATAGAGAGAAGCTTGACTTCTCTTTATTTCATTATGTGACATAAATATGGGAAGATTGGAAACTTATTAATAAGATATATGCATGTAATTTTGGTAGTACATTCTATTTAAATATATCTTGGAGATTTTTATCTACCATGGGGCTAGTCAATTTAGCTAATATAGTCTTACATCATAAGACGTATTTTGCAATAGGCTCATTTGATTTTTATTTCAATTTTACAACTTGAGCATATGAGATCTTATCATTGATGTTTATTGATAAGTATGCTAGAAACATATCTACCAATTGATTGAATGTGGTGATAGGCTGATTTAATAGATCATAAAATTATGGTAAGGCATAATCCTTTAGACTATGTGGAAACAACTTAGTGAGGAGCCAATTATTGGACACATAGTCTAAATATGCTATGTGAGAAGCTCAGATATGGTGATATAGGTCACCCTTACCATCATAAAATGTAAATTTAGGTGACACAAATCTGTATGGCAAAGGAGTTGCCATGATGTGATGTGTCAAAGGTGTATGGAAAGGAACATGGTAATTCAAGGCATGTGATGGCCTAGTGGCTCTCTACTCAAGATGTAACACCTTAGCTTGTAGAGTATGAACCTCATGCATAAGGGATTATATATTTGGAGTGGAGAAACTAGTCATAAGAGGTGTAACTATCATTAAATTTTATTGAGTTATAATTAGTTGTTGTGCTATTTAAGTTCACTCCAATATAGATGTAACAATGTTATTATCTAGGGGGTATAAGATTGACCATTGTTTGATTTTTGAAGTTCTTCATGGATAATATTGATAAGGTCATTTTACAAATTTGAATGTTTGGAAATAAAATCTTGCAATTATCTCTTATTAGTTTCATCAAATCAGTTGTTGAATTTTGCCATTGAGTTTGGAGAGTAGGAAAATAAAATTATTGTATATTTTGAATCTTTAAATAAATTTAATCTATGAAAGATTGTAAAAATAAAAAATTGAAACAAATATGAGATTTTAGAATTAATATTTGACTATATAAACAAAAAGGATACAAACTCTAAGATCATCTAGGGTTAGGGTTTGAGCAATGTTCAAAGTAAGTCAGGTTCACCAAATGTTTTAACATTTTAGGTCTCAGTGCATGTAAATCCTATGTTTGTTAAAGAGTTGAGTATAATAAATTAGGGTAATAATATGCAATAAATACAACCACTGATCTATTAAAAAATTGATTTTATTTGAACTTTATAAAAATAATAATAAATAGTAAAAGTAAGAGCTTAGTTGGAAAATGACTGAGACAAATGATTTTGAGGATAAAAATTGAGGCAAACATTAGTTTGAGTGTTGTGAATAAGATCCATGTGTTAAAACCCATCCTAGACAATATCATCCTACTAATTTGACATGTGGTGCTAGTGCCCCTATTTTGGCAATAGTGTCTTTTATGCATGACTATCTTGAGCTTATGGGTGCACCTACATCTAGATTTGTAAGGTCTGTTCCTATGTACATAATTTTTGAAACCTTGTAATTTACTTGTTTTAACCAATTTAATGAGCAAACCCTAATCATCAAAGTTTCTAGGGAATTTGATTGTTACAAGCTAAAAAGTGTGTTTGTTAGTGGGGTAGGTTGGACATCCTCAACACCCTATTGTGATTAGAGTTGGCTACATACAAATAATCTAAAGAGGGATCAAGCCTGATGTAGTTCTCCCCACCTAAGTGTTGGTTCAAGTGTAAGTGAATATAGTATGATAGTTGACTTGAGTGCTTTGAATGTTCTTGAGACTGAAAATATGGGCAATCTAAGCTTAGCTTGGATGTAGATGGTAGTATGTAGAAGTAGGGCATAATAGGGATTGATAACCTTAACTATGTATAATTTATTATGGGTTTACATATGTAATTTGAATTTGATTTCTATCTAGTGGTTAGAGGGATAAAAACCATGTATTAATACTATTTTGGTGCTTGTGTAGGTGCTAAAATAGGTCTAGACCAACCTTAGGAGGTATAAGATTTGAAAAGATATATTTTTTTGAAAAGAAGAGGGAAAGGATAATAGCACCATTATTGGGACACTAGTGCCATGTGGTGCTACTGTCCCTATTATGGTGCTAGTGTTCAAGTAATAGAACACTAGGCACAATGGGCCATGATTCAAGAATGAGGGTCTAGACTGCCTTAAGGATGACTAGGGATGGCTGTGGCCCACACACAAGATGGATAAGTGTGAAAATAATCTCTAGGATAGGTCTAGGGATAAGATAGGGATAGGTGGTCTCAATTAACACTCGTAGCACTCAAGTGCTACTTTTAGATGATTCCAATTACTTTTGGAATGCTCTAGGTAGTAAAATGATGTAGATGATGAAGTAGGTTGTAATAGGGAGTTGGAAACACCACCACAAAGTTTCAGATTGGTTATACAATCTCCAAACAAAGTTTTGAAGCCTCCACAACAATAAAAAAATCATAAAAAAATAAATTTTGATGACTACTAGCCCACACAGGCCATTAAGACACCACACAAAAGTTGAAATTTTTTCTAGAAGTCTTTTAGATGCTTTTCAAGGTTGGAAGGAAGGTTTTAGGCAGGAAAAGTATGAAGATACAAAATTTACAACTAGGAACCAAGATGTAAAGGCATAAAAAAAAAAAAAAAAACTATTTTTTTTTAACTCTCACAAGTTGTACATGGTTGTACATAGATGCCTCTGAGGATTTTTGATGAATTTTTGCTTGTCTAGTTTTTTAGATTTGAGATCTAGATGTTTGTTTGATAAAAAAAACTTGAGATATGCATCCATAGTCTCCATAATTAAGTTTCCTTCCTCCTTTACCATACCATAGGCTATACAGGAGGAAAATATGCTTTGTATATATGTCTCAAACCAAAGAGCATAATTCAAATAATCTTGCCACTCAACCACCAATTTAATCTCACTCTAATACCATGATAGAATTTATGTAAACAATGCATATGTAAAATATTAGATCTAGAAGAACAATTGGAGGCAAAGATATATACATAAATGAACATGAGATATAACATGAAAATCCTCATAAGGAGGTAAAAAACCACAAATGATTATTCATTGATATGAGAAACAAATCATCAAATACAAATCTTTCCTCTTCTCACTTATTCACAGAATGCTTCTTCACAAAATCTTGAATTATTTCACTTGGAACTATTGTGATCAAATATATATGCCTAATATTATTTTACAAAGGTAAAACCTCTTTTTGTTGTGCAAGGTGAACTGTTGTTACCAATGGGTCCATCCGCTTCTTGATACACAATGATAAATTAATATATTTTACTATTATTTTACACAAGGTTTTACTCATGCTAAACAATAATAAATAATATTTATATTTACCTGATGTAGTTATGGTAAGTGTACATGAATAACAACATTTAACCACTAAATGCTCCAACAATAGTTCATGCTTATTATTATTTCCCTTGTATCTAGATTTAGTTGGAAGGTGCATCAAATGGATGTAGATTGTAAATTTATCAATGGTGATGTATAAGAGAATATCTACATAGAAAAACCACAAGGTTTTGTTCAACATGGTGATTCCAATCTAGTGTATAGGGTTTAGGGGTAACTTTATGGGTTGAAATAAGAGCTTTAATATTAGTATGAGAATATTTAAAATTTATTTTTATTGTGTGGCTTCAACATATGCTGGGTGGATTAAAATGTTTATGTGAATAATGTATATGATCATAGTTTAATTACGGTTATATATGTTTATAATTTGATCATCATGGTGATAGTGCTTCTTTGATACCTAGTCTTGAGGGTAAATTGAAGAATCATTTGAGATGATAGATCTAAGTTTACTACATTCTTTCCTTGGTATTTAAGGTTTACAATTGGATGAGGGGATATTCATTAAAATTCCTAAGTATGCACTTGGTTTGTTAAATAAATTCAACATGGATATGTGCTTTATATTCCATATCAGTCATATACTAAGTGGCAATACAATATTATACGCCATGAGTTGATGATACTTTGTTTATGAATCTTTTAGGTATCCTATTATACTTGAATCATACTTAGCCAAATATTTAATTTATAGTTGGTCTTATTTTCAAGTTTATTAAGGATCCTAAGGAGAGTCATTGGAAAAAATCCAATTAGTTATTGAGGTATATTAAGGATATTACTTAGTTGGGTATCATGTTTCTAGTGTGTTTTTCCTTTCCCATGTTCAATTCTAACTAATACTATGAATAATTAATTAACCACTATAGCATGTTAACACATCCTCCATAAACAAAAGGATGCCATCATAAAAATGATGTCTCACCTGAATCACGAGAGAGCTTAGGGATGATCTTGTTATTAATCAAAATATTAAGAGGGTAAAAATGATTTTACCATCAAAACCCTCATGAATAAATGCCATTAATTTATGAATGAGAAAATAAATAAATAAAATACCTCTAAATAAATTACCACCTCTAAATAAGACATAAACAAGCAACTAATAATTTAGATATACCTACGTAAGTATAAACTACTCATAAAAAAATAAATGGACATCATAATTAACAACTTAAATCCCCATAAGATTTTCAAATACCTTACATCCATGGTGCATCCCTTGCCAAAATGTGCAAGATGGGTAAGCTAAGTTGAAAAATTATCCTAAAATATACTTCCAAATCCTCTTTGAACCAATGTGAATCCTCAAAAAGTTTTCTTCATCCACCATTTACAACAAGCCTCTCATACATAGTTATAACATTTCTATATAACTTGTATGCATTTCTCTAGTGACTCCTTCAACCAAAGTCCCATACAAACCAAAATTTGCCTCATATAAATAATGAAGATTAAACATGGTCAATAGTTAATCCTCAATCTTTATCATAAATTCTCACTCAAATCCATCCACATGTATTTAGTGTAACTCCATCATCATGTATTTAGGCACTCACCATCAATATGTACTTTGATGCCTAGTTTCATCAACATCTACTTTGGTGCTCAATTTCGTTAGCTTGTTTGCATATCCAAATAGGTAATTGGTTCATAATGTAATATTTATTTCAAACATTTACCACTAAACTAATGCTATGTTCCATCCCAATGACATCACTATATACATTTTTAAAAAACCTGTCTTCCAAGAATTTCATAGGTTTTGGGGTTCCTCTACATTTGCTAGGTTTTGACACTTTGTTATTTAGTCTCATGATCTTCTAATCCCAAGTGTATTTTGAACATCCTTATGTCTCCATTTATTCCCTCAATATCCTCTTGATAGGCATCTTCCAAGCCACAATATTTTAAAACAATTTCTTTAGCCACATTTCCAAGTGTTAATCTATACGTTTTATTTCTTCATGCAAAAATTTCCATCCCATTTAGTTAGTTAGATATGTCATAATATCCATGAGCATCAAAAAAATATTCAATAACTAAAGTATCATCACTATAGTACCATGTTTATCTCCTTTGACATTCAATGCAAGCTCTGTACCACAATATATAATTTCACACATCTACCTAAACTAATACCCAATGCTAAACTCTAATTGTTTCAATACTCACAAGAAACTAATAAAATATAAAACCTATTTTTATTGTAAGTGTGGAATTTATTCATACTTAGGATTTGAAATCCATTAACATGTACTTTGGTGCTATAGCCAAAACTTAAAAAAACACACCCAAAAGCCAATTCATCCTCCTTTGGCACTTCCCATCCCATTTTATTAGGTGTGTGGGTGTAAATCCTCTCCAATGAGTTATAACATCCATAAACACATAATATCATCTAATAACACAAATCAACATATCCTATTCATAAAAATAGCCACACAACATTTTTGTTTTCTCATGGTTACCATATTTGTCTCCTTTTATGTTTGAACCACACACGAAATCAACTCTTCTTGGTAACGTAGAGATGGTTAGAGGTTTTTTAGTAGAAAAATGTTGTAGGTTATGGTAAACAACCCTTATTTTTACAAAATACTTATTGACCTATCACATATACACTATTATATCTAGATATAATATGATGTTTCAAAAAAGTCCAAAAAGAACTTATGTAACAACTTCAAAATCCACCTAGAAATTATATGTAATAAGGGCTACACTGTAACTATACTACCTGCCTTGACAATTACCAATATGCTTCTAATGCTCTATATTTTTGGAGCTTAATCAATCTGAAGCTTCAATCAATCCTTCAAGACTTCGATTTTTATTATAATAAGATTTTCCATATATGTATTGTTGAAATTTGTGTTTCTAACAGAGAGAAAAACACTATTTTCTTGTATGAATATTGTTTTGAAATATCTGTTTCAAAAAATAGATGGAATTTTCTTAAAATAGTTTCCTAAGCCCTAGATTAGTAGGTTCTAGAGGAAAAGAACTTTCTTCACTGAATAAATAGTGAAGAATAGTTTCAATTATCATTAAGAAATTCACCGTACAACATTATCTTTTTTAAATAAATAAATAAATTATTTTGACATACATACCTCGAAACTCTGAACATTTTTCCTATTGTCCATTGATACAAAAGTAACCACAAAAGCAATTGCAATTTTTATTACATCCTACAGTTATAACAAACAAATAATCTATACACAATAAAGTAAACATAGATATTAAGACCCTCTACTAATGGTAAAATCCATTTTAACATATGAGAAAGGGCCCTAATTGATTTTTTCAAAATACTGATTAAGGTCGAGGAAGGCAACAATCCAATAGAGATAAATTTAAATACACATAAAATGATAGAATGACATGCCTTGGGATCCACCAAATCAACAATATGATTCAAATGGAATTAGAATTTATACTTATATACATTTGTAGGGTAAAAGCAAAATTTTTTTCCTTGTGTCTAGGAAAATCTCTCATGGCAAAAGGGGATTTTCACCAAAATCATAACCATCCATTTCATCGATGACATGACACAAAATGAAAATTTGAAAATTATGTTATCATTAATCAGAGGTAGAAACAAGTATTTTAATGCATGTTAACCATACAACAAAACATTTTTTGAGTAGATAACATGTGTCGATTTCCCTTGCATAGAGATGTAACCCACTTATTCGTGGTAATTATGGTAATTATCAATAATGTTTGTACTATCCGTGAAAGGCTTTATGAGAAAATAAAATAAATCAAATAATGTCATTGGCCATAGATCATAAATGTTATTGTTTGTTTAGTGCCAACTAGAGACTTCATAAAATATTACTATTTTCCAACATACCTTCGAAAATGAATTATATTTTACCCACTATAAATTTTCATTAGCTGCAAATGTCAAACAACTCAATTTATTTATCTGAAACATAAATAATAATACATCTAACAAATACTAATAAATCAACTTATTGCAAAACCAAAATTACTATAATAATCTGACTCCATAACCAAAATTAAAAAAATATATATTTTCCTAGAAAATCCCAAAACCTCATGCCATGTAAAACAAAAATCAAAACATGTGACAAAACCCTCCCAAAGATTAGTTTACAATAAAAAAGACACAATTCTCAAAAATTGAACCAAAAAGTTGGTGTATTTTTTTGATTCAAAATAATTTAAAAAATCACACCAATATTCGAGTGCATCAAGACTAAATTTTACTTTTTGTGTCAAAATCAATGAATAAATAATGTCATGTCTCGCCCCAAGCGTCAAGACTAAATTTTACTTTTTGTGTCAAAATCAATGAATTTTGGCTTTTTATTTATAAAAACCTCTCACACATAAATTTTTGATCGATGGTTTTTTAGTTTATACCATTTTTTCTACATCAACAATGTAATGATGGCATGAAAAATTAGGTTGAAATAGTTTGTGTCCAAAAATTACATTAAAGTTTTTAAAAAAATTTATCGCTTTCAAATTTATGTTTTTTTCTAAGAATTTTTATGGTCTTAATTTTCATCATCATTAATTTTATCAAAGTTATAAAAAATTTCATTGCTTTCAAATTTTATGTTTTTTTCAAAAAAATTCATGGCTATAATTTTCATTATCATTAATATCAGAAGTATGAAAATTGAATATTAAATTGTAAGATTAAAGTTCGGTGGAAATATTTATTATATATATATATATATATATATATATATATATATATATATATATAATTTTAATTTTTTCTATTTTAATATCATCGCCAATTTTTTATATTGTTTAAAAATTGATATTATAAAATATAATTAAATAATTACATAATTATTGTAGTTTTAATTTTATTGTTTTAATTTTAAATTTCTTTATTTTATTTTTAAATTTCTTAATGAAAATGAGAAAGATTACAATTTTTATATTGCAAAAGATATACAAAGTACAAGGCTTAAAAAGGTAGTCCATTAAAAAAAGCATGCAACAATTGTCTAGAAAATCATATAGTACCTAGTCCCAACATATTATAAAACAACATAATATTATAAAGGTTCGGGTTTAGACGCAATCAATCATACTTGAAAATCATTTTTTTCAAAATTATTGTTTTTTAAACCTTCATCAATTATATTATAAGTAGGTTTGCCATCTTCTTATCACAATGTTCATTTCGTAGAAACAACTACATCTTCATTAAGATCATTGTTTTTGACATTGAACAAACTTAGGAGTGATTATTATTTCTTGATTCCTTACACCTCCCTTACTCAAACTATCCATACTCTATATAATGAAGTTCCATTCATAACTAAAATAACTTGATCCACATTATTATTTTCATATGGCCACTTCTCTTCAATCTTTGTAACTTTGTTTGAAACAATTCTTATGTTACTTAGTCCATTGGCACTCAAATTGGAGTCCCTTGTTGCACCATTGAAATGAGTCAGCTTACGACAAGTGGCTTCACCTAAATCAATCTCCATGTCAAAGGATGGTTTTATATTTTTTTTTCATGTTCTTCTAAAAAATAAACAACATCAAGCACGCATACTCAAACATTCCTCATTCTCAAAAATTTCATCTTCCTTTTCCTACCCAAAATTATATCTAATACTTCATTGGGTGTTAAATTATTACCATTGTTATTCACCCATCTTCCTTGATAAGGAAGCATAAAATCAAGAAATTTTAGCTACTAAAAATAAGATGAAATAAGTTTTTTTGGAGAAACCACATCCATATTCACATCCATCACTTTATATTAAGGAAATCCTTGCACATCAAGTGCTTTGAGATTATTTTCTTCAACCCAAAACACTAAATAGAATCCTAGTCCTTCTTATCTCCATTATCAATAGGGACATCATATTTATGATAATGGTACTCATTATGAAGAATAGGGGATCTTGAGAGCCTTCACCAAAGCATTTTGTATTTGTTAGTTCTTGATAGGTGTCTAGTTTGAATAAATTTCCTTAAGTCATTTAGTTGTATGTTCAACTACATTATAATTTGAAAAATAATAAAAGAAAAAGTGAATCCACTAGTGAATTTAGTAAGGTCTTTACTCATTATCAAAAAAGTATTTATTTATTTTATTCCACAACTATCAAAGAATATTAGTGGAACAAACTAACCACAAAGTGTCAAAATAATTTGAATGAATAACATATTTAATGGTGGTAACCAATATATCTTTCCAATACATACTTATTTTAGCAAAAAGAGACCATCTTTAAAGAACATTAATCCAATGTTTATTAACATAAACCACACATAAACATAATAAAAAAAGATATATTTGATATTTTCATGCTAAAAAAAACAAACAAATTTTCAACTTGCACACCCCTTTTTAAATATTTTCAGACACAACCAATTTTTGACACAAAAGAAGCCATCTAAACTAGACTTTATTTGGCCTGAGTTTTGGAAACCACATAAGCAAGCATAATTTTTCCAACATTTATTGGTATCTATAAATATCTAGATATCACTAGAGATCTTTAGTGTTCATCTCATATAGAGGTGTGTCATTAATCTATTTGATATTCCTCCATTAATCCTCCTCATCCCAACTCATACATAATTTTTAGTGATTAGTCAAAAGAGCTTTAACAAAATAATAATAATTTTTTGAAGATATTTTTCATCTAGATATTGATTTTAATGAGTTCCAACCTAATCAATACATATATTTAAATATGTCATCATATAAATTAATCAACTTTTCAAACTAGTTTATTGTAAAGCACACCATCAAATTACTTATTTTCCCTTATATAAAAATTTCCACTAGATGTATCTAAAATATTCCACAAAAATTTCAAAATATTTCACACCTTCCATATAAATTCTAAAATATGAAACCATAATATTTATATTAAAATTACCCAAAAAAAAAAAAAAAAAAGAATATTATTTCATTCTTTATGAACATGATTGCTTAATACTATTTCAAATTAGAAATGTCCAAATAGAATTTCCACCCAAGCCTTTAATAACCCATTTTCATGTTAATTTAACTCCTTAAAATTTTGAATATTTAAGACAAACTCCCATGTCCCTAGGTCTAGTGCCAATATTCCATTTTAATATATGAATTTTTTTGCCACCTCTACTATCATACCACAAAATTTCTCTCAATTTTATGAATGTCATTAAAGTGAATATTAGTACACATGCACCATGAAACAAATTAGAATATAACCTTTTGTCAAAATTTAAACCTACTATCTAGATATAACAAATGTCCTTTCTATTAAATATTTTTTTTTATCAATTTCATTCATAATCCAATCTCCTATCTCGTTAGAGAAAATAAAATGCCAAAATATGTTACAATATCTTGGGACCATACCACTTCAAAATCTACTCTCTTAACCACTTAGGTGGGTTGTGATCCCATATTAAAGCACATGGATTAAAAACATCAACCTTGGATCATAAATCTTTACAATAATTTGCATCTTTTTATTAATATTTGTCAAAATGTTCCCTCTGAAAAATTGAAACTTGTTTTATCATCTTCAAATTAGACATTCATGAGGTTATCTTTATTTGGAAGAGTGATTCTTTTTAGATGGAGGAGAAACCCAACATCACTCATCAGTGCATGGATAAATTTAATAAGAAAAATCAAAAGGGATGGAGAAAGTGGACAACTTTATCTAGAAGATATTTACAAACTATAAAAGAATTAGATAATTTACTATTCACATCAACCTTAAAAAATATTTTTAAAGGAAAAATCACAAAATTATTTATAAATTTATCACTAAGTTTTAATATTTGAGTAAAAAATCTATTCAACCTAGCAACAAACAATATTTTACGTGTAGACTACATAGTTCTTGAAAATGGAACTAATTTAGGAGTCTCCTAGGTGACTTAAAAATCTTGTGTCACCCAAGTTTTGGAATGCATAGGTAAGCATAAGAGAATTGGGAAGTGGAGGATAATGAAATAGAAAATTTAGATTAATGTGCAAGAAAATTAATAAGAACATGTTCATATGGTGCATAGAATTATGGAAAGTTAGTACAAAGTCCCAACGAGTTAGGTAAAGTAAACAACATGAAAAAGAAGGGAACACCTAAAATAAGGGAACATGAAAGCTAGGCATAAAGAACTAAACACAAAGCTCAAGATGAAAATATAATTAGATAATCAACTAGCTGTAAAGGATGACACTTGGTAGATCTGGAACTGAAATGACAATAAAGGATAACAAAATATATGAGGCAAGATTTGATTTAACATTTTTCAAAACTAAAAAGATCAAGTTTGACAAAGACAAGGCTACCCTAGCATAGGCCTTCAATTTGGGTGCTAGGCCTACTTGGTGAAAATTATTTATTTATTGATAGGAAACATTAGTAACCATGCCACATAAACTATAGAAGGGGGATTTAGGTCCCATTTAAACTTGTTTGAATACTATTGATGATGTTGGAGAGTGTTATTGTAGAGAGAAGAGTTGAAGCCTAAGGGCATAAACTTTGTCCAAATGTGCATCTTAAAAGGGAGCTGAGGGCCTCTATGTAAAGTTGTGAAGCTAAAAATATGGTGTAATTTTAGCTATAATAATGAAAATGAGTTTGAAAATCTATTGAGAACTCTAATGGTTATATGGTCTAGCATTATTTCATTAGGAACCCAGACCATGACCCTACACCATGTGGTATCAGAATAAGGTTTAGAACCTTAGGGAAATTTAGGGGGAGAAGGACCTATAAGAGGAAGAGTGTATTGGAGTGATGTGGAAGGGAAGGCTAGTAGAACACCGAATGTGAGGTAACCAATAAAGATGATTATCATATCACCAACCTTGAGGTAACTAACATAAGAGAATAGTGTTGAAAGGGAGGAGTAGTAGAATGTCAATTTTGAGGTAACTAGCAAAATAAGACTAGTAGATCTTTGACCATGAGGTAGATGGTGGAGAGTGTTGAAGATAGGTATTGGTCGATGACCAAAAGTGAGTGCTATGTATCTAGGGATATGATATATTAATATATATGGGTTAATGGAGATGATTACATATGACACACATCCCCTTTAGTTAGTTATATGGGTCTAATATATTAGGATAATGGAGTAACTTATGGAATTAGTCTATTGGGTAATGGTCGGCCTACATTGGGATTATGAGGTTACCCATCCATTGTTAGTTAGATAGAGGTACATATAAAGGAGATGATTATCATTGTAAAAATATCAAGTAAACATTGAGTCTTCTATTATAAGAGGATATTAGAGGTTGTCCCCTCGAAGAGACATTGTGAAGTTATTCCTTTCTGAAGGAGTATTGTATGGTGTTGCCCTACCTTAAGGGTGATTATGCTATTTATACATATATTGATTATTTTTAAATATTGGTACACCCATATATATTGTGTTGAGTTGATCTACATTATATTCTACATTATTTTTAGATATTATAAGTGTGGATCATACCAAGTGGTATTAGGACTTCAATTTGGGCAATTTGTGTGGAGTGAAACCCTAGTTTTTTAGAATCATCAATATATTTAAATAAATTATGAATTTTTGTATATTTTTTTTACTATATATGAAGAATATTTAAAGGAAGTCTCAGTAAAAAAATTGATCCTTTTTTATCAGTTTTGAGGGAGTTATTCATATTTTAGGGTTTGTACTCATTTCATCATATCTTCCTAAATATAATGAAATTTTGAGTGATTTTTTTAATTATGTTGTATCATAATACAAAAAAGCCACAAAAAAAATTTAATATTTTTTTGATATGTTTGGAGTGAGTTATTTCAATTTTAGGTTTTTTAATATATTCACTCTATAGACCAAAATTTGTGGAATTTTTTCACAAAAGTTTTACTGGAATTCCAGTATCATAAGAAGAGTATACATTAAAAATTTAGGACTATTTTTATTAGCTTTGAATGAGTTATTGAAAATTTAGGGTTTCATGAACCCTAATTTTTTTTGTGGACCATGAAGTTACAAGTATTTTTAGGGGAGGATGATATTGATGCTAGAGAATGGTGGCTCCTTTTTAAGAAGAATAATACTCAAACAATTTTTTTGAAAACACTTTTATCTTTCTTTATTTGGGTTTGCATAATATTTGTTTAATCAGTTGAGCTTCACACAAAAGTATTCTTCATGGGAAAAAATGAAACTTGTTTTCCTAGATCGATGGGATATAAAAGAAAAATAGGATGAATAAGAAGAAAAAAACAATGTTGGTAATGAAGAAGAGAATGAAGATGTTGAATATGTTGAATAAGAAGAAGAAGAAGAAGAAGAAGAAGAAGAAGAAGAAGAAGAAGAAGAAGAAGAAGAAGAAGAAGAAGAAGAATTAAATGATAAGGGTGTAAATAATTTAGATCCAAAGAAATCTAAGTCAATTTTAAATTTCATGGATGCATTCAAAAGAAGAAGGTTGTTGTGTCTTTAAACCCTACCAAAAAATCTAAATTCATCAACATGAATGTGGCCAAGCATCTACATGTTCAAGCAAATAATATCAAGGAGTTTCAAGTAGATGGTAAGAATATTCAAGTGTTTGAATATTTGAAACTTATTATGGAAAAATATGTTTTGAATTTAGATTTTTATGCTTTGGATATGGATGATGTGGATATGGTTCTTGGATATCCATGGTTAGAGACTTTGGGAACAATCAATATTAATGTTCAAAAGAAGTTCATGAAGTTTTGGTATAGGAAAAAGAAGGTCACTTTACAAGATATCATAGTGGGGAAGGCACCAATAAAAGTCAAGGTAGATCATGAGGATGAGATTGAAATAAGTGATGAAGAACATGTAAAAGATTCATATGAAGACATAGATGAATAAATAATACAATCAAATCAAAACACTTCATCTACTCAAGAGATAAAGGAGCTACCAAATCAAAAGGTGGAAGAGGTAAAAGAAAAAGTTGATAAGGTCAAAGTAGTAAAAAAAAGTTGAGGTATATAGACACCCACATCATCACGAGAGGAAAAAATCATGGAGCCATATGAGGGAGTGTTATAATAACAAGCACTTTAGTTATATAATAAATTAGAGTTCTAATAACTATGGATATGCATGGAAGCCAAAGAATACCTACTATGATCATGAATGGAATCAGAGTAGTGCAGTGAAATATGGTACATGGAATCACAAGAGGAATAATTATGTATGGTCATCAAAGTAGTACAATTATGATCATGAATAGAATCAAAGGAACACAATGGAATTTGGAAATAAGCTTGGAGAGCTATTACCTACTAGGATAATATATGGATGGCTAGATGATTGAGATTGGAGACAATTGTGTAATGATTTGAAGCACACTCATTATTTGGTTTGTTCTTATATTTTAGGGATGAAACATGTCAAGGAGAAAAGTAATGCTATGTATCTAAAGATATGATAAATTAATGTATATGGGTTGATGGAGATGTTGATATGTGGAACACATCTCCTTTAATTAGTTATATGGGTCTAATATATTAGGATAATGGAGTAACTTATGAAATTAGTCTATTGGGTAATGGTCGTTCGACATTGGGATTAGGAGGTTACCCATCCATTGTTAGTTAGATATAGGTATATATAAAGGAGATGATTATCATTGTAAAAGTATCAAGTAAACATTGAGTCTTCTATTGTAAGAGGATATTAGAGGCTGTCCCCTCGAAGAGACATCATGGAGTAATTCATTTCTAAAGGAGTATTGTATGGTGTTTCCCTACTTTAAGGGTGATTATTCTATTTCTTCATATGTTGATTATATGGATATCTTGGTCCACCCATATCTATTGTGTTAAGTTGATCTATATTATATTTTGCATTATTTTTGAATATTATAAGTGTGGATCATACTAGTGAGGGAACCATCTGAGAGTGGATGAGTGGGAAGAACACTTTTTGGGAAGAGTTATGTAGGATCATAATAGATATTTCTTAGAATGGTTCAAGAATCCTAGAGTACCTATGTAGGATTATGCTATTGAATTTAAATAATGGGTGTCTTGAAAGATTAATCACTAACCATGAGATATTTAAGTGTAATAAATAAGTAGAGAGTAGATAAAAATGTCAATTTGAGGCAGTCTATATAAGCATGAAAATATGAGAGAACTAATTGATCATCAACCATGAGGTAGTAGAGTGCATGAAATTAAAAGCATTAACCAAACTCTAAATGTGAGATAGTCAATTGTATAAATATAAAGAAGTCACAATCACTAATCAGAGGTAGCTGAGTTTAAAAGAGAATAAAACATAACAAAATTCTTGATCAAAGGAAACCAACATAGAGAATGAATACCAACATAATCACTAATTCAAGGTAGTCAAGGTACATAATCATATTAAAATTATAGCATTAGGTAGAAGGTGATAAAAATAGGTTCTCTCTTAAGTGTGGATGCATAGATAAAGAAGAGCATAAAGAGTGATGTACAAGCTACAGAGCTGGATAACCTAGAGAAGAAGATTTGGTATAATGAAATATTTCATAGAAGAGTAGGGAGAGACCTATAGGAGATAAACCTTGAAAAGTTGGCAACACGTAGGAGATCAGTGTGGAGTTATTGCATGAAGGTTCTCAAGTGAATAAGGCACATAGTAGATGAGGAAATGGGTCATGGATGCCGATCACAATGTCATGTTAAAGAGTGTAGTGAACTCTACAAGCATGAGGTGCATGTGAAGAAGTCTATGTGGTAGTGCAATAAGGGGATAAAGAGACTTCAAAGAGAAGAAAATATAGAGATGCAAGCAAAAGGTGAGTGGATGGAAACATGTAGTTTTTGTGTTATTATAACAAGTAATGCATTCACAGAGCTACCTTAAACTAGAAGGAAGTCTTAAAAGCCACTAATTAGAGGTAGATGCCAAGTAGCCAACCTAGAAAGAGGCCCAAAGGAAACACAAAGGATCACATTAAACAACAAGGGTGTTCAAGTGAGAGCTATGTAAATAGAGTTCACAAGCAGAAGTGGATAAAGAGAGACTATTACTATAGAGACCAAAAAGTGAAGGAAATGTGGATGCCATTCCACCAATGTAGCAATAATATGAAATAATGTGCTGAGAAGAGTGAAGAGACATGCATAGTAGACATGGACCCAAGAGGAGGAGAATAACATAAGTGTTATTTTTAATGGTGGGGAACATGAACCAAGGAGGAGTTTTTGAGAGCATAACATATTAGTTACAAGCACAATAAATGCAGGATGAAATGCATACACCCTAGGATAAGGAATTAAAACCAAGAAGAGGGAGGTGAAGAGGTCAACTTATATAGGAACCTAAGTTATCCCTAAGATAACAAGCAATGTTTAAGGATGAAAGTAATGAGAGGACAAGGAATTTAAAGAGATGCACCATGAAGAAGAAGAGTTAGATAGAGAGAAAAAAGGATTTTCTAGAAGAGATGATGTGGAGGGTAGAGTTAATGGTGCATAAAGGAGAAATATCACTATCAATTAAATTAAAAGACCATAGGAAGAGAAAAGTTGATGAGGAGAGATCAAATAAATGGAAAATTATCTAAGTGCATGGGATGAAGTATATAACAACAAGATAATGATAGACGAGTGACCAAAATGTCATGAACCTAAATATAGAGGTAGAGAAAGTCAATTATAGCATGCAAGAAAGATTAATTTCCACAAGGTACTAACAATATGTGCTTAACATAAGAATAAGTGTAGTTCAAGGAAACATCCAAAACACTACTATATATTACTTAGGATGAAGAGTTAAGTTAAATGAAACCAAGGTTAATAGAGCACCACACATGAGGAAACTAACATAAAGGAAAAATAATCATAAGATGTGCCAAGAGAGGAATGAGAAGAGTTCGGTTGAGTTGAATAAAATTGAAGGCTAACATAGTACCAAAATTGAGGTAGCTAGTAGGAGCATACATTTGATGATGTGCTAAATGGGAAGAAATGAGTTTCCATGATAAGTAACTAGAGGCTATCAAAGCGTCAAAATTGAGGTAACTAGTAAGGGGTGAAACATATGGAATGTGATAATAAAAGTAAAGTATAAAGGATCAGAGTTGTATGGAAAATAACCAAGTTTAGTAGATTACTAAATGTGAGGCGATTAATAAAATATGAAAATATAGAGATGCATGAAGGAAAGGGATCTATAAAAAGTTATGATTGAGGAGAGAATGTTTCATGAGAGCATAACACAAGAAACAATGGAGGATTATAATAAGGATGCCTATCATAAGGAATACATGTGAATAAGATAGAAATAAGTGCAAGGGTAGGATTACAAAAGGCATAGGTTGGGCTTTCAAAGGATAAGGTGAAGAGTGGGTATCAACCCACAACTGAGATTGATATTTTAAGAGTGAAACAAGTGAACCACACAAATAATCATAGGGAGTGCATGAAAGAGATGATAAAACAAAAATAAACATTGGAGAATATTAGCTCGAGAATGCAAGGTACAAAATGCACAATGAGAGCAATACACAAAGATAGTATATACAAAGGAGAGGAAGGAAGATATGAGTTAAATTTTACCATAGAGATGAATATTGTTACATCAAGGCAACCATGAGATAAAATATATAAGAAGTTCACTTGCATCAACATGCAAGTGATAGAGGGCATGGAGAAGATGAAACATTTTTACAAGAGATAAAAAGGTGAAGACACACATGGAAGAGTGTAAGAAGTAGAGAATGCCTACATGAGTACTAGAGGAAAATGAAGTAGTGGATCACCATTGGTTAGGAGTTGACAAGGAGTGCACAATTTGATTTATGCATGTAATTAAGAAACTAAAGAAAGAAGCAGAGAAAATATCAGCTTGAAGCTAATGAAGTGGTGGTTGATGGGATATAAATCAAATTATGGATTAGTGTGCAATACAATAGAAGAAAGGAAGACAATGAGAGTACCACACAAGCATGCCACACAAAGGCATGAAATGGAGATGGAAAGCAAGTATGATTACTTGTAGGGAAGAACAAGAGAAATAAGAAAGTGTAAATATGGATGGAGGATCATAATAAGGGTCAAACAAAACCCTTCACATAAGTAGATTGGAACATGCCGGAAAAAATTCATGAAAGATAGGAAGAAGCAGGAAACATAATAAGTTCATAGAGGAGCCATTAGGTGCATACTAGAAATAAGTATTGGACACACTTGGTGGAGATAGATGGATCAATACGGAATATATCTAGAGTGAAGAGGAGAAGAGAATAAGATAAATGCATATGAGAGCCTTACGAGGTGCACACTAGGATAAACGTATTGAAAACACCTGGAGGTGAAGGAATTAAAGTGGGACCAAACTCACAAGAGGGAGAGAAAATGAGGAGAATGAATAAGAGAAGAGTGAAAAATATGATCCAAGTAGGATTAAGAGGAAAAGAGCACAAAAAAAGCCTACTTAGGCAAATCAATTAGTGGAAGGGAACACTTTGGTCAAGGTGGTCGACCTAAAGAATGATTCCATCACTCAATCCCAAATTCAAGAAGGGGCTTAGATTTCAAATTATTTGGGGAGTCTAATATAGGATCACCACATCAAAATCATAAATCCTACATCACCCAATTTTTGGAGTGCATGTGGATAAGTAGAGGAGAACTAGACACTAGAGGAAAACATAATAAAACTTACAAATTAATATACAAAGGAACTAAGAAGTAGGCACATGAATGGCACACATAGCTAAGGAAAGTTAGTGTAGAGTATCAAGGATATAAGTAAAGTAAATAGACCATTTAATAAACTAACACCTATAATAGGGGAACATAGACGCCAGATGCAAGGCAACCAATATGGAGCTTGAGATAATAAGAAAATGGGACATTCAACCAACTATAAAGGATGAAACTTGGAAGAGCTAGAATTGAAATGATGGAAAAGGAGAACAATATCTATAGGAAAATATATTATTTAATTGATGTCATATCTACAAATCTTGAGGTTTGATTAATCCAAGGCTACCCTATCACATGCCTTCAATTTGGGCACCAAGTCTACTTGGCTACAACTATCCTTTTCTTGATTAGACACATCAGTAACCAGGGATGAAAACTATAAAAGTGGGGAGTCTGGTCCCATTTTAAGTTTTTTTTTTAATGGAAGTTGTTGTTGGTGGTATAAATTGTTGTTATAGAGAGGAAATCCAAGGCCTAAGGGTCAAAACTTTACCAAAATGCTAAGTTAAGTGAGTGAGTAAGAGAGAGTCAAGAACTCTCAGAAGGGAGATAAGAGCCCCTATTAAAGTTGCGAAGATAATAATATCATGTAATTTCAACTATAATAATGAAAATAAGTTTGAAAATATTTTGAACACTCTAATGGATATATAATTTTGTATCTTTTCACTGAAAACCTAGATCAAGACCCTACATCAGAAACCAAAATATTGGTGCATTTTTCATTTCCCATATTTACTTTAAATTATTAACCCAAACACTCAAAATAACCACTCAACCATGTCATCACATCTTCCATGAAAGATGTGTCATCCTAAAATTTATATCATTAAAAGTGCCATTACTATATTTTTCCCCCATTAACATAAGTTTTTGCATCAAAATTATGATGTTGTTAACTTGTGTTTTTTAAGAAAATTAGTATGAAATAAAAATTTCCCCCATAGTTTTTGCATCAAGCTAGGTTATGCTAAAAGACCATTTATTTTGTGTCAATAATTTATAGAAAATATTTGATAGAAGTAGGTTGATGCATGTTGCATAAGAAAATTACTTCAAATTAGTTAAATTTTTTTGTTACTTTAAAATTTATATTTTAGGCAAGAATTTGTGGCCTTAATTTTCATAATCATTAGAATCAATTATTTATGTTAGAAATTCCTGAGGGCTATGAATGGGTTGGTTAAAGTAGGCCCAAGCTATGAAATTTCCACTTGGTCTTAGGTTCGTTCCCTTGGTAGGGGTCTCTAATATATGTGGCATCTCCGATGGTGGCATATCCACAAATTAAGCTATAAACAACACTATTTTCATAAAAAATATGAAAATTGAAATTTAGATTAGAATTTATAAATGTGAAAATTAAAATTTGAGCTACATATACAAATTTTGATGAATTTTTGTACGAGAGTTTCGTATCAAGGATTTCCATCAAACATATGCATCAACAATTTTTTTTGATTCAATTTTAAGTTTTTATATTTTTATTGTTTTTTAATTTTTAACACCACCAACCATTTTTTTATATTGTTTAAAAATTAAAATTATAAAAATAGTGTCAACTGACTATATAATTATTATAATTATAATAATTTTTTTGTTATTTAAAATTTCCGTAATAAAGATAAGAAATATTATTTAAATAATTAAACAAAACAATATTAAAATCAATCAAAATGCTATAAAATTATAGTAATGATCACATGTAACTATTAAAGTTATCAAAATGCACTCTTCAAATTCAAAAACATGTAGACTTTAAAAATATTAAATAAACATTATCATTATCAATGATACATATGGGAGAGCCATAATTTTCATCTCAAAAATGTATTATTAAAAAACTTTAATAATTAATTGTTAATCATTATCATTATTTTTATCATTATCATCAATACTGCTACCATGCTATTCTTTCTTATCCTCCTACACATTGCAAGTAATTGGATACAAAATACTTGAAACCTCATATATCAAGAGTTTTAAATTTAAATAAAATATTAATTGAAGCATAGTAATATATGATATTCACTTGTAAAAAACAATATTACTCATTAAAATTTAACGCTTATTATAACTAGGATGCAATTATGTATGTGCATAATAACCTTTACGAAGTTAAGAATGCGAGTTGGAAATTATATATAATATAAAAATATTAAATAAAAAATTAGTATACTATAAAAATATAATATAAATTAAATTGTGCCCAATATATAAATACAACATTTATATATCAAGAAACCATTAAGTTTATAGATTCATGTCTAAGGTTTAAAAATTCTCTTTTAATTTAAATGAGGCAATGTATAATAAAAATATTTTTAATACCCTATAATAATTAATTTAAAATGATGAATTAAATATTAAAAAAATATATATAGCAATAAGATAGGGAAATATGATTAGGGATAACAAGTTATTTATGTGAACACTTTACACCACATTGATGTATTTTATTAGTGTTGTCAAATCTTTGTTCAATACCACCTTTTTGTGATCATCTAGTTGATTGAATTCAAAAGTTCCTTTCTAAAAATAAGTAAAAATATCATTTACAAAAATGTACAATAAAAAATACCATAAAATATGAATATAATTATCAATAAACATATTTACATAAGTCATCAAAATATATTCTTATAGACCACCCCAATTGATATAGTCCATATCTTCTTTAGTGGCCTTGTGTTGAAATATCTTATGATGATAAAATATGAAAATATAAATTTTGTTGATTAAGTAATTTAAATTAAAAATACATAACCAATTATTATAACAAAAAAGTATATATATATATAAAAAAATTATTGGTTATATATATATATATATATATATATATATATATATATATATATAATAACAAAAAAGTATATATATATATATATATATATATATATATATATATATAAAATTAATTATATAATTATAATAAAAATAAATAAATAAGATGGATGTGTAATATTACAAAATCAATTAGTACTCCTTATTGACCTTTTTAACATGTGAAATTTATTATTAAATTATTTTGAAGCCTCACTTCTATTCATTTTAGGTAACCATATATTTTTTTTTTCATTCTTAATATATTTATCAATAAAAAATTTCCACCTTTTATATAATATTCATTATAAAGTTATTTTCATTTTTATTTATTTATATTCTTATTTTACTTTAAGTTGAATTTACTGACTTTTTAATGGAATTTTTTGTGCTCATTTTACCTCTTTTTAATTAATTATATTTCTCAAAATTATTTTTATCCTACCAAAAGTACAAGCTTTTTCATTTCTAAAAATTTCATGTCAATCTAGATAAGAAAATACCTGACAATTAGATAAATGTTTAATAACTTATCTCAAGTGGGATATAAAACCATCCAACTTTGTCTTTCCAAACCTCACTTTCTCATTCAACTATATTATTATATTTATAATCTCCAATGACCATATATGGAATTACTTTGGGGGAATATCGATAACTCATTTGGATTTAGGATTATTAGTGGGTTAATATATAAGGTCATAGTTAATATCAATATCATTTATATGATTAATGATTTCAAGGTCACATGGTATTAAAAACTTTCTAACCTTTCTATTTTTTTAAGACATAGAAAAATACTTATCTAATTTTAAAATAATTTGGGATTTTCATGTAAAAAGTGAAAAATAAAGAAATTGTTCTTAATAAAATAATAAAAATAAAATTAAACAATATATTACAAAAGAAGTATTAAAATATAATAACAATGAATTATTAGAGTTTTTGTTTTCAAACCCAATTTATATATATTGAATTTAAATTTTGAGAAATCAAATATAATTTTCTAAAATCAAAATTCAATTTGAGATTTGAAATAAATTAGAAACATTCCAATTAATTTATTTTTTATTAAAAAATAAAATAACATGGAAATAACTAATATACCCATTGTTCCTCTTCCCTTCATCTTCATCCTTTCCTATATATTATTTTATTTTTATACTTACATATTAGTTGTTTTTTTTTCTTCTTTCTTTTTCTCTTATTTTTCCTATTATTTTTTTGTCTTGCATATTAAACTCCAAAAATATACAAATAAGAATAAATATGATAATATTAAATTAAAAAAATCATATACTATTAAACAAATTGCATACAATAATAATAGACGGTCCATTAAAAATGTTTACTTATATTTATGTTATTTTTCTTTATGTCATGAATGTCAAATGTGTATTTCATTTTTCCTCTAACATTATTTTAGGCATAGATTTTTAAAATTTAAGGTGAATTTTGATACTCTAACATCAAATATTTGATTTTTATTTAATTTATATATTCAATAAATTATTTTTTAAAAAAATATTAAAATTGATAAATTAAACAATAAACTTAAAAATAATAAATTATAACTAAAAATCTATAATATAAATATAAATAGAGACACCCTTCATATCAGTGTACATAATAAAATGAAGATATGCACATATAATAGTTTGATATACATATATAAAAATATTTTTCAACAAATGGAAATAGTATTTAATGTGATGTTTAATTATAATAAGTTGAAAAATAAATAGAAGTGTTTAATTAACCATTAGTTAGTATCTTATAATTATAAAAGCAATAAATCTCCTATTAATTAAGAGTTCGACTTATCACTCATAATATCTATATCCCTACAATCTCTCATATTAATCCTATCAATGTGAATTGTTAAATTAACACATAAAACATTCATATATTCTAAATACATATTATTTCATATCTATAACATATGAGTACTAGAATATCAAACATTATCCCTTTAGTATCAAATATTCTTTCAATGCCATGGTGGTCCGTGACTTCATCATTACATGGAACAAAAGGAAGTTCACCATATGGGGAATCTCCATAAACATCTCAGAGGATTTTATTGGTGATGCCATAGACATGTCCTGTGTTGGGGCTAAAGAATTCAAAGACCAATCTAGGAAGCAAGAATCCCTGCAATGATTCTTTAGAATGAATGAATTCATGCAAATAGATAAGAAAGACTTTCCTCACATTGACCTATAATGCTACTAGCCCAATGTCTACCTTCAGGTCATGAAGTACATGACTCTAAAAGGTAAGTACACCCTTATTTTTTCACACCATTTCCTTCTACTTAATCACTTCATTGGGTTTTAGTCTCCCTTATTTCCTTCTCAAGTTTTTATAAAGCATTGTTCTGCTCCATTATGTTAATGACACTAACCCCATCCTCCATCAAGGTCTTATCCTTCTACTTGTAAAACATAGCCAAACCCTCCTAGGTCAGAAGGTTTCCCCAGAAGGATCCTCTTTTGAGGAGGACTCTTAGGAGGACCCTATAAAGGGATCCCACCCACCTCCTAAATGCTCCCCCAAAAATAACTTATCCCAATCCCCCCTGATGACCTACTCCTCAAGCTATTGTTCATCCCCAAGCCCAAGCCCATTGAAATTGGGACTCCCATGACCTCAGCTTGGAAGGGTAAGGCCATTGTAATAGAGGAATTTGAAAAGAATAAAAAAATGCTTGAAAACTTCAATTTGAAGGTTTAATAGGTAGGATTTAGCCTGGGAAAGCTAATTCAAGACTGAAATGAGCTTCATCAAGTGGTGAAGGCTACTGTTTAGACTTTTGTGCATTCTACGCAGCCCCCTCCCCAATCCCTTATTATGAAATCCCTTAAGGTCCTAAAATCCCCCCTCAAGCTCTCTTAGGTTGGTCCCCTAAAGAAAATCCCTTTACAGGGTAAAGGTAGGAAGTGGCCTAGGATGATACTTCCTGGGGAAGTGGTAGAAGGCCTTATGAATTGCAATCAAGCTAAGGTTTCAAAAGACAAAACCACTATTTACATAAAGGATAGTTCTACTGCTGAAGACACTCAAGAGGGTCCCTCCACCTAAATCTATTTTAATTTTATGTTTCTTATTTTTTCTCTAGGTACCAGTTTTTTTTGTTCATTTAGCCCTTGAGGGCTTGTTAAAACTGTTGAATTTCACTCTAGTGGTTTCATGTCTCTGTAAAACCTAGTTTTACCCTATCAAATAAAAATAAATATAGATAAATAAACTACTACTTGAGAAATAAAGCAAGCATGTTTTTGACACCATGGGAACACATCAACCATAAATTGAGACCCATTAAATAATCTATATCAATATATCAAAGCATATTTGATGGCCAGTAATATATCAACCATCAAGACCCATCAACTTGATCATTGGGAATACATCAACCAAACCAATAAAAGTATTTGGAATGGCCTCACTACTAATTTTTTCAAGAAATCATTTTACTACAATGAAAGTAATATGGACTTCTAATTTTTTTTTTATCACACCATACATAAAACATGAATATTGAGGTCTAGATCCTTACTATCATATTTATAACCACCATTCTATATTACTGTCACTTAATCATGAATAATATAATATAATCACTACTACCATTTGAAGACCAATATTAACTTTAATCAATTTTGTGAATTTTTTTTTGAAGAATATTAAGTTCACCTTATATTACATCTTTTACAATTTTTTTTGACATAAATTTCTTACATACAATATTTATTTGATAAAATATGATAATAACCTAAACTAAAGCACTAGGTCTAATTCATAATTTTTGAGACACATTAATATCCTATAGACAATATACTTAATTAACATTAAAATAACACCAAATTATATCATTAGAAATGATATACTTATGTACCAAAATACTTATACCAATCTCGATAAAACAAAGAGAATTTAACCTTAACTTAAAAACTTAAACATATATAAATAAAATAATCACTTAAAATGATAAACGTACAATATACCTCAAATCAAGTGCCTTTGATGGTTTTCAATGGAAATGCATGGATGAGATGCCCACACCATAGTGTTGTTGAAGACAAACTTACTTAAAGAGGATTTCACTCACACAAGCATACATGAAATAAATGGCAACAATATCTAATGAATATCTGATTTCATCTAATCATGGTGCTTTTTTTATTTATATATCTAATGTTTCAAAAAAATATGTGCTCTCTTCCTCACAATAAATACTAATTACATAAAAATAATTATTAAAAATAAATATTAATCACACAAAATAACTATTGACTCTATATAATAAATATCTACAAAATCAATCTAGAGAGATGCAATCAAAAAAATAATGCAATGAGAAAAAATAGCTTCCCATGCAATTATAATATTTTTTTATCATAAAAAACTTTCTAGGATAACAAATTTTGTAAACATAATAATTAATTATTCATTATAAAATTAATACATATAAAGGTAATAGATCTTTTGTTAAGTGGGAGATTATATTATCATTGATAACATTCATATTCCTGCAATATCTTATATTAAACTTAATTCTAAACCATCTATGTGAGTTATTAAAATAACTCATATAAAACATTTATATTTTAAATACTTATTCTCTCATATTTATAAAATGCGAGTACTAGAATATCTAATAGAATCATCAAAACTCATATCATTTAATTATAAATTTAAACCAATAGTATTTTTTTCCACACTATACATAACTTGAATCAACATTCATACAATAACTATTCAAATTCATAAACAATAGCATAGTGTATTAAACCTTTGTATATATATGTATAATTACTTCATAGCTTAGAATTTAGATTCCAAAAAAGTATCAATGCCATAATTGAGCTAGACTACAATATCACAATCATAGTTTTGCTCAAAGAACAAAAATGAGTAACCTTAACCATTATAATCAAATTACAATTAATTTCTTTCCAATAAAAGAACAAAGGGTTGTATTCAAACGTTATCAATTAGCTAAATTCATTTCTAAATTATTAAACTAAATTTATATCCATGCAAACTAAGGTGTACCTTTCATTAATTATGTGACTTCATCTTACCAAAGTTATGGCATACACACTACTACTTTATCTTTAAACATGGTAACAATTATCCTAACAAAATTAAATGAACAAGAATACTCATCTATTAATCCAAAATAATAAATTCAAATTATTCAAAAAGATTAAAGTTCACAAATTAATTTGAACATGTATTCTTCACTAAATTATTTTGCATAGATAAAATATAAATTCAAGCCATCTTATCTAAAAAATCAACCTATAAAGTCACCAACAATAAACTCATACTCAAATCCCTTGACAAGTTTCTCATGGATTCCTTTGAAATTTAATTGTATATTTGGACTAGGGGAAAAATTATCAATTACAAGGTAATTCCTAGTATCTTCTACATGAATAATAAATATACCATTGCTTAATCTAGGAATCCAGGTAAAGTATTAAAAAATAACTCTAAGATTTAATTTATCATCATGAAATTAACAAGATATTTTATGACTTGTAAGAAAATACACAAATTACTTATTATGTTAAAAAAAGGGCAGTTAACTATGCTAATAACCTTATGATTAAGTATACAAAGTACCATAAACTACAATTCACATAGTAATGTTATAGACTAAAGTACAATTGTCACTTCAACATGTAATTCACAGAGCTTGAAATTTAATTTATAAAATACATATTAATATTTCCAAGGTAAGATATTTAAGCTATTATTATAAGTTAAAACATTATATGGTTATCCTTATGGCATAGAAAAACCAAGATGTAGTATATCTTATATTAGTCAAGCATGAGTGCAATAGTATATCATCCAAACTTCATGCAACAACACCTTAATTCATACAATACCCCATTTATAGGTTTTCATCAAGATACCAATCAAGAACAAGATATAACATGCCTTAGAACTTGTGACCCTTCATTACTGGTGTTAAAAGTCACAACACAATCAAACATTCATTATTCATTAAATGCAAGTACTTATTTTTAGGTACAATCACCTGTCCCTTCACAACTAGGGCATGAAGCACATCAAAAAATATCAATGAATAACATAATCAGTGAATGTAGAACATCCAAATATAACTAGTGTATTTTTACAGAATTCATACATAACATTAATTTGTAAGCATCATTCTACCATAGTCAAGAAGGTGTATTCAAATTTTAGATAGCGAGGAAGCTACATGGTTCATCATGCTTGATTTGTTAAAGAGATAAAATGAAGTAACACAATATGTCAAAGTCAAATGAATCAAAATATTCATATACCATCATATTAGTCATAGGAAGTACCAAGTACCTATTTCATGAACAAAGATTGTTATTAGTAGAAAGGGTATAATGCATTCACTTCTTAAGTGCATTTTCACATTCCAAGAAAGCACAACCAACCTTAAGTGGTAATGAAATAAAATAAATAGCATCATGCCTTTATGCAAGACTTATATTATGAAGACATTAAATACGCAAAGAATTAAACCACTAATTATTCAAAAATGTTTGGAAAGAAATTCTTAGCTCATTGTTTTGATAATGGGTTAATGAAAATAATAATAAAAAGAGATGGATATTTTTATAATTCCATTACATTTAACTCAATTTTACTAACAAATCACATGTCCAAAAACTACTCAATATACTCTAAATGTTAATATACCCACAACACCCCCCCCTCTGCCCCCACCCCCTAACTACCAACACACATGTGTGTGTCAATATAAAAACTAAATGACAATAATTTCATGAACTGAGTAATATGACTTAATACAGCCATGCCTAGATAATGATGTAGTGATAATATTATATACATGCTACAAAACCTAGCTATTTACAAACTTTGAAAGATAAATACAGAACCATATGCCACTATTAATATCATATCTTTTGATTTGTAGTCAAAATGAGGGAATAAATTCATCAAGAAAATTATATATTTTATACAAATCCAATCCTCTATCAACACCTTCACTACATAATTATTGAGTAAAAATGGGAAATGAGTAAGATGAGACCTTTATCAATGGCTCGTACCACCTCCAACCATCAACCTAAACATGAAAGAGTCCCCCAAATAGAAAGACAACATAATGAAATAATATGTAAATGTAATAAAGAGATATAGTTCCACCATCATGCTAAATAAATAGGGTTTTCAAACAAATAATAAGGATAAATGTTTTTACATAATTCAAAAAACACAAACAATAGTGAACTCAATTTTTTTGAATATATGTAGCCCATCATTATTAGCAACCATCTAAGGTTAGTAACCATATTTATCAACTTGAAACCATATATGGTAGTAGGAAAATACAATCTATTACATGTTATCACCAAATCTTGCACCCTAGAAGAGGTTATTCAGGCTTCTTCTAAATTTAGGCAACATGGGAACATTTATAGGTATATGGGTTTACCTATATCAGAAATGAGCCTCTAGGTTTAAGGGCTAGCTCCCTAAATATATTGTGAAATGTTTATCACTTAATCTACTTATTATTTATGGGGGAAAAGAGTTATAAAATGCATAAATTGAACCTACTCTAGAAAAGGTGATGCACCAAGAATATCTTCCACATGACCATCATATTTATACCACACTAAAATGTAAAATATAGACTAGTCTCTAAGTTTTAATAGATTCTAACATGAGTATTTTGTTATAGAGGCAAAATGTGAGCAATGACATAAGGTAAATGAATCAGAGGGAAAATTTCACACTTAAAGGACAATTTTACACTTAAAAATATTTACACAATAGACTACACTCTATATGACCTATTAGATTAAGAACTCTTGATCAGACATGAAAGGATAAGGGGAGGAAGAATAGAGAGTTATCAATTCTCATCACCATACATTACTTGCAGACTTAGACAATTGTTCAAAACTTAGAAAATAAACTCGTATTAATGTTCAAAGGAAAAATATAACATCAGTCCAACAGTGCTTCACCATATATGGTGTGGTTGTTGTTTACAATAACTAAAGGGCTATACTTATAGAAAAGGGAGAACAAGAGAGAGAGGGACCTTGGTATTCAAAAAAGGAATCAATTAGTGTAAAAACATTTAAAAAGTAGTTACAACTACCTCTACAAATATGCTCATTCAAGCCATTTGATTGATCCCAATCATTTTTAGTCGTTACTTAGTTACAATATTCCCTCTTAATAATGCTCTATGGTAGTTACAATGGTACGATCAAGTATTCCCACTAGGTTCAAGCATTCATCTAGTTTAAATAACTAGATCAATCTATTAGGGCTTTATCTTGATGCTAAACCACTCCAAACTAGTTTGTCATGATGTGCATAGTGGAGGGATGCGGTCCCTTTTGGGTAGTTGGTCCCAAAGATGAAACTATTTGAGTCTATGTGTTTGCACCAATAACATCCTTAAATACATTTGGATTTGGATCTAACTAAATCATGCTCAAGCTTGGATTCAAACCTTTTTCTTTCCTTACCTCATCAAAACTGCTTGTTGACCTTTGCTCTGATTGGTCATCAAGACTTGACTCAAATTCTTAATCCCTCAACTGGTCTAACACCATCAGATCTTCCATATATGAATAAACATGATCCCTCAGATCCACCTTTGAATTGTCAACCTTTTCCCTACTGGTGCCACTTGGTGAATGCACATTAATCCATAAGATCTTACTGTCAGTCACCCATGCATTATTGGATCTATCTTGAGCTCACAAGATCATGCCACTTGGCATCACCCCACTAATCCTTGGGACATTTGAATTTAAACAACTATTTATTTATGCTTAAACTTGATGTCTACATGACTATCACTTAACACCTATGCAAATGTATTTGACATCTTATATACTATCAAATTTAGGCTTGTTTGGATTTTTGTAGTGGCTTTATTTAGAACACCTTTTCTAAAGGAATTCATTTGTCTTAGACTTACCTTGAATAATTATTGTGGATAAAATGTTTGGGCATATTCATGTCTTTGGGGTCTCAGTCTCAGACAAAATGTCCAAAAGAAATCATCTTTTGGGAAAATTAGCTCAGACAATTTTCCTAAAGGAATTGTGCCTGTGGAATTGCCCTTTTCCCTTCAAGATTATCCTTTGGGATTTTTGAAAGTGCCCTTCATAACTTTTAAAAGTACCATTTATAAAAGAAAAGTACCCTTTGAAAACCTTGAAGTGGAATGTTTTGTTGAGGAACATATCCTTTGAAATTTTTGTCTGGACCATTTCCCTGAGAATAATACCCTTCAGAAGAAGTGCATAAAACACTTTTATCTAACTAATTATTTAAGACAAAATGTCTGAAGGAATTCTACCTTAGTTTTTTTCTTCAGGACAAAAGTTCTATAGAAAATTGCCTTCAAGAAAATTATCTCAGACAATTTTCCCTAAGGAATTGTGCTCTTAGAAATGTCTTTCAACCCCTTTTGAAATGCCCTTTTTAAAAGAAATTTCCATCTAGAAAAAGTTTTTGGGATAATTTGATTGAGAAAATACCTTTCGAGAAAAGTGTGTATGACACTTTGCTGAAAAAGTGCCCTCAGAATTTTTGTAAAGGACCAACTTCTCAAAAATATATCCTTCAATGAAAATGTTTGGGACACTCTTCATTCGATAATTCTTTTGGGGAAATTGTTTTTGATAAAATGTCTAAAATAATTCTTGACACTTGAATAAAAATCCCAAAACACAACTCCTAAAAGAATTCCAACACTTAGCCAAATGAAGTGGGACAAAACTCCTGAAAGAATTAAGCCTTGTACATTTGTCGCAAGATTTATGTGGAACTTCCTTTGAAGAAAATGTGAATGATTTAACACTTGGCCAAAGTTGAAATATCTCTCAAGTGTAACTTTAGGATTTTTTGGACCTACTCCTACAATTTCTCAACATGATGAAAATATGCCACTTGCATATATGATCAAAAATGATTCTTAAGACACCAGAAGATACAAAGACTAAGCCAAGCCCTGACCCACTTAAAATGGCATATGAAATGACATCAAATAAATCCAAAACATACCTTATGACATTCTAAAGAACACCTATAAAATATTTTTGACTATAGGGGGGTTGAACCATTTTAGCCTATGGGAAAAAATGGTCAACATTCTTGGTGATTTCCCAGGGGTGGTATGTTTGATATGCCATGACTAGTTGCATAATCCTATTTACTAGGTTATGGAGTCACAAGTATATACGCTGAACATATAAACTACTTTGAACATTATACAAAACATAGGGAAAAATATGAACAAAATACAAGAAAATAATAGGAATAAAACACAAAGAAAGGAACTAAATAAAACACACATGTGATTTAAAATCACTTATTGGGACACAACATGAACTAAACATAAAGTAAGGAAGTAAAAAAAATACACATGTGCTTCAAAATCACTTATTAGGACATAATAGAATAAGAAAAGAAACACACACCTAATCTAATATTTACAAGACATACCTTCAAATCTCAATAGTAAGGTTTTAAGTGTATCCCATTCATAGGGATAGGCAGTTCTTCTCCATTCATCTTTACTAATTGAAAGGAATTGCTTTGATTGAACTTGGTGATGACATACAATCCACTCTATAGGGCATCAAACTTAGTATGCCTTCTTGACTTTACTCTATCTTCATCCCATTTCAAGACTATGTCAACTTCTTGAAATGATCTTAGAGTAACCTTTTTGTCAAAAGACCTTTTCATTTATACCTGGTGATGCTCCATGGACTGATGAGCCTTAATTATAGTCTCTTAAAACTCCATTAGTTTTATTTTTCTAACTTTCATGGGAGTGTTCTCAAGTAACTCTAGTTGGTGTACTAATTCCAAGGCTAACAGCTCTTGAGATATAGGCATCCTGGCTTCCATTCCATAGACAAGCACAAAAGGAAAATTCCCTATTGACCTCTTGGGAGTTAACATATCATCCCATAAGGCTATCTTTAGTTTAGTGTGCCAAACTCTTTGGTTATGCTCTAAGGTTCTCTTAATGATTCTGATCAGGTTCTTATTGGTAGATTTAGCTAACCCATTACCTTGAGGGTAATAGTTGGATGAAGTGCTCAAGAATATGCCATTGTTATTTGCCTAGTCAACTATTTTAACACCCATAAAAGAAAGATAATTATTTGAAATGATAGTAGAATGGGTACTAAACCTTGTTATGATGCTCTCAAACAAATCCAAGATGGCACTCTCGTTAACCTCCTTCAATGCTACCACCTCAACCCATTTAGTAAAATAGTCAGTTGCTTTGAGTATCCATTTGTGACCATCACTTGATGGGGGGTTTATCATGCCAATTAAGTCAAGACCCCATTGCATGAAAGTTTGGTCAACTTGAATAGGCTTTAGAGGAAGGGCTACAAGCTTTTAATTTCATATAAAAAGGCACATTGTCCACACCTTCTCACCCAAGAATGGAAATCCTTGAAGAGGTTGGGACAATAATAACCAACCCTCATGATCTTAGCAACTATAGTTTTTGGGGAGAAATGACCTCCTGCTGTCCCATCATGGAAGTTGTCAAGCAAAACTCCATACTCATCATTGTCAATGCATCTCAACAACACACCATTGATGTCTCTCCTAAATAACATGTCATCCATAAGACAAAAAGGTATAGATTGCAATATAAAATATCCCCTTTATGATCTATTCATATTATCAGGGTACTCACCATTTTGGATAAATTTTATCATGTCCTATGTAAAATTTCTTGGGGGCAATGGAGCATCTAGTTGGGGGCACTCATGGTTTACTAGAGTTTCCTCTTTTGATTCATGAGGATTTGAAGCTAGATGCTCATATAGGCCTTTTCCCCTTAAGTTTTATCACTTTGATATCAACATCATACTCCATCACTTTAATGATCCACCCTACTCTCTTCTCATTAAGGTCTCTACTCAAAATAAATTCCTTGGTACTGGGATGGCATAACCTGAATCTTATTATTTGACACCATATGCCTAAAATTATTTAGTCATTTTACAATAGCAAGGAATTATTTCTCCACAAAGGTGTATTTGACTTCGTAATCTTCTAAACCTTGACTGAGTAATGCAATTAGCTACTCCATTCCCTCATTATTCTTCTACATTAGCATGGCTAAGATAGTATCAAGGCTAGAAAATGAATACAACATGAAATCTTTAGTAAAATCCAAATTTACAAGGGTATGAGCTTTTGCAATTACTTTCTTTATGGCTTCAAAATTGATCTTACCCTCTTTGGTTCAAGAGAAGACTTGGTTCTTCTTGAGCATAGCTGTGATAGGTTTTAATAAAGATGCAAAACTAGGTATGAATCTTCTTAAATTTTTTATTTTTCACAAGAAACTTTGCAGACCTTTTTTATGCAAGGGAAATGATAGACCAAGAATAACCTCTATCCTTTTAGGGTTGATAGCCAAACCATGTTTGGAAATAAAGTGTCCCAAGGGCTTACCTTTATGGATAACAAAGATGCATTTCTTTGGATTAAGAGATACTCCATATTGCCTACATATTTCAAACACTTGCCTTAAGTGTTGCATATGTTCATCTGCATCCTTAGAAAATATTGTCATATCATCTAGATAAACTAGTACCAACTCATTGAATAAACCCTTAAAGGCCATGTTCATTGCTCTCTAAAAAGTGGCACCAGCATTGGATAGACCAAAAGGCATCTTCCTATAAGAAAAGGTTCCCTATTTGGTAGTGAAGGCTATCTTGAACTGATCATATTCATTGACTAAAATCTGATTGTACCTTGAATTCCATCTAGTAGAGAGAAATGTTAATAACCTAAAACCATCTTTAGAATCTGATCCATTGAGGGTAGAGGATATTGATCCTTGAGTGATACTCGATTAAAGTCCCTAAATTCTACACAAAGCTTTATCTCCCCATTATTATTTTGAATAGGTACAAGGTTAGCCACCCATATTGAATGCTTGATGGGAAATATTATCTTAGATTCAAGGAGCTTAGTGATTTCCATCCTCATGAGTTGCTCAACCTTGGGGTTGATGGGTATTTGCTTTTGTCCAACTAGTTTAGCTCTTGATTCCAACTCAATGGTATGGTTTTCTAGGCTAAGATCATATCCCTTGAGGTATTTATATTCCCAATCAAAGATATCATGAAACTCTCTACATAATTCAATGAATGCTTATTTTTCTAATGTAGAACATACATTGCCTAGTTTGAGGAGTCTATATTTGAAGATCAATACCCTTTCATAATTATCCTCATTTATAGATACACCCAATTTATCTTTCCTCTTTTGATCATTCTCATTAAATATAATTTCTAAGGTTACCAAACCCTTGGGTATCTTTTTGGTCTTTAGTTTCACAATCTGGTCACCAAACTACTCTTGGAATCTCTTCTGATTCCTTGAGGAGAACTCAGCTTCATTATGCAAGAAACATGCAATGTGATTGTCACTATTAAAAAATTGCCAAGACACCTCATAATTAGGTATAAAAGGTCTGATAATGATCTTAATGCGAGATTATTTCCCCTCTTCCTTTATGGTAGTTAGAATATCAAATTGAGCTCCTATGGCAGCTAGTCTATTGACATGATTATTCTACTCTCTTAGGACTGACTATATGTTGAATGCATTGAAGTCTTCAAGAATATCCCAAAACTAATGCCTATATGAATTAAACAAAGGGTTATTTGTAGAAACCACCTCCCTCACCTAGTGCATAATCAACTTGTCTCCATACACTTGTAGGTTCTTGATCCCTTTTCTTTTTGCCCATTGAAGGTCATGAATCAAACCTTCATACTTAGCAACATTGTAAGTGAAATTGAAATGAAATATATATGAAGCATAATACTATTGTTTGGATGGAGATACCAACATAAACCAAACCCTTGAACCAACTTTACTTCTTGAACCATCAAAAAACATCTTCCATAGTTCATCATCTTCACCCTCTTCCTTGGCAAGTAGAGGTGTTTGTATTCCTTCTTCATGTACAAAATATGTCCCTAGGTCAGTCTCCTCTATGAAATAATAAGGATAATTATCATAAGTATTATTACCATGTTCATTAAGAAACAAATTTACAATGCTCTTAGGCTTGGAATAAGTTCCATCATCTAGATTAGAATCCTTTTCTTCATGAATAACATAGTTCAAATTATAAATTATCTCGATGTAAGGTTCGATATGAAACCTTGCAAGAGTCTTTGTCTTAATTGTCACTTTGGTCTCATACCTCTTCTTAAATTCTAGTAAGGACCAATCAGCTAAAATATGTCCACCAATCTTGGTAGTAAAGTCCCTTGACAAGTAGATTTCAAAGTGGGCTGGGAGATCGACAACAACTATGTCTTGAAAGATAGGAAAGATAGGATAATCATGTAGGAAAACCTTCAATTTTTTTATAATTCCTATGGTTTTGGTAGGGTTACCATCCATTTGGAGAACTCCTTTACTATGAGGCTCATACTTCAAACCCAATTTGTTAGCTACTACCTTGGGCATGACTAAAGTTGAAGCTCCACTATCCACTATGCAATTATGGACTAGCTTGTCACCTACTATGAGAGTGAGATAGAATGGTGGAGGTTTATTAACCTTAATTTATGGTTCAATAATGGTACTAGGGACATTATCAAGGACAACATGACTTTGATTCAAGGGTGAAACACTAACAGGGATAACAAATAAC
Organism: Torreya grandis; assembly: GCA_037957365.1. Lineage (NCBI taxonomy): Eukaryota > Viridiplantae > Streptophyta > Pinopsida > Cupressales > Taxaceae > Torreya > Torreya grandis. Next base: position 6,150,117 of record JARHVA010000045.1, read on the forward strand.
TACTTTTGGAGGAGTTGCTTCTGACCAAGCATATGTAAAACATCCCAAAGGGAAATGGATGTTTTAGTAATATTTAAAGAATATAAAATGTTTAAAGAAGATATAAATAATTTATTTTAGGCTCTTGTACGTATATAAATACTTGGAACTTGAGGGATAGGGGTAGATGTTACCATATTTTGACTTGTTGGAGGTGTAAAAGCCTTTGGAATAATCACACTTGTAACTATATCTTGTTGACTTGTAGGAGGATTGGATGAGCCTATAGGCATGTTTTTACCACCCCATAGAGACATATTCTTGGACCTAGTATTATCTTCAATAAAGGCTCCTTGATTTAGCACAAAAGTGTCTTCAACTAGAAAGTTGGTGAAGATCTCTCTTTGAGTTTGCCAATCTTAATTAGCTTGTATCATCACCTCATCTTCATTTGATAAGAGGGGATTAAATACCCCTTAAGAAACCAAATATTTATATCCATTTTAATTGGAATCCATAAATTGGTCTAGCTAGAAATCTTCTCCCTACACCAAATTTCTATGAACTAGTACCATCTCCTTTGCATTGGTGGTAGAGCTAGGATTGTATGTATTAGCAGGCTTGTTGGGATTAGATTGCCATTAGCCTCTCCCTCTTTCATATTATTAAATATAATATTATTGATAGGGGTAAGGTTTTTTATAGGCACCTTTTTTTGCATTATCTTGTCTAAACTAAACTCTTAGCCTTTGAATTTTTGCATTTTTGTCTGTGACATTATCCTCCTTCCTAAGATCAGCTATATGCATTAGGAGTTTGAGCCACATTTGAAGCATAAAAAAAAGCATGAGATAATGGAGGCATAAAAACTATATGTGACAATATTATAGCTTGGATCAGACTATTCTTAGCTTTGATATCAAGCTCACATGTTTGAGGGAGGGTGGAACCACCCATAGATTAAAGCATGATAACAATTTTAGTCCCGATGGCTTTCAATTACATAGAGAATACAAAGCTAACATGTAGTCTCATGGGAGGAGGAAACCTATGCCAATTCTTCTAAAACCTTTCATTGAAATAATGCATTATTTACTTGGGCCCCATTTTTATCATGTTGAGCTGATGAATGAGAGAGGCATGGTCACTTTCATTTCCAAATTTGGAAGTCAACAACACTGTAAAATCATCCTATGTTGTGATGCCATCCACCTTCTAGATTAATATACCAATCAAGAGCCTTAACTTTAAGGGACATGCCAAGGATCCTAATGGCAATGTTCACTTGGAAAATATTGTAGAAACTATAAAAGTTAGAGACATCTCTAATGTGGTCACTAAGTGTGATATGACTCTCACCATTGAATGTGGGCACACATTTTATGGCATTGGGAAGGATGACATCATATACATGAAGTTGAATGGTATTATTAGTGTTGAAGGTAGGGAAACCATAAGGTCTAGCCATGTATTCTTCTTCAAGATCTCCCACTTCTTCAGCCTCTTCCTCTTCTTTCTCTCTAGCAAAATATACTCATTCCTTAAAGGGTAGATTATGTTATGGATACTAAATTACGAGAGAGATCTCATGATAAATGGGTGGATTAATAGGATTGGATGGTCTACTAGAGGATGACCTAGTGAGGACCATGAATATAGGGACAAATTTATAACAAAATAATGGTCTAAAACTAGATTTACTTTGAGGAGTTGCTAACTATCAAGTAGCACACTAGTTTATAGTTGGTGTTTGTCAAGACCTAAATTCACCTTGACAAGTTATATTGAATATAATGGGTCCCATCATGTGTGATATAACTATTTTCATCAAATCTTCACTGTAGAAGAGGTTGTTCAGGCTTATTCTAAATTTGGACAACATGGGAACATTACTAGGTATGTGGGTGTACCTATATCAGAAATAAACCTCTAGGTTTAAGGGATAGCTCCCTGAATATATCATGCAATGCTTTTCACTTAAGCTACTAATTATTTATGGGGGAAAATAGTTAGAAAATTCATAAATTGAACCAATTCTAAAGAAGGTCATGCACCAAGAATATCTTCCACATGACCATCATATTTTTACCACACTGAAATAGAAAATATAGACTAGTCTCTAAGTTTTAATAGATTCTAACATGAGTATTTTTATATAGAGGAAAAATGTGAGAAGTGACACAAGGTAAATGAACCAAAGGGTAGATTTCACACTTGAAGGACAATTATACACTTGAATAGACTCTATATAACCTGTTAGATTAAGAACTCTTACTCAGACATGAAAGGATAAGGGAAGGAAAGATAGAGAGTTATCACTTCTCATCACCATACATCACTTGTAGACTTATAAAATTGTTCAAAACTTAGAAAAAAAACTTGTATTAATGTTCAAAGGAAAAATATAACATCAGTCTAGCAAGGCTTTGCAATACATGGTGTGGTTGTTGTTTATAATAGCTCAAGGGCTATACTTATAGAAAATAGAGAGCAAGAGAGAGAGGGACCTTGGTGCTCAAAAGGAGAATCAATAAATTCAAAAACATTTGAAAAGTGGTTAAAAATACCTTTTTAAATATGCTCATTTAGTCCATTTGATTGATCCCCATCATTTTTAGTCATTACTTAGTTACAATATTCCCTCTTAGTAATGCTGCATAGTAGGTGCAATGGTAAGATCAAGGATTCCCATTAGGTTTAGGCATTCATCTAGTTATAATAATTAGATCAATATATTAGAGATTTATTCTAATGTTAAACCACTCCAAACTAGTTTGTTGTGATGTGCATAGTGAAGGGACATGGTCCCTTTCAGGTAGTTGGTCCCAAAGTTGAAACCATTTAAGTCTACATGTTTGCTCTAGTAGCATCCATTAAAACATTTAGATTTGGATCTAATTAAACCATGCTCAAGTTTGGCTTCATAAATTTTACTTCCCTTGTCCCATTGAAACTTCTTGTTGACCTTTGCTCTGATTAGTCATTGAGACTTGACTCAAATTCTTGATCGCTCAACTCATCTCACACCATTAGATCTTCCATATATGAACAAGCATGAGACCTTGGATCTACCTTTGAATTATCAAACTTTTCCCTATTGGTGCCACCTAGAAAATGTGCATTAATTCATAGGATATTACTATTAGTCACTCATGCACTGTTGGATCTATCTGTGAGCTCATGAGATCATGCCACTTAGAGATACCATGCTAATCCTTGGGACATTTGAATTTAAATATCTACTTCTTGAGGCTTAAACTTGATGTTCCTATGAATATCATTTGATATCCATGTAAATGTATTTGACATCTTGTAAACAATTAAATTGAGGCTCATATAGATTTTTGTAATGGCTTTATTTGGAATACCTTTTTTAAAGGAATTCATTTGCCTTAGCCTTTCCTTGAAAAATTATTACAGATAAAATGTTTGGGCATATTCATGTCTTCAAGGTCTCAATCTCAGACAAAATATCCGAAACAAATCATCTTTCAAGAAAATTATCCCATACAATTTTCTTGAAGGAATTGTACCCATGGATTTCCCTTTGCCCTTCGAGATTATCCTTCGGGCTTTGTACAAGTGCTCTTCAGAACTTTGAAAAGTGCCCTTTATAAAATAAAATTACCCTTTAAAAACCTTGAAGTGGACCATTTTATTAAGGAACATATCCTTCGTAACTTCTATCTGGACCATTTACCTAAAAAAATTACCTTTTAGAAGAAGTTCATAGGATAATTTGCTCTGTATAATTATTTTGGATAAAATGTCTAAAATAATTTTGCCTTAGTCTTTTTCTTCGAGACAAAAGTTTTGAAAGAAATTTGCCTTCAATAAAATTGTCCCAGACAATTTTCCTAAAGGAATTATGCCCTTAGAAATGTCCTTCAGCACCTTTTGGAATGCCCTTTTTGAAAGAAACTATCCTTTGGAAAAAGTGTTTGGGACACTTTGCTTGAGAAAAGACCTGTTGAGAAAAGTGCATAGGACACTTTACTAAAAAAGTGCCCTCAAGATTTTTGTAAAGAACAAACTTCTCAAAAATATATCCTTCAGGGAAAATGTTTTGGACACTCTTCATTGGACAAATATTTTAGGGAAATTATTTCAAATAAAATTTCCAAAACAATTCTTGACACTTGAACAAAAAGCCCAAAACACAACTCTTAAAAGAATTCCAACACTTAGCCAAATGAAGTGGGAGAAAACTCTAGAAATAATTAAGCCTTGTTCATTTGTTGTGGGCTTTATGTGGAACTTACTTCAAAGGAAATTTGAATGTTCTAGCACTTGACCAAATTTGAAATATCCTTCAAGTGTAATCTTAGGCTTTTCTGAACCTACTCCTACAATTTCTCAACACCATGAAAATATGCTACTTGCATATATGATAAAAAATGATTCTTAAGACACCATAAGACATAAGGACTAAGCCAAGACATGACCCACTTAAAATATCATATGAAATTACATCAAACAAAGCCACAACATATCCTATGACATTATAAACAATCCCTATAAAAGATTTTGACTATAGGGGGGTTGACCCATTTTGGCTTGTGGGGAAAAATGGTCAACATTACCCTTATTAACATCCATTAAGAAAAGAAACTAGGGATTTAATTTGAAATATATATGCCAAAGAAAATATAATCAAATATTAATCAATGACATTAATTTAATCAAAGAGAGAGCCAAGGCTAGAAATATTTGATAGAGGGGATCATTTGGAGAATAAGGAGGTGAAATGTGGGACCATGCAAGACATTAAATGTCTAGTAGGATACCCATTTATTCCTTCTCCACTTGATTCAATATACAAATAATGATATTATCATGGTACCTAACTACAATAATAATAATAAATATAAAAATAATGAATATTAAATAAAAAATTACTTCTCAATTGAAAGGCTTCTTTTAATTGCAAAGATTTCTAAAACAATTCCATGATACTTATTACTTTATTCTATCCTTTCTTTATTATTAGGTTTTACTTTTATAAACCTTATAAATCTGTTACATATTGATAAAAAACCTCAAAATTAACTCTATTGAAATAAAAATTAGAGAGAGGAAAAAGTGGGAGCTTAAAACAAAAATTTCTAATCGTGGCTTAATAATTTACCTCACAGTTTTTGTAACATGCCTTAGTCTGCTCATTTTATATTTTCTCCCTCAAATTATTTCTTTCTATTCTTTTATTTTTTACTTCGAGCTAGGTCAACACCTAAATAATAATTAAAAATTTGAAACATTTTTAATAATCATTATACTTTCAAAGGTAAAGAACCATGATTATGTGGTGGTCACCAATCATTTTATATACTAAACACTATAAGTGCTTATATCACAAGGGATTAACATATAACTAAGTAATGGCACCTTAACACCAAGTGGTTCTTATTAATATAAATAATTTCATAGTAAAATAATTAAACCATTAATTATGTAATGAGAACTAAATGCTGAAATGCTTTATTATTCTTTCTTCATACTTACCAAGGACTTAGAGAAATTATCTTATGCAAAAACCATTCTTGCAACCCTAAACACATAATAAGTGCATCCAAATCTATTTTAAAACTTGAAATGACTAGTGGCATCATGCCAACATTTCTAATCAAAACCAACTGGTAATCAAACTAAAACCACTCTAGTATAGGGCCACAATAAAAAATGACAACAATAATATACACACAACATGGGTATCACACATCACGAAGCAACAAGGTAATGGTGGAAAAATATTTTCTCTCATTAAATATACATGTATGTCATTAATCATCTTTGTATCAAACTCTTTTACCCTCAGGCCTATCTCATCCCCATTAGATGGTATTATATGAAAACATGAAAACAATCATTTACAATGATTGAATGGAACATATGAAGTATAAATTATTGTAAGAAACAACTAAAAGTAAGCAATTATAATAAGTGAAATACTAAATCTAAATCAATCAAATGGATTAAATATATATTTTATAAATTAGGTAGAAAATAGTATTAAAACAACATGTCTAACCTAGATAATTAGTAATAAGGTATTATTACAATGGTGTTGAATACACATTATTTGAAGGATAAAAATTAGGATATAACATCCACATCCCATTCAAAGAGGGATTTTCTTGGTGCCTACACAAACAAGTGAGGGTATTTATGCTAAAAAAAATTCTTCCCTAGTAGAGCTTATCTCACTAAGTTTATTCCATTATACCTGTTAGGTTGTGGAGCTAAAAGCTTCACTGATGCAAATAGGGAAGGAGGTTGCTAGAGGTTGCTGAGTGTCACAGACACTGGCGTCAGTTAGGCCAACCGACGTCAGTAGGTTTAGAAAATAAGAGCAACTGACGTCGGTCAGGGATTGGCCGGCATCAGTCACCTCCAGGTAGACAGGGACCGATGTCGGTCGCCTGTGCGGTTCAGAACTGCAAGTTTTATGGGTAGTTAGTTAACGAACCAAGTGTTTGCATGTCAAGAGCCAAATTTAGACTAGAAGCTGTGGATCTAATTATTTTTTGGATGAGATCTATTTAAGAGACTTATGGGCTGTATTGTAAGGTGTTATAATTTGAGTTGAGCAAAGTTAGCTCCTTCTACGTGTGAGGTGAGCAAGGGTGTTCCTCCTAGTTCTACAGTAGTGCCAAGTGTGGGTGTTGGTTTTGGAGAATCAGAAGGGTTCTTCAATTGTGTAGGATCTTGGTCAGTAGGTGTGCATGACTACGTTAGGAGATCTACATGATAAGTAAGATCATTGATCTGCATGTGTATGTGTGTGCATGATCTAGGTTTGCAGGTGTGCAAAACCAGATTGATTTACAGGTGTGCAAGATCAGGGAGGACAACAACACAACAGGGAGCAAGATCAGGTAGGATCTACTTTGAGTACAGTGTGTACTCAGAAAGAGAGCAAAGAGGAAGGCAAGGAAGATCCTTCCATAAGTGAGATCATTTGGGTTGTAGGTTGTTGCAGTTCAAGGGAGATCTACTTGAAGTACATTTTTGTACTTGGAGTGCGTGGAGCACTTGTGGAGTGTGTGGAGCACTAGTGTATTGGTAGTGGTGGATATTGATTGGTTGGAGGTGAAAACCAACTCTGTGTTTGAGTTGTGTGTTGGGACTGTAAGAGAGAGAGCTTAGAGGAGAGAAATTACTGTTCACTTGAGGTGTGGGAAGCCTCTGAGAGGTGCTGAAGAAGAAGTAGCATCTTCTTTGTTGTATTTCCTTCTAGAAGAGTATTAATACAATTGTGTATTGTCTCTCATATTATGTGTTGTTTTTGAATTCTATTTACTTGTGATTCTGGTTTAATTCCACATGTAAGTTGCTTGTATATGGTAATCAATTATGCTTCTGTTATTTCCCAACAAAGTGGTATCAGAGCTAAGGTTGCAGGGAGCAAGTTTTGTGTTTGATTACATGTCACTCTCAGGGGTTTTTGATTGAGTGGGAGTAGAGCAATGGCAGAAGAAAGTACACTAAGAATGGAGGAATTGAAAAGCACGAATGGTCAATTACGGTCCTATGGAAAGAAAGAGTAGGTAAAGAAATATTGTTGGTTTGTGGAAGATCAGCATGAAGAAACTAAAGATGTAGATGTTGCAGGTGTTGTTGCACAGGATGCTCTGGGAGGTTTCTTGGATAAATTTGAATCTTGGTTAATAGATTCTATTGCCTCTTTCCATGCAGACCCAAGGAGAGGAGCTGGTGAGCCTTGTCAAAGAATTGGCAAAGGGGAAGTGAAGCTGAAATTGTAGGCAGCCAACACATGGGTGTTGAAGGAAGTCATGCAGGTCCCATGCTTGGAGATGTGGCTAATTTATTTAGGAAAGTTGGGTGATGAGAGATGCATAAGAACTCTCATAGCGGATGCACTTGAATTAGCTGGTGGTAAGAAAGCAGGTACCCTTTATCTACTTGCTTATATTACTGATTCTTCTTCTGTTACAGAGACATGGCTTTGTAGGCTTGGTCACATGAGCAAGAAGGAGATGCATGTTCTTAAGAGGAAGACTGATATTTTTGATAGGCTTAAGAACTAGAAAGCCTTGGTGTTCTTGGAGGAGATAACGAATAGAGACCAGTGAATGGGGCTGGATACTTCTGAGTAGGGTAGTTTGGACATGGGTTTTGATTTAAAGGAGCTTGCAGGTAAAAAGTCATCACTCACAGGCGAACACAGGTACCGGTGTCAGTCAAGAGGAATTGGCATCGAATAGATAGGTGCCGATGTCGGTCATGTGCAAATCAGAGCTGGTGATGTTGGGTAAGGTAAGACTGACGTCGGTCAGGAGGACCAATGTTGGCAATAGGTAAGACCGACATCAGTTAGGAGGACTAACATCAGCAATAGGGACACCGATGTTGACAGAGTTAGTAGTCAGGATAGGCGCATGGAAACTAATGTTGGTCGGATGCAGACTATGTGGTGACCGAGGTCGGTCACTGTAACAGATTTTGGGTAGACAACAAGCTGTCAAGGAGTCTCAAACACCCATGGGGAGGACTGAAAGTGTAAGTAAGCCTCAAATTTGTTGTTCCTCTTCTTTATACTCATTGCTTACTGCAGAGCAGGAAGGATCCAGGAAATAGTGGGAGCATGGCAGGAATATGATGTAAAACCAAGCAGGAGATTTGGTAGGGTTGCTAGCTGGTATGAAAGCATAGAGATGAATGGATACCTTAGTTAAAGAATAGAGAGAATGGACATGTGAGATGAAAGGCTAGGTCATATGGTCTTGAGGAAGCTGCAGGATAGTGGTATAGGGCTGACAGGTGGTACCAGGTGGATGACAAAGCAGGGCTTTAGTCAATGTCAGTTTAACCATTGTGTTTGTCTTACCATGTGGATGATGGTTGCAACATTATCCTGTTACTGTATGTGGATGGTATGCATGCTAAAGGTTTGTACATATAGGGTTTTGTTGAGATAAAGGTAAGGTTAGTTTAGTGGCATGTCATGAGGAATTTGGAGCAGTGAAATTATTTGGCATGAGAGATATGGAAGATCACAGGGTGATTTTGTCTCCAGTGGGTGCTGATGTGAATCAGGTGTTGGCGAGGTTCAATATGCAGGGTGTAGAACTAGAGCACACTAAGGGATAGATAGTTCAATGTCCAAAATCACATGAGGTCTGGTATAGACCTGAGTTTGCCCAAGCAGTGGGTGCTGTCAGAGAGTTAGGAGCCAATTCGGGGAAGTGGGTTCTCAAGTATTTGAGAGGGACCAACAGTAGGGATTCATGCTATGTAGGGTCAGAACTTCACTACATGGGTTTGTAGGTTTGGATGTGGCAGGGTACTCAGATGACATGAAGTGCACCATAGGGGTTATGGTGGTTGGTCTTCAAGGTTGATCTTGAAGAGGGATACAAGCTAGGAAACAAATTAGATAGGGTACAAGTACATGTATAGTGCAGCTGTTTATCTCCAAGTGGGAGATTGTTAGGTTATGGAGCTAAAAGCTTCACTGATGCAAATAGGGAAGGAGGTTGCTAGAGGTTGCTGAGTGTCACAGACACTGGCATCGGTCAGGCCAACCAACATTGACAGGATTAGATAGGAAGAGCAACCAACATCGATCAGGGATCGGCCGGCATCAGTCACCTCCAGACAAACAGGGACTGACGTCGGTTGCCTGTGTAGTTCAGAACTACAAGTTTTATTGGAAGTTAGTTAACAAACCAAGTGTTTGCATGTCAAGAGCCAAATTTAGACTAGAAGCTGTAGATCTAATTATTGTAATTAGATGTCTAATTATTGTTTGGATGAGATCTATTTAAGAGACTCATGGGCTATATTGTAAGGTGTTCTAGTTTGAGTTGAGCAAAGTTAGCTCCTTCTGTGTGTGAGGTGAGCAAGGGTGTTCCTCCTAGTTCCACAGCAGTGCCAAGTGTGGGTGCTGGTTTTGGAGAATCAGAAGGGTTCTTCAATTGTGTAGGATCTTGGTCAGTAGGTGTGCATGGCTACATTAGGAGATCTACATGGTAAGTAAGATCATTGATCTGTAGGTGTATGTGTGTGCATGATCCAGGTTTGTAGGTGTGTAGAACCAGATTGATTTGCAGGTGTGCAAGATCAGGGAGGATAGCAACACAACAGGGAGTAGGATCAGGTAGGATCTACTTTGAGTATAGTGTGTACTCAGAAAGAGAGCAAAGAGGAAGGTAAGGAAGATCCTTCCATAAGTGAGATCATTTGGGTTGTAAGTTGTTGTAGTTTAGGGGAGATCTACTTGAAGTACATTTGTGTACTTGGAGTGCGTGGAGCACTTGTGGAGTGTGTGGAGCACTGGTGTACTAGCAGTGGTGGATACTAATTGGTTGGAGGTGAACACCAACTCTGTGTTTGAGTTGTGTGTTGGGACCATAAGAGAGAGAGCTTTGAGGAGAGAAATTACTATTCACTTGAGGTGTGGGAAGCCTCTGAGAGGTGGTGAAGAAGAAGTGGCATCTTCTTTGTTGTATTTCCTTCTGGAAGAGTATTAATACAATTGTGTATTGTCTGTCATATTTTGTGTTGTTTCTAAATTCTAGTTACTTGTGATTCTGGTTTAATTCCGCATGTAAGTTGCTTGTATATGGTAATCAATTGTGCTTCTATTATTTCCCAACAATACCAACACCTATTGCATGTACTGGTTTTGTAGTTTAACACTATGATGGGCCATGATCTTGACTTCTCCAAGCTAAATTTTCTCCTCTTCCATTACCTAAAGATTTTTCCAATCCAAAATATGAGATGGATTAGATACACATTTTATCAATAAATTATCAATAAACACATCATGAATCCTATATAGAGGAGGAATAACTCTACAATAAATATTAGGGCTTATATTTTCCACAATGTAGAATGGATTTACAAAGCTAGAGTAAGCTTGGAATCATTTCTAAACTAAAATTAGCTTTAATGACATTTAAATCTTAAAAAAAATTATCCCACAGTTAAAATTTTCTAAGAGTTATTCTTAAGTCTATACAATTTTTGTGTATATTAGAGGTAGCCATCAATATTTGAAAAATAAGATCCATATGAGTGTCATCAATATGTAGGGTTTTGAGCCCTACAATAATTATATTTTAAAAACCTTCCCAGCTAAGGTGAGTTCATGTTTTTCATCCATACAAGGATTAAAAATGAGATAAAATAATAAGTATTATTATAATAAAATTCAGCTAAGTGTAGATGATCTTACCACTTAGTTTGTTGATGCATTACATACATTCTCAACATATATTCAACTACTAGATTCAACATTTCAATTTTACCATCCATTTCTAGGTGGCATGTAGAACTAAAATTCAAACAAATTCCAAAGGTATAAAATAAGGTTTACCAAAACTTTAAAGTGGATAGATTAGCCCAATCAAAGATGAGAACCTTAGGAAATCCATAAAGGTAAATTATTTCCTTCATAAATCTCTCAGAAAAAGTAAGGTCATCATTAACTATATTTCCTACATTAAAATGTGTAACCTTTGTGAGCTTAATAGTCATAACTTAAATAATATCACATTTTATTAGATACATAGGTAGTCTTGATATGAAATCCATAAAAATTATAGACCCTTTATCTTTAGGTATCACATGAGGATAGATAAAACCACCTAGAAGACAATGCTCAACTTTAACTCACTGGCATTTGAAGCATATTTATTCAATGCAACCACATCCTTATTTGGTATAGAAAAAATAGAAATATTTGAGTTCATGTGTCATTTCAATGACAATTGGATGAGCAAAATGAAGTTTATTATGCAGATATTCTAGCACTTTCTTTGTCTCATAAAACTTGGATTGATGCACCATTTGAGTCCAAGGAATAATTAGAATAATATTTAATTAAAATTTATTTATCTATTTTTTACAAATACCATTAGTTAATTGATGTAACAACATAGAATTTATAAAATTTGATATGAGAATAGAAAGTGAAGCAAGATAACTATATAAATTGAGTTCATCAATAACATAATTTTCCTTAATTTTGACATATGAAATGTCCATATCATAGTTGATGATCATTTCCATCCATATTCATTGCCTTGCATTGAAATCATCTTATGAGTAGACGTGATTAAGGTTGTGATGGTTTGTTTCACTTTGAAGTGTTTTCAAGTGGAAAATTATTCCACTGCTTGAGTGCATGGATCACTACTACTAACTCTAGATCATGAGTGGGATAATTATTTTCATTTTCTTTGAGTTTTTGAGACTCATATGTAGCCAATATATCATTTTAGATCAAAATGCATATAAAAACATGAATATATTCATTGACCTAGATTTGAAAATTACCATTAGGATCTAGCCTAATGAGAATATGTGTAGAAATTAACAAATACTTGATATTTTGAAAATGTTCCTCACATTAAGGTGTCTATACAAAGTTATTTCTATTGTGTTGTAAGGAAGTAATGAGATTAGATAATCTAATAAAATTCAATAAACATGTAGTAGTATCCACTCAATCCCTATAAGCTTATCACATCATGAACTTTTTAAATATTAACACATTCCTTGATGGCATTGATCTTAAAAAGATGAATATAAAGGCCCTCCTTTGAAATTATATGCCTTGATCAATGAATTTTATTTTGATAAAAGGAACATTTATAAATATTACCATAGAGCTTGTGATGCCTTAATATTTGTAAGAATAAGTGTAAGTGTTGATCATGTTCAACTTAATTCTTGGAATAAACTATAATATCATCTATAAATACTAACACAAACTGATTTAAGAAATCAATTAAATCATTGTTCATTAAAGTTCAAGAATGTTTTAGTGCATTATTCAATCCAAAGGGCATGATAGTGAACTTGTAGTGGCCATATAAAGTTATGAAATTATTCCTATGTATATATTCTTACTAAATTTGGAGTTAACGGTACCCCAATCAAAGATCAATCTAACAAAAAGGTACAACATCTCTCATCTGATTAAATATATCATCAATTCTTAGCAAACAATACATGTTTTTGTTGTGACTTTGTTCAATATCCTATAGTAGATGTAAATTAAAAGTTTTCCATACTTATTCTTGAAGAACACAAAGGGATGAACCTAAGGTAAAACACTTGCTTTGATCAGTTCCTTAATCATGAGTTCTTGTGATTGAACCTTGAGCTCTTTTAGGTCTCCCACATCAATCGTATTTGGTACTTTGGATGTAAGTGTAGATTCAAGCACATAATCAATTAAAATTTTAAACTCCCTTATAAGTGGAAAATCTATATTTTTTTAGGAAATACATCCTCAAACTATTAAAATACAAGAATGACTCTTAATGCAAGATCTTTCTCTTTATTAAAAAAAATAATTTGAATGATGTAAAACTTGTAGCCTTTACAAATTACTTTATATGGATAAAAGGCTTATAATACCTTATGGGAAACTAGCCTCAATATGCCTTATATTTATACCAATTTATAAACATCATCAAGACATTGCACCTTTTTTTTGAAACAATCAAGTCTAGATTGATGTTGTTGGAACAAATCTATGGCAATAATCATCTCATAAGAGCCCAAAGGTACCATAAATAAATTCAAATTATTTTTAAATATACCCATATCAAGTTTAGTTTTTTCCATACAACCCAGAATTTAAATTTATTTCTTGTGCCAAAATATACCTCCCATCCTTATCTAATTATAGTGGGTTTAAATTTACATTTACAAGTAATGGAAAGATAAATGAAACTATTTGTAGCTCTATAATCAATTAAAACATTTAAGGAAAACAAATTATACCTCAAGTTTCAATCAAGGTGGATTTTAAATATAAATTCCAATTATCAACTACTATATGAAATCTATGGTTAACTTGGTTTCTTTGTAGCTTGGGGAAACATTTTTTCGTAATGATTATCATGACATTCCAAAGATTAGGCAACTTATTCTAAAGGAAAAGATATTGATTTAACATTATTTTTGGACCATGTTGATTAATATAAGGTTGAATTTTGATTGCATTTCCATGCCTTGGGAATTTTGAGGTTTTGAACTTCTAGTCTAGCTATAAAATCTTAAAAAAATATTATTTTTTCCTCTAAGTTCTTTTTCTAGTCATATCTTGAAATTATTTACAAAAAGAGATAGATATGTTTAGACTTGGAATTCATCTATTTTTTATGAGTTATTATCTATCCTTTAGGTGAGACTTCTCATTTTCTTTAGCTCAATGAGCATATTTAATTTTTGGAGTAAGAGTGTGGGGTTTATTCATGTTTACATCCTGCATCAATACCTCACATAAGCCCAAATTGAAATCAGTGACTTTTTCTCCTTATCATACATGTAATTAACACAATTTAAGAGAGTAATAAATGTGTCCTCATATTATATCACTCTCATATTTTTATATTTTAGAAATTTAAACTTGTTAATGTTTTGCTCTTTATATTTGGCTTTCTAGTATATTTATTTGAATTATCTCTCAAAGGTTTTCCAATTGAGAATTAAAGGTTCATAAACCTTGAGGGAATATAGATGGTTATACCAAAATGTGGTATTACCAACCAAATAATAAGCTCTAATATGAGATTTGACATTATATTTCACATTATGTAGGGTGAAATATTTATGTACATTCACCAGCTATGATTTTGTAACATCAATAGAATTTATCTAGAATAGTATAAGGTGGAAGTTTATTGAGATATTTGATAATGGATCAAGTGCAACTTAGGTTCAATAATATCATCTTCCACTTCCATGTAATTTTTCCCATCTAATTGTTGTTATGACCTTTCATATTGGTCATCTAGTTTTCTTAATTTCCTACCCTTTCCTGGATAGTGATGAGCACCCAAATAATTCTAGATATAACCTCATCATTTCCCACTCATGGATTAAAATTATAACCTACATTGTTTTGAATGCCATTTGAATTGGGATTACCATTAATAGGATGAGGTTCATAGCTTAGTCTATTTATATTGGACCTTATTATTTTTATATTACCTCTAGAAGGGTTTTTTGGCACCCTCTTATCTTTTAGTTTATGTTATCACTATCTTGAGATATGTAAGAAAGCATTAGGCAAAATAGTTTTCCCATAGATCTCTAGGTTAGTAATTTGTGCTCTGATACCATTGTCATATACTCAAAAATCCAAACCATTTTTTTGAATAATCAAGGATATAAAGGTTTGTTCATAGCTTAACCAACCACCAGATGTGTGTGTACTTATATCAAATGTGTTGGTGGTCCAATTGGAATGTACCAACTCTAGGAGGAAATGGGAAGGCTAAACTGACGAGGATTCCCCCTTCTACCTCTCCTATAAATAAGTAAGCTCAACAATAACTTCTTTAAGGTCTTTGTGTACCAGGTCTTGGTGAACTAGACACCTCAGTTGGCCGATGCAAGTTGTTCCATACAAGAGGCCTATCTAAAATGTGATTTGATAGTTACAAAGAAACTTATAATGGGAAAGACTCAGCTTGTTTAGATTTATTAATGAATTCCTAGCTGAACAACACTTGTATTAAATATACTAAATTCAATAATGTTTTAAAAAGAGACAAGTGAGGGATATATAATCCAAATGAAACATGTAAGAACTAATTGAAAATTAGGCTATTCTAAAAGTAAACCAGTAGGCTATAAAAAAAATCAAAAGATAAATGGTAAAAAGAAAGAGAAATAAGCCTATAATGTAATGTAGATAAATCTGGTTCATTTGGATAGACAAATCCCATGAAACCACTCTTTTTGTCCTAGTAGTCACATAATCATAAAAAAATATGGTGTTGAAGTCTGAGGAAAATTTGAATATGAAGAAAAAGGAACATAATTACCATATGAATGCACAAATTATGAATATTAGCCTCAAAACTTTTAAATTTAAATATATTTCATAAAAGAAACAACATATGGGATTCACCCTTTCTTGGTGAAACTAGAGAAATGTCTCAAAATAATATATCTCATGGGAAAAAGAAACTAAGAAAATAAAAAAATATAGGGAATAAAAGGGTTTGGTTATTCTACTCTAAACTCTAAATCTAAATGAACTAAACCTTATTACAATGAATAATTGGTTTTAAATACAAACCATGTCCAATAAATCCCAAGTTCAACCCACAAGTAGGGGGTTAGGATAGTTTAATGAGCTAGGTCCACCTAAGACTAACTTAGGTCCTATTCTAACCATGATCAATGTGTTAGGGGGCATGTTGATTAAATCTCACTTGAAACCTACATAGTGGAATTCCATTAGGATCCTCTTAGGATCACCATCTAGCCATGTCCCATGTAGTTCGAGACCATGCCTCTTCTAAGCATAATTTTCCTTTTATGGCTCTTTGTTTGATCCTCATGTGTATGTAATTATCCATTCAATGCCACTTCCTAATTTATTTGGAATTCAAGGATCCAAAATCTCCCTAATGCTAGAGGATAAGCTCAAACTTGATCACATAGACCTAATTGGACCCATATTATAATTTATGGATATTAATAGTCTATAGGGTAAGATAACTATCAAATTTGAATCCAAACTATTTTCATGGAGGTTCATGTATCCATCTCAATAAATATGCACCATGTGGATGTTTCCCATTGCTCCATGATGCCAACATATCTTCATGTGTTAGGAATTTTCTACGCGGTATCCTCTCACCACTACAAAATTTGACTAGGGGGTCTTAAGTCACTTGAATTTTCTCTAGCTCTAGAATAATGAGATCTTACCATGTGGCATGATCTTGCTCACCTGAAGCTCACTCATTTTGGATTAATTTTAAAAGTGGTCTAACTGCTCTGGTGTGTCAATATTTTGACATGTGGATACATATTAGTTACTCACTTGATCTCCTATCCATCTAACTATTTTGATTGAATTAATATTGTAGGGAAGTAGGATTTTGCCATGTGGAGCCATTTCACTCACCTAGAGGGTCAATTGCCTACACACTATGTATTGACCATCTCAAGGACCTAAGAAAATAGTATCATGCTATTTGGTGGCATCTTAAGTGTCTAGAGGATTCTTAGGAAATATATTTGTTATATGTCCTCTGAAGAATCAGAGGAGTAATATTTTGACACATGTTATCGCTCCACTTACCCAAGATCTTGATCTAATATCAAAGTACATGGACTAGCCCAAATAAATGATCGAGCAAGATCATGACATGTGGCCAAATCATATGCACCCAGAGACTTGTAGAACCTTGAAAAGTAGTTATGTCTAAAAGGTCATAGGGAAGCAAATAGATGACATGTGGTAGCATCTCAATTTCCCAAGGCCTATAAAATAAAGTAGCTAACTGTTAGACTTTTTCAAATTTAAATGAAAGTGACTAAGTTAAAAAGTTCAAAACAAAATCTAGTTAGTCCATTTTAAAAAAAATGACTAAGTTAAAAAAACTAAAGTGATACAAATCCTTAGTCCATTTAACTCAAAATAAATTAGAAATTGACCCAATTAGCTTAAGGAAAAGATGCAAGAACCTTGAAATAGTCAAATAATTTGTATAAATATAAGGCAAAATGGTCTCAAAAAAGAAATTTTAGTTTATTTCAAAACATGATCTAGGAAATACCAAGGCTTATTAGATTTAAAAAATTCAAATATTTATATCAATGAAGCCCCACTTACAAACTCTTTTAGACTAAGTGCACATAATAAACACTTTAATTTTATAATTAGTTAAAAGAGTGAATAAATTACAATATTATGACCCATTTTTAAATTATAACAATAGATCAAATAGGTCCAAGGCATAAACTAGATTAAGGAAAAGACTAGAATATAGAGCAAAAAGAGGTTCCATGATTTCATGAATAAATTAGGGCATGTTATGTAAGTAACAATAAAATTTACCTTCAAGGTACCATGCACTTAACTTATTATTGGTCAACATGCTTATACAATAACATGAAATTTTTTATATAGTAGAAAATATAGTTCTTTTAGAAGATAATAGGTCTATGTCCAGTTATAAAACATTTTTCCCAAGGCTAATTTAGGGTTCTAAACTACATCTTATAGAGTTGATAGATAGATCTTAGATCAGATACCACTATGAGATAGGTCATCCACATGTATTTATTGGTTTGAATTAGTCAAACTCAATTACCTTAATTTACCTCAATAAAAATAAGGTCTTTAGATATTTCCTCTCAAGAGAACTTCAATTAGGGTCAAAATGTTCTACTTACTATTTTATTAGGGATAAGCTTAAATATCACAAATCTAAACTCCACTCAAGCAACATTAAAATGAAAGTTTCTTGATAATTCTTATAAATACATAGATTTGAAATTAAGAACAATGAATTCATATATAAATATAATACATGTTCCATGTCTAATACAACTTCCAAAAGAAATGATAATAACTCATTTATCATCAACAATTCTAATATGACCTAGAAAAATTATTTCCAAGGATTAATAACTCATTTAACATCAACAATTCCAATATGACCTATAAAAATTATTTCCAAGGATAAATAGATTAAGCACATCTTGGAATCATCACAACTCACATCATCTAATTGTAAGTTTGAACCAATATATATTCCACAACATATTTAACTTGAATCAACACTGATAAAGTAACTTCAAATTAAGAATTACTAGCATAATGGAATAAAATTTATACAAATATGTATAAATACTTCATAAATAAAAATTTATAGTTTAATAGGGTAGAAATTCCATAGTTGACCTAGAATACAATATCATAATAACAAGTTTGCTTAACATAGCAAAAAATAAGTGATCTTAGCCATAATAGTCAAATTGCAAACTAATCTCTTTCTAGTAACAAAACATAGGGTCGTATTAAAAAAATATCAATGATAAATATTATGAAATAATTAATAATTTTTCAAATTAAAAAACTAAACTTATATCCATACAAACCAATGTGTACCATTCAATGATAATTCAATTTCATTATACCAAATTAATGGTATGCACACTAGTACTCTACCCTAGAATACAGGAATATTACCATGATAAAAATAAATGAAAAAGAATACTCATCTACTAATCTAATTGAAGAAATATTTTACATTCAACAAGATCAAGGTTCAAAACTTAATAAAAAAAAATATACTTGATTTATTTTGCATAGACAAAGCTAAAAATTCAACTCATCTTATCTATAAAAATCAACCAAGACAGTCATCAACAACAAACTCATACTCAAAACCCTTAATAAGTTTTTCATGGTTCCCTCTACAAACGCATTAAATTATTGGAACATGGGGAAAAATATTAATTCCAAGGAAATTCATAGTATATTCTATATGAATAATAAATATACCATTTATTTCACCTAAAATAATTAGTATAGGCATTCCACGTAAAGCATTCAAGAATAACTATAAGATTCAATTTAAAATAATGAGATAAGCACAATATTCTATGACTTATAATCAAATACATAGAGCCCTTGCTCTACCTTTAACATAGGTAGTAAAATATCTATTGTTTTATCTAAAATGGGTTTTTACACAAACACACTATAGGAATAAAAATTGACTCAAATGATGTACAAATCAGATCTAGGTATTATACAACAACATTATAAATTACTTCATTCAAACATGTGAAATGAATATAATAATTTAATGACTAAGGGTTAGGAGAAAAATATCTTGTTTGTCATTCTATTCTACACTACCACTATTGACCTACTTCATCTCAGTACTGCTATTTACCTTTATGTTTTGTTAGTTTAAGTTTTTATTGCTTTATATGGCTTGGACACTAGTGTCAAATTTGGGACACTAGCATTGACGCTTTTGTATTGGTTTAAATTCTTTTGTGACTATAATTTAACCAACTTTGCTTCTTCTTAAATTGCGTGCACCTATATTCATTTTTTCTTCCTAAATCTATGATCATATAGTATGTGATAGTAAAACCCTAACTCCTTACCTCTTGAACACATATGACTCAATAAAAAAGGGTTAACATATGATTCAAGTTGACCCTAGCTATCATGTAATTTATAAGTGGTGCTTATATATCTATATACTCTGAATAGGGACTTAGACTCGCATGTAGTTCTCCCTCCTAGGTGTATGTGTGTAATTGTGATTGTACAACTATATGCTCTTTATCCTATTATAAAACTTAGTAAAAGTAATGTAAGTGTAAATTGACCCTTTTTAATACTTAAAACTTCAACTCTAGTAATTATAATATGTGATTCAATAGCTCTTAAATAAAATAATGTGTACGCTAATTGAGAAACTTGCTTGATAATAAAATACTATGCCCTAAATTTATATATACATGGAACCTTTTAATTTGAATTAATACCTAATGGTATGCAAAATATGATAATATAAAAAACATACATGTCATTCACATCAATCACAAATCAAAAAGTATAAAAATAGAGAAGAGGATAAGTCACGATACTACCATTGGCTTTAGGACATTAACATTACATTAGTGTCCTAAAGTGAATGGTAATGTCCAAGAACTTAAATGATAAAATAGAATATATAAACTTAGATATACATATAACATGATGTATAGATTATGGAATAGTGAATACAAATACACATTAGGTTATAAATTACAATAAAAGACACATAGAGCCAATGAGGTCCATACAAGACTATGCCACTAAGTACTCAATTTTATGTCAAAAGATATATACATCCAAATCTATGTAAAAGACATAATAGAGTGAGGCTTGTACCAAATATGGGTATCTACATTCTCATGCCCTCCCCCCAATAATGTAATAAGTATAAGAAAAAAAATTAATACATTTAAAGGACATTGATACTTGGGTGTGTAAACACACCTTGATCTCATGGTGGTTCCAATTTGACTTTGTAGCTTTTGTCCTACAACCAAAATCAAATCACAATATAATTAGTGCATATAATCTAAAAAAGATAAATAATCAAAGTGTAGACACTTAAAATCAAACACTTCATGTTGATTATAACTATCATTACCTCATCTTCTAATCATGCCAATAAGCCCTGATCTATCATCACATCTCTTTATAATCAATCTTTTATCCACACTAACATCCATAGACAATTCATTATTCATCCCCTTGATCAATTAATCATTTATTCCTCAACCATATCCAATCCCACAAAAATTGTATCACATCACATTAGTTAATTAATATCTATTAATTAGTTAATATTATCAGTAATGGAAAATTCCATGGAATGCAAATTTACTATTTTCCATAAATTAAATAAATCCAAAAATCACTCCATCACATCCCAAAATCCCAAAGTATTACACAATCCCCAAATAAATCTTCACCAAATCCAAGGCATGGGGGAAAAAATCTTACCAAGCCCATTACTCACCTTACACTCAAATCCCTTCATTTACTTCTTCAACTCCTTTCATTTATGAGGAGGAGGACCAATCCTTATCCATTGATTTTCAATCTCATCCAATAGTCCACATCAGTAAGAAAACTCTATAATTTAAGGGCCACCCTTTATTCTCAACAAGATTATTCATGCAATGAAGTGCTTATAATTTGGGAAGAAATTATTCCTATCACATCCTCATTCATCCAATCTAAATGTCCATTTTGTAAGAGGAGGTGTTTCCTAATTGTCTATGCATCTCGACAAACCTTTGTAACTACATCCATTTGAGCACAATCCAATCGAAACAAGGAGCATAGTTTATCTTGGGTAAGATTAAGGTATACATTTGTTTGATTGTTCCTCTCTTTGATAGCTATTTTGAGGTATCTCATTTTTGAAGTTTGCTTAGTATATTTTATGTGCCTTTTTGGGGTATTTTTGATTATTGCATTCTAATAACAAATTTACTTTTGATATATAATTTGGCACACTCAATGGGACGTCATAGCCCATATCTTCCTCTATATTATTATTATAACATTACTAGGTTGTTTGGAATACTTTTATAACCAAATTTCATCAATTTAACCTCAAAACATTCAAATTTATGTTTCCACATGCCTAGAAAAGTCACCCTATTGTTTAAAATATTTGCACCCAAAATAGTAGTTTCACATAAAATATAAGTTAATTTTTAAGTTTGGTGAATTCACCCCATTATTAGATGAAATTTCTCAAGAAATGGTAGATTCATATAAAAAATTAAGTCTTATTAATGTGTGGTGGATTATCCTTATTGTTTAGCTAAATCACTCAAGAAGTGGTAGATTCACCCTGTTGCTTGGTAGAATTGTACTGAGTAGTGTTTTTTGCATTGTCTACCTTTTGAAAGCCATAAAATTTGACTCAAGTGTCTATTTGACCTCTCATTTGTAGAAAAATGAAGGTTTTAAAAATAAGCATGAAACCATTTATAAAATAGTGAGTTATAGAATCATCTTTTAGATTGGTGTAATTATAATGAGAGTAATATATTCACACTCTTTAGCATCATAATCAATTTTTAACTAATAATATGTGTTTATAGAGTTTTATATTAACATGAGTCTAGTTAAATCACCCTTATTTTGGTGAAATCACCTTAATTTTTGCAAAATCAATTTCTATTTTTTTATAGTATGTGTTTGTAGAGTGCTATAATTGACCTAAGTTTTGTGAAATCACCATAATTTATATGAATTAACTTTATGTTTTATAATATTATATGTTTGTAGAGTGGCATAATTTACCTAGGTTCAGTGAAATTTCCATTATTTTGGTGAATCACTTTCTATTTTTTGACAATGTTTTTGTAAAGTGGCAAAATTGACCTGTGTTTCACTAAAATGATTTTAATTTTGGTGAAATCAATAACAATTTGTGATCTAAAAATTTTGTGAAAGATTTTACACTTGTCAAATATAAAAAATAAGATATTAATCTATCATTTTTATGTTTTTACCATCAAAGTCTTAAATCAACAAAAAAAACTCTTACATTTATTTTTGGTCTTAAGAGTTGAACACACATTTTGATTTGGGTATTAAAAACTTGTTTATTTTTTTATTTCATTTGATTGTGTGTCTATCTTTATGTAATATAAAATAATGTATGATCTCCCATTGCACTATAAATACATTCATGGGAATTAGAAATTGCATAGATTGATCATTTTTATCATATATGGATGATATATGCTTTTCCCTCACGTATTTGGGTGATCTAGGGTATTAGAAATAATGAGAGTCTATTTTTTTTGGCTATGTGACTTCAACCTTGATTTCCAAATGTAAATATTTAGTTTTCAGTGATTGGGATTTCACCCCACAATGTTAGAACCAATCTCATGTTTTGATAGGGTATATAAATTTAGGTAGAGTTGTCATTACTAGTCAAGCATTGTCATATTTTATTCACACCATGAAGTGAGGGGATTTAATACTCCAATACCCAAACCTCATACATCACCTCTTAAATAATAATTTTTTGAGGTCACTCCATTGAAATCCTATGGATGGAGTGGGCATGGAAGGACTATACACTCTCATTTAGCCTATTAATCAATCTCTTCCATGGATTTAGGCCTTGTCATACTATGAGGTATATATGGGATGGACCTATAAATCCTTTTTAAAGCCTAGTTTAAGACCAATTAGATGCAAACATGTAGTAGTGCAAAGGGAAATAAAATCCCCTAAGATAATCACAATGTATGTCTAAAGAATTAGGGTTAGGAGACCAATATATTCATGGCTTCATGTGAGTATGTGTGTGGGATAATAGTTACAATTCACACCTTTTATAGTAAGCATATGAATTTTCACTTGTGTGATTTTGATTGATTTTTGTCAATCCATGTATTTATTGCAAACCTTAAACACTTCAAAAAAATCAATTCTATCAAAATTCAAATGTAAAACATGAAAATTTAAACATAAAATATTCATTATTAACCTTCAAGAGTCAAACATCAATTATTCAAGTCAAACATCTAGTCAAACTTAAGTCAAAGTCAAATTAGAACATCAAGTAAACCTAGGTCAAAGTTAGATCAAAATTCAAAAACCTAACTTTGACCAAGTCAAATCAAAATTAAAGTTAAAATCAATAAGTTAAATAATGAATTCAAAATCACATCCAAAATTCAACTTTCCAAAGTCAAAACAGGTCTAAATCCATCCACTTAAAAATCAAGTCAAACATTCCAAAGTCAAATCAAATCAAAGTCAAAATCCAGTCAAAATCAAATTTTAATCATTCCAAGATTAATCCCTTAGCTGATCTTAAATACACACATCAACAAATCATAATATACTCAAATCATATCCCCATATTTCTATTCAATCTCCTATAACATGTTGATTAGGACTGATGGAATCACAACATCCGTCCTTTCTCCATCTAAATCAAGTCCAACTAACCACATAAAAACACAAAATAAAACATAAAAATTCAAAATTAAAACATTTCACATCAAAATTAACCAATTCATATTCATATCCAAATCCAAATCCAAGTCCAATATAGACCCAATGGCATCCCACATAAGATATCCAAATTCACCACCAACTAGGAACCATCCAAATCTCAATATCCCCCATAATACTAATCTAGTTCTAGCATCACCAACACAACATCAAAATGTGATAGAAAAAATCCAAAATCTTAGCCAACATGAATCCCACCTAGCATCCCTTCTCAATCCTTCATTCACCAATCCAATATCTAGCACTTCATAATCTAACCATCTTACATCCACAACCAATTTGGTTTTAAATCCAAAGAAAATCCAATAATACAATCATATTCTACCATCACCAATCTAAACATATTTATCTAATAATCATCCATTAGGGATATTCCAATATCCCCTTCTAACTCACAATCAAACTCCTCCACTTCTATGTAAATGCCAATACAATCACTCCATCCTAGACCAACTAGCCTTCAACAAACCTATTTTTTTTGAATCACTTATATTTGTCCAATCCCAAACCATCATTTTCCCACCCATCTTTGAAAAATGACCTATGTTTTATGAAGGAACCATATTTGATGATCTTATTCTTGATGAACCATCACTTTACCTATCACCCATCCTGGGTTAACCCATCTTTGACTAGCTACCTATCTTTTAAAAACCACTAGTTTTTTATGAACCCATATTATATGAAACCATCCTTGGAATATTAACCCATATCACATCACATATTTAAGATTCCATCACCCATTATTGAATGCCTCAAGTGAAAGTGGTAATTTTAGATAATAAACATCAAAATGCCTTCATGTGGATAGGCCCATCCTAAACAATAAGTTAAAATAAACATCATAATTAGAACCCACATCAACATAAAAATAAACATAAACATAAACATAAACATAAACATAAACATAAACATAAACATAAACATAAACATAAACATAAACATAAACATAAACATAAACATAAACATAAACATAAACATAAACATAAACATAAACATAAACATAAACATAAACATAAACATAAACATAAACATCAACATAAACATCAACATAAACATCAACATCAACATCAACAAAAACATCAACATCAACATCAACATCATCAACATCATCAACATCAACATCAACATCAACATCAACATCAACATCAACATCAACATCAACATCAACATCAACCTCAACCTCAACCTCAACCTCAACATCAACATCAACATCAACATCAACATCAACATCAACATCAACATCAACATCAACATCAACATCAACATCAACATCAACATCAATTCAAAAATATTTCATTTTTAAAATTCAACCTCTTTATAGATGAGAAGCTCATCAACAATAATCCTTCATGGTTACATGAAGATAGCCCCACAAATTATTTCTAAAGTAGCTTCTTATAATAAGAAGAATCCTTGAAAACATGAACTAAAAATGGAAAGGATTCAACCTCTATGATAAAGGCATCATTAAAACCATCTATGCACGTGCACAAAAATTATCTCACAACATTAGCTACAAATAATCTTCCAATCAACATAAATATATTTATGACACTTTCACAATTTTTGAGAAAGCCTTTTCTTATATTAAAACATGCTCCATTCATAGTCCATATGAAGACCATTCAACTACCTATGCTCTTATCAAATCCATCCATACTTTATACCATCTTGAAATTCAATCTCCCTCACCCATTGATTGAGAGCATAAAATCACTTACCGTCAACCTTATTCCATAGCAATCAAACAATGATATAATTCATGATTAACATCTAGGCAAAAGAACATAAATTAACATCATCATATAACATTAAAAAAAATCAAAATAAAAATTAGTACCCCCTATTGAAAACCTCCTTGAGGCACTGTGGGACAATTTAAATCAAAATTAAATTAAAAAATAAGGTCATTTAGTGAAAACCTTTTTGAGGCGCTATTAGACCTGAATCAAAATTAAAGTCTGAAAAATCAATAAAATGAATCCCTTGGTGAAAACCTTTTCAAGGCACAAAGGGATGAATAAATAAATATCCCTCTTGTGTTATCATAGTTTTAGGAAAAATCCAAATCAGAAGTTGAAAACACCATTAGTAAAGAAGGCAAACCCCAAAACATCCAATTGACAGATACTCTCAATCTTACATAATGTGAGATTTTTGCTCCCAATACCCTTTCTCATCATGATCACATACCACCTCCAAATATTTCAAATAATAAAAAAACATACTCCATAAAATATGCCTTTCACTTCACCATCCTTAGCAACACCCTCTATCATAGGGGATATGATGACATCCTGATCAATTTGGAAGAATCCAATCTAGAAATCAACAAAGTTCACATCAACATCTCTAGAGTGCACACTTGAAGGATTCAATGTTGCAAAAAAAGAAGAAGAAACAAATAAATAAAAAATCAAAAGAGAAAAATAAATAATTCTTCTAATGGTAAAAACCATTTTTATATCACCTTGGGTAAGTACCATTGTTAAAACTACTTTTCTGGCTTCATGTGTAAAAAAATTTATTGTTTGAAAGTACCTCAACACTTGTGGGAAATACCATCTACATCAAACCCATCCTATTTTAACCATCTCACCCATATAAATCCTTCATCCTATGTATCTCATACAAATCATATTCAACCATTATATCTAAATATTTATCCTACATCATCCTCTTATCCATCCTATTTGTGTCTATCCTTTCTTCCCATTTTGACCTTGATAAGGAAGTGTAATAAGTATTGAGAATTTTTATAAAACCATCTTGGCATATATTTTGAATGAAACTTTGACGATTAGATATTTGGTTCCCACATAACATGGTACTTTTCAATCCCTAATCCATTCCCACTCTTATCTAATGACATCCAACATCATCCTAAACTTGTTCCATCATGCATCCTC
Organism: Torreya grandis; assembly: GCA_037957365.1. Lineage (NCBI taxonomy): Eukaryota > Viridiplantae > Streptophyta > Pinopsida > Cupressales > Taxaceae > Torreya > Torreya grandis. The sequence continues at coordinate 6,177,372 of JARHVA010000045.1, forward strand.
TCCCATCCTGATGCTATAACAAGTTTCCCATTTACCAGTGACCCCTTGTATATACTTATTATAAAAAATACTAAACATCAAATAATATGAAAATTAAAAAAAAATTATAAAATCATAAAAAATCAAATCATTAGATACTCCAAAAAATCTCTAAAAATTAGAAAATCTAGAAAATACCAAAAAGAGATATTAAGCCACGAAATCCAAAATCATTTGTCTTATCCTAAACCCAGTCAAAATCCTTGATCAAATTTAAATCAAATAATTATATATTTTTTGGGACATGTCCTAAAATCCATCCCTTTTCATGTATCCTTATTATTTTTCCATTTCCATTCCTATTCCCATTCCCATCCTTATTTATTTTTCCATCATTTCTTCTAACTAATTATCCATGAATAATCACATCATCATTCAATAATTATCAAATCACTTAGGGCATCCTCATATTCCATTTTTTTTGGCTTATTCATAATTTGAATTTTTTTTTATACCATCATCACACACTTATATGTAACCTTATCAACTTTTTATTGTCTATCAATCATCCTTCAATGTGATCACCTCATTATTAATCCATATAATCAATTAAATCCTTGATATGTGATTATAAATAAATCAATCAAATAATTAATCAAGAAATCATCCATCCAATATAATATCTTATCTTCCACCCTACTTGGGGATATTTAAACATGTAGCTCATCATTCGGATAGATCATTCATAAATCCAAGCTAACAAATTTTTAGTAAATTTCTTTCCCAAATCCACCCTACTTGGGAAAAATCAAAGTGTGCAGATTAAATTGGGATATATAATTCATAAATGTACCTTATTTTTTAAAAATTAATCCATTATCATCATAAATCAATGTGTGCAAGCATTAGCTCAAGTGGGTTAATCTCATCCATGAGTTAATCTCATTTATCCATCATCATCTTGCTATTCAATCATCATTAATCTATTTCCGTAAATTATCGCTTGTTCCTCTATTTTTTTAGAGATCATATGTGCCATTGATCCTTTCATGCCCTCTATTATATCCCATATAACCCTTAACAAATATTAGGTTTTTTAAACAAGTAGTTAATTAATGTTTAGTTAAACTTATGGGTTATGTGGATAGATAGACATATCCAGTTTTGTTGATTTCATAAATTATTATATTTTTACATTTTGTATCTTGGATTATAGTGTATATATGTATATTTTACATAAAATAATTATGATAGTTTAATTTTACAATAAATATGTAAAATATAGTTGTATCTATGTTGCTTGATGAGTGGTATGTTTTATAATTTTAAAGGAAGTAATGGACTAACTACATTATTTTACTTAAGGTGGATCAAAGACATATTTTACCATCATTAATTACTATATAGGGATTGTATCATAGGGGATAATGTGGTAGATAGAGGTAATTATGGGTAGAAAGAGAAAAAGGATAGAACACCCACGCACACAATAGATTTTCCTAACTTGAAAATTGTTATATTATGTGTTTTGCCTTATATAGTTGGAGTGTTTATTATATTAGTACTTGTATTTTTATGATAAGCTTCTATCCATTTTGGGTTCTTACTGAACATAGTATTAATAGGTAGTTTCTTGACCGTTTGCATTATTTTCTAAGTTGGATATTGGTTTTAACACTTTCAGTTGGCATTATGTATAAATATTTTTTAATTCCCTTTGTGGTGTGTAGAATGTTATGTAAGTTAAAAAACTTTATAGTTTATTATGTTTCATAATTGTATATTTATCACATGTTTTACTATACATTATCATTTCTAACTTGATAATGAAAATAACAAGTAAAAATAGAATCTATGTTGAGAATGGGGACATTTAAACATTGAGGTAAGAAAAAGAAAATGACTCATTTTTGGGGGTTGGGGTCATTGGATCCCAAGGGGAAATTTATCCCCTTAGTGTACATTATAGTCTTGAATCATTTATTTTAGAAATTATTAGCTTGTGATTATGTTCTATTAAAATGATTAAAAACTAATTTTATTTACATTTGGTCAAAATCTGGGATACATTATTAGGGTTTTGTTGTAGCAAAGACCATCATGGGTTGAATGGATAAGATTGAGTTGCATTTAATTTGAACATAATATAAATGTGAGTGGATTATAGAATTTTGGAGAGTAAATATTGCATGAATTTTGAGTGGGACTCTATTGGGGGTAGTAAGAAGTAAACTCAGCCTATGAATGAGGCTTAGAATTCACATTTTAGAGGCCATTTGGGATGGAAATGGAACAATAATAGTTTTTTGGGCATGAGAGTTTTCAATGAGAATTTAGTGTGGATAAAAAGGATGGAAAAGGGAAAATAAGGCATGATAATGAATAAAAATGAATAAGAGCAAGGACAATAGAAGAAAGAAGTAGAAAGAAATCATCGAAGAAGAAAACACGATTAAAATTTCTTATCATTTTAGGTAAGTAATATGGTTATCATGTTTTTTATTTAAAAAATTTGGGGGATTTATTTGTCTCTCTAAAATTATAAAACACTACATGTATTTTTATGTTGAGAGTAATGAAACTCTAGATGTTGTATGAACTTGAAACATGGGAAATGTTAGACAATTTTCCTCATAATGCTTATATTTTTTAAGATTGATGATATATTTGGTATTAATATATATGGGATATGGGTTTTAAATGGAATTTATAACATACCCAAAATTAAAAATAAAAAAAAATATGGGGTTTCTTACTGTATAGTTGAGTAGTTGTGATAGATGAATTTTATGGATTTTTTGGCTACTAAACACAATTTAATATGATGAATCATTCCTATAAGTTTTTGGGTGAGGTTTCATTCTCACCCACAAGTTAATAATAGTGATTCTACCTTAAAATTTTATTTGTGTGGCATGGTAGAGATTAGATCATTGGTTGGTTGTTGAGAGTTGTGTAGGCTTATTCATGAAACTTTTGTAAGTTTTTGTGTGTGCTAAAAACATGTCTATATGTAGACCTATAGGTGGTTGAACAAAAACATATGGATATAAATATCAAAATAGGAAGTCAACAATGTGTTGTTTTATCTCTTTAAGGAGATTATTTGGTTCAAATATCTTAAACATAATTAAAGGCTAGTTAAAAACCATAATAGGATTAACTAATATTGATGAGATTTTTGTTATGTTTTGAAAATCAATAAATTGTATAAATGGAGTATTCAAATATTATTAGAAATCATTCATAATAGATGAAAGTTTTATGTTTATAAAAAAAAAGATTATGATTATTTCAATGGACATTTAACTTAAGTTAATAGGAGGTAATGAAATGAATGTATAATACCTAACTAGTAACTAGGATATATATTATAAACCTTGGTTTCTATTTATAATGAAATACATCCTTTTAAATATGTAAATAAATTCATTAACTCATGAATGAATTCTTAGACATGAAATAATACAAGTAGACCTTAAAATGTTGAATATTTTTAATTAATTATAAACATGTGTAGTCATGCATGGTAGTAATATTTGTATTATTTATTTTGATTTAAAGTGCCTTGTTTTGATATGTGTTAGGATGTTTAAGGAACTTGAAACATATAATTATAGGGTGTCTTAAATATTATGAGGGTTATAGATTGTGTTGGATTTCATTATAATTGTTAGATAGTTTGAGTGGGATAAAACTAAACCTGTTATATATCTTATACCTTCATGAATCAAAATATATTAAAAACTTAGGAGATTACTAAATTTAATGTATAAGTTAGTAAGAATTTATGATTAATGCATGATTTCTAAGTAATACCAAGTATACCAATGAGACTTTGTACATATCATGGTATGTTGCCTTAATGTCAAAATCATAAGTAAACATGTGAATTTAAAATTGTGAGATAAGTGCATTGTTTCCACCAATTATCATTTATGTATAAAGAACTTGAAAATTGTACTCTATTGATTTATGGCTATGAATATTTTAAAATTATTATTGTGGTATAATTAGTTGACCCTAATGTTAAGGTATGTTGAGTGATAGGTAGGGAATCCTTATTAAGTATCACTCATCATTGGTTAACATGAAGGACAAGGATTCTTACTCATTTTAGTAAAGAATATGGTTCTAGTAGATAATACCCAACTTAATTTGAAGTTTGAAACTATAATAAAAGATTTGGCCAAAGTAATGTTAATGTTTTATACATTGTCTATCTATTGTACTATCTAGTTTACATGAATTCATGACATCATATTAGATAGAGGATGTAATCCATAGTCTATATGATTTGTACGTGTGATAATGATGGTAATACACATTTTTATAGATGATTTATTAATGTTTTAATTTCCATTGTTTTCCTCTTCATGAAGGGAATGACCAATCATAGTTAGAAGATGTTTGGGGACTTGGCAGTCTGTGGCTAGAGGAAAAGCACCTAGATGATGTTCTCCCTTTATAAAACTAAATTTTAACCATTTGATATATAATCATGACTAATATTTAGATGTAAAGAGTTGTATTAAGGAATATTTATTGTATCATTTATATTATTTTACTTTAAATTATTGTTATTAGCCTATACAATAATGGCTACAAGAAATTGTGTATAAACATTATGTATTATTATATTCTAAAATAATGGATATAATCGGTAGTAAATATAAAAATATTTATTTTACTTCATTATGACTAAATATTACCTTGTTATTGATTTGAATACTGTTTCATGCTACTACTATTTCTATACTTTTGCTATTCTATTTGAGAGTTAAATAAAAGTTAAATTCATGATTGATGCAATGAATAATTTAATATCCATACTTGTAGATAGGCTTATTGAATGTTAATGATATAATATAAATAGGGTAAAAGTTTGTAAAATCATGTTGATTAATAAACTCAACAATAAATGTGATACGTTTCAAAAAAATTATATGTTTTAGTTAAACCTAGTAGGGATTTAACATGTGGTATCAAAGCATATATTTAAATACTCAAACATAATGAGTTCACTAATATTAACCTATTTCTCCTTATTTCTCTAGGAGGAAATGGTGCATGGGAGAGTAATTTTTGGGGAAATTTTTAATTAGAATCCTCAAACTAATCCTAACTATCTATCAACTAAGTTATAAAGCTTGATTAAATCCTCAAAGCCCTGAATGAAACTTGATATAGAATTATATCCATGGAATAGAAGGTACATGGGAATGATGAGGAAGAGTAAATTGAGGATTAATAGGTTTATCATGAAGTGCATCATTATCATAAGCATGTTGAAGAGTAACAAGCTACAAGAGCACAAGTGGATGTAGATCTTATGTGTGATATGAAAAAGGTAAATCCACCCAAGTTTGACAAAATCATGTTCGGTGATGGAGATAAAGGTTAGATCATTGATATGGATAAGTATTTCAAAATAAAAAATCACTATGTGGTGACTAAGGCAGTTTGGGAGGTTACCAAATTATTGTTGAAGCTACAACCTTTTGGCCAACAAGAAGTTAGAAACAGGTCTCAAATTCACTACCACCACTTGGGAAAAGTTTGTAACATTGTTCAGGGCTCAATGATACCAAAACTACATATTTGACCTTAAATTTATTGATTTTCAAAATTTGAAGCAAGGATATTTACCTGTGACATAATAATGGGAATAATTTATAAAGTTTTTGAAGTATGTTATTTAACACCAAAAATATGAAATTTTTGGATTATAAATTTTAGAATGGATATAAATTTTAGAAAGTTGATAAGCAAGAGTAGAAGTTAAAATATCTTGAAGCAGTCAGAGACAAGTAATAGAAGATGTTCAGTGGTCTAAAAATTTATTTCAAAAATAAAAATTGGAAGCATAATGGGGATAAAAAATATATTTAATAATCATAATTCTAGATTTATAAATTATTCAAGGATTAAGAAACTGAGTAATGGCTTCAAGGAAGGGAGTAGAGGAGGTAATCAATAAGAAATAAAAGGTCTCCTTGATGGATGTTTCACTTGTGAAGGGGATCACTACACTAAAGACTATTTTTAGTGGAAGATAGGAAGAAAATAAAAGAATACTTCAACATCACCCTCTTAATAAGGAACCTTATAATAATATATTCAAGCAATCATTGAAAAACATCAAGTGAAAATCCAATCAACTCCCATTGAAGTGTCAGGTACTTTATTTGGGCATTTTGTTTCATTTTTGATAGATATTAGAGCCACTAAATGTTTTATTTCTCATATCACACTAAATAAACTACCTAGGGAAACTTAACATATGAAAAATTCTTGAATGGTGTAATATGGAAATTAGTCAAGGGTCAAAGTAGACAAATGCCTTATTGAAGCAAGGATAGATTTACCTGAATTCACCACCATAGTAGACTTATTTTTAGATCTGCTAGGGTTATATGATGTAATAATAAGAGTGAATTATTAAAAATATATTTAATAATCATAATTCTAGATTTATAAATTCTTCAAGGATGAAATTGAGTAATGGCTTCAAGGAAGGGAGCAGAGGAGTTAATCAATAAGAAATAAAAGGTCTCCTTGATGGATGTTTCACTTGTGAAGGGGATCACTACACTAAATACTATTTTTAGTGGAAGATAGGAAGAAAATAAAATAATACTTCAACATCACCCTCTTAATAGGGAACCTTATAATAATATATTCAAGCAATCATTGACAAACATCAAGCGAAAATCCAATCAACTCCCATTGAAGTGTCAGGTACTATATTTGGGAATTTTGTTTCATTTTTGATAGATACTAGAGCCACTAAATGTTTTATTTCTCATATCACACTAAATAAACTACCTAGGGAAACTTAACATATGAAAAATTATTGAATGGTGTAATATGGAAATTAGTCAAGGGTCAAAGTAGACAAATGCCTTATTGAAGTAAGGATAGATTTACCTGAATTCACCACTAGTAGACTTATTTTTAGATCCGCTAGGGTTATATGATATAATAATAAGAGTGAATTATCTTTAGAAGCACAAATAAAATGTAGATTACTTCTCAAAAAAGGTTTAATTATTAGATAATTTGGGAAATAAAATCCAAATCCAAGGCGAGAAGAAGGAATTTAGTTTAAGGAAAATTTTAGCCATTCAATTAAAGAAGGCTCGAAGAAAATGATGTTAGGTGTTCATGGTCAATTTAAATGAAAGAAAATAACCCAAGGATACTAGCCTAGAGAATTATCTCATTTGTTAATAATTTTAGGATATGTTTCTAGAATATTTACTTATATTTCCTTTCGAAATAGAATTCAAATTCATAATTGACATCATTCTAGGATTTGAGCCTCAATCTAAGGCCCCTTATAGAATGAAAAAATAGAGTTAGTCAAATTAAAATATAAAATTCATGAGATGTTATCCAAAGATATAATTTCATCGAGTCTTTCACCATGGGTTGCTCTAGTGGTATTCATTAAAAAGAAGGATGTAACTCTATGCCTGTGCAGAGATTATAAGATGTTGAACAAAGAAATATCAAGAATAGGTATCCTTTACCCCACATTGATGACATTTATTACCAAATGTGAGGTGAAATGGTATTTTATGACATTGAATTGAGAGTAGGGTACCATCAGTTGAGAATAAAAGGGGAAGACATTCCTTAAGAAACTTATAGGACAAGGTATGGGAACTACAAATTCATATTTCTTCCTTTTGGGTTAACAAATGCACCAAAAACATTAATGAACCTTATAAATAATATGTTTGGGGTTTATATGTATTAGTTTGATCTTATTTTCCTTAATGATATTTTGATTTATTCCAAGATTGAGGAATATCATTTTGAGCATTTGTGTCTAGTGGTTCAATGCTTGCAAAAGCATAAACTCTAAAAAAAACTATCTACGTATGCTTTCTTTTATAAAAAGGTACAATTTTAGGTCATATCATTTTAGATGAGCAGATATTAGTAGATATTGAAAAGTTTAAAGTCATCATAAAATGGCCATCACCCAAAAATGTTTATAAGGTGCATAGTTTTATGGGTTTAGTTGGGTATTATAGGAAATTTGTACCCCAATTTTTCCAAAATAGCTAACCCAATCACCTCTTTGAAATAAAAAGAATAAAGTTGTATGTATAATGATAAGTGTGAGAAATCCTTTCAAATAATAAAAGAGAGAATTAATTTAACACCAATATTATGAGTACCAAATGAAAATGGTCCTTTTGTTGTGATACAATGCTTTTGGGGATGGCCTAGGTGGAGTATTAATGCAAGATGGCTCGATAGTAAAATATGATTATAGGAAATTGAAGCCTTATGAGGATAATTATGATCCACATGCTTTAGAATAAACTGTAATAGTTTATGCCTTATAGGTTTAAAGGCTTTATATTTTGGGAAAAACATTTAAGCTCAAAATAAATAATTTAGGGCTCAAATATATTTTTACTCAACTAAATATGATTGCTCAATAAAGGTGTTGGTTATATTTTTTGTTAGAATATGATTTTGACATTGGATATATAAATGGAAAATAAAATAGGGTTGTATATGATTTTAATCAAATAAAATATATATTAACAATGGCTACTATTAGAAGCACCTTCTGAGATTATCTCTAGGAGACAAATTCTATGAGAAAGTCAAGAAAGCTATAAAAGAAAATCTCAAGGATTATATGTATAAAGGATTTCATTTTGATAATGATGGGATTTTGAGGTTCAATGGGAGAATTTATGTGCCAAATAGAGAATTTTTTAGAGTGAATATGCTTAGGGAGTTGCATAATGCTCCTTATTCAAGTCATTTAGGTTTAACTAAGCTCATGGTAGAGTTGAAATAATTGTATTTATGGAAGGGAATCAATAAATACACAACTGATTTTATATATAGATGCTTAAAATGTTAGGGTGTAAAATCATAACACATTAGTCATGATAATTTGTTGTACCCACATGACATTCTAGAGTAAAAATGACAAGTCATTAGTATGGATTTTTTCCAAGGACTGCCCATGTCAAGAAATCAATATGATATGATTTTGGTGGTAGTTGAAAATCTCATCAAGGTAGCACATTTAATTCTAAATAATTAAAATGATGATGCACCAGTTCTAGAAAAGAGGTTTGTAAAAGAAACTTATAGATTGCATGGTTGTCTAAAGAAACTAATATTATCAAATAGAGACCCTCGTATGAACTCAAGGTTTTGGAAAAACCTTAATGTATTTTTGGGAACATAATTGCACTTTAGTATAACCTACTAACTAGAAACAAATAGGTAAAATGAAAGGGTAAATCAAGTTTTGGAAGACCTTTTAAGAATGTATTTCATGGATCAATAATATAATTAATAATAATACCCTCTAGTAGTTGAGTTTGCTTATAAAAATTTGTTTCATTTAGTTTTAAAAATAGCACCATTCAAATCTTTGTATGGAAAAAAGTGTAAAACACCTATCAACTGGGATAGATTAGAATATAGAGTGGTTTTTGGACTAGTTATGCTTATTAAAATGGAAGATAATATGAAATTAATTAGGCAAATATTGGTTGAATCCAATGATAGATAGAAAAGCTATGGTGATCTAAAAATAATAGTAAGATAGTTCTCAGTTGGAGACAAGGTTTTTATGCGAGTTATGCCTCAAAAGAGCTCTATCAAATTTGGAAAATTAGCCAAACTAGCACTTAGATATGTGGGACCTTTCAAGGTTATAGAAGTGATTCATATTTTTTTATACAAACTTTCCTTACCACCAAATTTAACTCAAAATCATAATATTTTTGACATAAATTATCTAAAAAAGTATGTATTTACTCTTTCTCATGTACTTGATTGGAATGCATTATAGGTTTTATATCCAAGAGTGGTGACAATAGAACCAATCAAAATAATTTATAAACTAAAACTTAGATTGCATAACAAATAAGTATCTTGATACAAGGTAAAGTGGGTCTAATATTATGAATATAGTTCCACTTGGGAGGATCTTGATGAATTTCAAAGGCTATATCCTCATTTATTTACTTGATGAACTTTTTATGTTTTTAGAGATATTAATTTTGATAATAATGTCATTGGGACAATGACATATTTAATGTGAGGAAGATGTTATATCCAATCCATAGCAAACAAAATGGGTTTTTTAAAAAGTAGGTAATTAATGATTAGTTATATTTATGGGTTATGTGGATAGATGGACATATCTAGTTTTGTTGATTTCATAGATTATTGTACTTTTTTGTTCTTCGTATTTGATTATAGTGCATATATGTATGTTTGGAATAAAATAATTATGATAGTTTAATTTTACAACATATATGCAAAATACAGTGATATTTATATTGTTTAATGAGTAGTATTTTTTTTATAGTTTTAAAGGAAGTAATGGACTCAATACATTTTTATATTTGAGGTGGATGAAGGACATATTTTACCCTTGATGAGTACTACAAAGGGAGAGCATCATAGGGGATAAAGTGGTAGATAGAGGTAGTTGTAGGTAGAAAGAACAAATTTTTAGAACACCCACACATGCATAGTATATTTGCTTAACTTGCATTATTGTTATATTGTGTGCTTTACCTTAGATAGTTGGAGTGTTTATTATATTAGTGCTTATATTTGTATGGTACGCTTTTATCCATTTTGGGTTCTTGCTAAAGGTAGTCTTAATAGGCAATTTATTGACTATTTACACCATTTTGTGAGTTGGATATTGGTTGCAACACTTTTGATTGGCATTATGTATCAATATTTTTTAATTCCCTCTGTGGTGTGCATAATGGTATGTAAGTCGACAAAATTTATGGTGTATTATGTTGTATAGTTGTATATTGATCACATTTTTGAATATGCATTAGCATTTCTAACTTGATCATGTAAATAACAAGTGATAACATAATCTATGTTAAGAACATGGAAGCTTAAACATTAGTGTGTTTTACTTGAGGTAAGAAAAATAAAGGGACTCCTTTTGTGGGGTTGGGTTCATTGGATCCCAAAGGGAAATTTATCCCCTTGGTGTACATTATAGTTTCAAATAATTTCTTTTTAAAATTATTAGCTGGTGATTATATCTTATTAAAATGATTTTTTTTTTTTTTTTTAAAAATTTGGTCAAAATATGGGATAAATTATTAGGCTTTTCTTGTAGAAAAGACTATCATAGGTTGAATGGATAAGCTCGAGTTGCATTTAATTTTGATATAACAGAAATGTGAGTGGATTATGGAATTTTAGAGGGTAAATGTTGCATGAATTTTGAGTGGGACTCTATTAGGGGTGACAAGAAGTAAAATCTATCTATGAATGAGGATTTGAATTCACATTTTAGTGGCCATTTGGGATAGAAATGGAACACCAATAATTTTTTTTCAACATGAGGGTTTTCAACGAGAATTTAATGTGGATAAAAATGATGGAAAAGGGAAAATAAGGCATGGAATTAGAGAAAAACAAAGAAAAACAAGGATGGAAGAAGAAAGGAGCAAAAATAAAATTCTATAAGAAGAAAACTCAGCTAACCTTTCTTATCATTTTAGGTAAGTAATTTGGTTCTCATGTTTTTATTTATAACATTAGGGGGATTTATATATCTCTCTATAATGATAAAACACTACCTACATTTTTATGTTGGGAGTAATGAAACCCTAGATGTTGTATGAACCTAAAACATGGGAAATGTTAGTCAATTTTCCTCATAATCCTTGCAGTTTTGTAGATTGATGATAGATTTAATATTAAAAAATTTGGGCTGTGATTTTTAAATGGAATTTATAACCCTCCCAAAACTAAAAATAAAAAGAAAACAAGGAATTTATTTCTATATAGTTGTGAGTAGTTGTGATAGATAAAATTTATGGATTCCTTGGATGTTAAACATAGTTTTATAAATGAATCATTCCTATGAACGTAAGGGTGAGATTTATCTCTCACACACAAGTTCATAATGGTGATTCTACCTTAAAATTTGACCTATGAGGCACACTAGATATTAGATCAGTTGGCTGGGTTGTTGAGAGTTGTGTAGGCTTATTCATGAAGAGTTTATATGTTCTTTATGTGATGAAATATGTCTATATGTACCTATAGGTGGTTGAAAAACCACATACATATCTGTATATTGACATAGGGAGTCAATAATTTGTTGTTTTATTTATTCAAGGATATTATTTGGTTTGAATATCTTGAATATTGTTGAAATCTAGTTTAAAACTATAATAAGACTAACTAATATTGATGATATTTTTGGTTATGTTTTGAAAATTGATAGATTGAATAAATGAAGTATTCATATCTTATTAGATAGAATTCATAATAGATGATAGTATTATTTTTATAAAAAATATTATTGTGATGATTTTAATGGACATTTAATAATGACATGAATTTATAGTACCTAGCTATCAACTAGGATATAGATTATAACCCTCAATTTCTATATATAATAAAATATGTCCTTTTTAATATGTAAATAAATTCATTAAATCATGAAAGAATGCTTAAACAATAAAAGGTACGAGTGGAACTTAAAATTTTGAATAATTTGGATGAGTTATAAACATGTGCAGTCATGTATGGTAGTAATATTTGTATTTTTTATTTGAATTTATAGTGATTGGTTTTGAGTAGTGTTGGGAACTTGGAAACATATAATTATAAGGTGTAATAAATATTGTGAGGGTTAGGGATTGTGTTGGATTGAATTATCATTGTTAGATAGTTTGAGTGGGATAAAACTAAACTTGTTATATATCTTATACCTTCATGATTCAAATCATATTGAAAATTAGGTGATCATTAAATTTAACGCATATGTTAGTAAGAATTTATGATTGATGCATGATTGCTTAGTAATTCCAAGCATGAAAACACTAATTTTTACATATCATGGTATGTTTCCTTAATTTACAAATCATAAGTGAACTTGTAAATTTTAAATTGTGAGATAAGTGTATTATTTCCACAAGTTATCATTTATGTATAAAGAACTTGAAAAATGTATTATGTTGATTTACAATTATGAAGGCTATAAAGGGATTTTATTATTATTATTATGGTGTAAATATTTTTCCCTCAAGTTAAGGGATGTCAAGTGATAGGTAGGGACCTTAACTAAGAATCATTCATCATTAGTTACCCTAAATGAAAATGACCTTGTGCATTTTAGTAGAGAGCATGGTTCTAATGGAAAAGACCCAACTTTTCTTAAAGTTTAAAACTATAATAAAATATTTGGACAAAGTAATGTTATATTTTTATACATTTGATGTCTATGTTACTATCTAATTTTCATGCATGTGTGATGTTATATTAGATAGAGGATGTATTCCATGGTTTATATGACTACTACATGTGATAGTGATGGTTTTATACACTATTCTAGATGAGTTCTTAATGTTTATACCACAATTATCTTCCATTCATGAAGGAAAGGGCCACTCCAAGTTGGTAGTTGCACTAGGGAATGCTGATATGTGGTTAGAGGAAAAATACCTAGATGATGCCCTCCTTCTCTATAGCTAAATTTCAAGCATTTGAGATATACTCACAACTAATATGCAAAAGTAAAGAATTATATTAAGGAATATTATTATATCATTTGTATTATTTTAATTAACATTATTGTTATTATCCTATATAGTAGTGGCTATGGAAAACTATGTATAAACATTATGTATTATTCGTTCTACATTAGTGGGTGTAACTGGTTATAAATATGAAAAGGTTTATTTGACTTCATTATGAATGAACAATACCTTGTCACTGAGTTATAAACTATTGCATGCTATTATTATTTTTTACTATTGATATTATGTTTAGGAGTTAAATGAAAGTTAATCTCACAATTGATATAGTGAATATTTTAATATTCATAGTTGTTATAGATATACTACTCAAGTGTTAATGATATAATCTAAATAAGGTAAATGAATGTTGATTATTAAGATAAAAAATAAATGTGTTGTCATGCCTGAGATCCTTTATGTCTTAGAAGGCACTCATGGGATAAGATATCCCCTTGTTAATTTTAAGATTTATGCTGGTTCAATCCAAGGACTAAGTAGGTTAACCTTTATTACTCAAAGAAACATGACTGTTACTATCAAGGGTTCAAGATATGCACAATCGAACCTTGGGTGAGTTGATAGTTGGGGGAGCTTTTACTTGTTACTTGTTGTTTAGGCCACCCTTTATAGATTTATAAATTAGGGGAGAATGTTTGGGTTTTGAAATAAACATATTAAAGAGGGTAAAGTAGGGTAGGAAAGAGTTTTTATAGGCTTAGAAGGTGTTAATGCTTCAATAACCAAGCTAGATGCCCTGCCCTAGTTATACCATTATGTGTTGAGTTTCATTAAAGGTTTTGACTCAATATTACACAATGGGAAAGGTTTGAGGAAATAGGGAAGAATTATTTATTTATAAACTCCTCAATAAAAATAAATATTCAAAAGCCCATAGTAAATAACACATGAACTCTTCAAAGATAACCTATAGATTAACACACAAATTACAAATATTGCAAAGGAGATGAAAAGGGTTCACAAATGGGTTAGAACATCAAAGCACATTATAACCAATGTAGTCATTAATTAATGAAGCATTATTTCAATTTTATTATTATTAAAATTCATTCAAAAACTAAAAATGATGGATAACTTTTGACAAATAAAACATTAATTTTTCAAAAAATAAAAGATTGCATTCATTTAAATTAGTTTGTTTACAAACATATCAATCATGGTAGACATTCAAAATCCAAAAGGGTGAAGGAAGAAGTAGGTGAAATATTGACTTACTTCCAATAGTGTTTTGGGACTAAGAATTGTTGACCTTTAAAATAAAATACATGTATATATTTATAGATGAAGATGGGGTTTTACTCCTAGTAGCATGAGATTCCCACCCCCATGATGGCCACTCTAGGTTTTTACAACTTTATCAATTCACAAAAGAATAAAATACACCTAAATCCATTCAAAATATCTCTAAGGGCCCACTTAATTAATACTTAGAGGAGCTATAGACGAGCTCCATACCAATTTCTTGGACTCTACTTTTGTAGTTGCTAGTGCTAATGCTACTAAGTAAAATTCCATATCAATATTGGAAAGGTTCATGGGTAGATCTCAAAACATCACTTCTAAATAGGACACTAATATCTAATAAACTTGGAGTGGGTTGACATAGCCATTTTGACACATGATAATTATCTTATTTCCACTCGATCAAGCTCTGTTGATATCTAACCTCTCTATCAATACTAGAATAATGACCATTATTACTTCAGGGCACATGGAACTCTCCCATTGGGTTAGGATCTCTTAGGATTTGACATCTCTATCATGGTTGGGAGATTGACCACTCTAACATTAGGGTGCCATGATTGGCTAGGTAAGGACATGTTTTGATATAGGGACACATGACACTTTCTTATTTTGTCAAGCTCTCTTGGGATCTAACATCTCTATCATGTCTAGGAGACTGACACATATGACACAGGGGTAGCCTAATTGGGCATGTCTTGCCACATTATGAGTTCACTAATATTTATCCATGTGGATCCTTTTCATTCCTTTGTTCCTCCTATAAAAATCCATGAAAAATACTAAGAAAAATGAAAATAAATATGGTGAATAAAATGTTTGCCTGGTCACTAGCTAGATTTCATAAGGTACCACATAAGAATTTGGGAATCTTAACACTTTAGGAGACTAAGACTCTGGGAACCTTATAATGAAAATAAGCCTATAGAAAAGTTAGTGCATTAAATATTCTAAGAGAAAACATAGTATATTTTGAGATACTACCAGGACATGATGACATTAACTTTTCATAAGTCACAAGGGATCCCAACATGGATCAATCTACCCTTATTAAATAAGACGTACACTCAGGGAGACTAGGGTAAAATGGGAATTTGAGGATTCTCTCTTAGTAAAGTTGGTTGGAGTGAGATAGAAGGTCTAGGAACTCTGAGTTATCAATTTAAAGAGGGGTTCCCCATTTTTTCAAAAAAAGGGGTGTGTTGGCACAAAAAATGGATAATTCTATGGGTAAAGTGGTGTTTAAGCACTTAGAACCCAAGCTGCTAACTTCCATTTTTGCATAAAAATAGACTACAAATAAATATTTAGACACACAAAAAAGAAGGCAGTAAATTCATGTAAAAAAGTGACATACTAAGCTTTATTCCCATAGAAAACCATTAGTGTGTGAGAGGTGATATTTAATTGATTCAGTTTTAGGTCCCACTTAAATAAGACTAGGTCAAGTTGGGTATTAGATCTCTCAAAGGGGGCATTATTGGTTATTCTAATTAGAGGGGAATGGTATGATAATTGCTCTGCTACCAACTAGGCATCTATAAACCTGATAAAGATACCTATGCTCCCATTCAAGGCCTTGATCCACTACCATCCAGACTAGAAAGCCTTGATGGAGGTTGCTTGAATTACCCTTTTGAGGAAAACCCAAAATTTAGATTCTACAAGCTATTCTATCCTTCTTTGAAGGTTTCATTATGAAGAGAACTAGTAGTTCTATCCATTTAGGTTTTAGGACCAATCTAAGGGTGATGGGATGTTTGGAAATATCTAAATACCTAGCTGATCTTAAATTAGTTTGGTCATCTCACTTTTCAAGATTTGCTTATTAAGTACAACTTTGATAACTTCTATTAAGATATGGGGCTATTCTAAAATTCAATTGTTTAGTTAAGAATAAATAGACTCCAAGATATGAAATGTAAAATTATTTCTTACAACCTTTAACTTAATTAAAATTAAAACTCACGTTTGGTCTTCCAATGTTTAACTATACTTCTTAAGCTTTCATTGCCATTCAGAGTGGTTACTTACCTTAAGCTCTCTAAATGATCCTTTCGACTGGGATTAATCCCTTGATTTGAATTAAGGGTTAGTTCAAGGGTAAAGTTATTCAAGAGGTGAACACCATAGGAAAAAAATATTGAAACCAAGAAAACACAACAAAATCAAACATGTCATGGAAATGAACACACAATAAAAGTAAACTAGCCTAATATATACATTACTACCCTTGTTAGGATTATTCTAAGATCACATTGTAATGGGTAGTCAATAAGTAATGCTTCATGAAATATCCATTCACTGGTAGTGGGATGTCTCTACCTTATAGTTCCTTAAGGTAGAAAACATTCTAGCTGAGTAGCTTAGCTATTTGGTAGGGGCCAATCTAGAGGGGGTCAAAATTAGCATGCTGGCCCTTCTTTTAATGAGATTTATCCCAAAGTAGTAACAGATTATAAATACTAAGGGATTTAACTTGGGCCATTTTTCAAACCATTTTTTGATAGTGCCTTGATGTTTTTTGAATTTGAGTAAGGCTTCATCTCAGGCTTATTCTAGCTGGACTATGTCCAAGAGCCTAGAGTTTACTTTATCATCTTGATCCATATATTATTTCATGAAATTTTATGTGGGTAACTTGAGTTTAATTGGTATAAATAGATAAAGTCTATAAAATACTAGGAATGGAAAACTCTTGAGCACTTTTTTATGCCTGGTGAAATCATCCCATAGAGTGAATTTAAGTAGTGCATTCCACTCTAGGGGTTTCTCTCCTATAAACTTTTTGATAACATCTATTAGATTCTTGTTAGTTGATTCTACCAACCCATTCCCTTGTGGGTAGTGATTGGATGAGAATATCAGTGTGACTCCTTTATCATATGCCCATTTAGTGAACTCTATAGATTAAAACATAGGGCCATTATCACATACTAATGAGATAGGGGTCCTAAATTAGGTGGTTATGTTGTTCTGTATGAACTTGATGAATTTAAGAGAATCAATTTTCTTTGTAGCCACTACTTTGGTCCAAATTTTATAAGAATTAAATTATTGAGAATAAACTTATTTCCCACTAAGGAATTGAGGTTGATAACCCCCATGAAGTATATCCCCCATTGGGTAAATGGTGTCATTTCTATAGCTGGTTATAATGGCATTACTATATGGATTTTCCTTTTGGAAAAGGTTTAAAACTGATGGCATGTCTATACATGGGCATGAAAACATTTTAACAACATAGGATAGTAATATCCTACATGAAGTATATTATGTGTCATTTCATTCACTATAGGGTGATTGGTTCCTAGCTTTTTATGAAAATTGGCCATTATCTCCTTAGCCTCTTCTTCTAAAAAAACATCTCAGGTAGACCCCTTCATGATTATTATTGAATATAACTCATTTATTCATCATATACTATGTTTTTTTTGATATGAGGGTTTTTTATATGTCTAATTTAACTCAGGGGTGTATTCCCATAGATCAGATAGTGTATGATTGGGGCATACCAATCTCATTGTGTTAATATATCCTAATCCACTTGGTACATGGTGATCTTTGGATCAATTTAAGTAATTATCTAAGTAATGCCTTGTCCTATAACCAAAATTTTCATCCATCTACCTCTATCCTTACCTAGTTCATTCTTCTACAACATTTTCTTAATGGCCATGTTTGCGACAATTACATGCACCTTGTTTATAAGGATATAAAGTTTAAATTTATTCACTACCTTAACCATTGCATAAGAGTGTTTATAGAGAGTGTAATATCATATTTATACATCCTTGAGATTGGTTATCATAAAGGCAAAATGATTTTCCTCTCCATCCAATCTTTGTGTGAGGCAGGCAGCTATGGTATGCTCAGAAGTAAAAGGGTAAATATAGAAATCCTACACATAGTATGGATTGATCAACACTGGGGATTTCATAACAACATATTTTATGACCTAGAAAGCCTTCATTGATTCAATATACCATTCCAATTTTGCATCATGTTCCAACATAACATTTAAAGGTTTTATAATTTTGGCAAATCCAAAAATGGATTTGCAAAAAAAGTTAATTTTCCCAAAGAAGGTTTTAATTATTTCTATTTATCAAGAAACGATAAATTATATATCACATCATCCCTTTATGGATTGATATCAAACCTTATTGTGTGATGATTGACTGAGAATATTACATTTGATGACACCAAACATGCTTTTATTTGGGGAAATGATATACCTCTAACATCTTTAGAATACCTTTTGTAAGTAGTGTATGTGATCTGACATATATTTATAAAACATATTTAAGTCATCCATATAAATTATTTAGTACTTACCAATTAAAACTTAAAAATAAAAATATATCACCCTCTGAAATGTTGTCCTAACATTGATCAATCCAAATAACATTCACTTGTAAGTGAATGTACCCCATTTGGTGGTGAATGTGGTTTTGACCTAATCTTATGATTTGACTAGGACCTAGTTGTATCCTAAGAATCCATCTAAGAAATACATCATTTGGGATCCACTCACCATTTGGATCATCTCTTCAAGGGAAGGCAATGGATAAATATCTTTGTCTAATGCTTGGTTTAGGTTTCAAAAGCCTATGCATAAATAAATTTAACCCTTCTTCTTCTACTTGGGTACTAGGTTGGATAAAAATGTAGAGTGGTAAACTAGGAAGATTATCCTTGATAAGAGTAATTTTTGGATCTATTTATGTATTAATGGTTCCA
Source organism: Torreya grandis (assembly GCA_037957365.1). Lineage (NCBI taxonomy): Eukaryota > Viridiplantae > Streptophyta > Pinopsida > Cupressales > Taxaceae > Torreya > Torreya grandis. Next base: position 6,196,916 of record JARHVA010000045.1, read on the forward strand.
TGATAGAGTTTATTGGTATCTATCTCTGCCTAAATGATTTTTGGCTTAGTTTGAATGGGATGGTGTGAGTAATGACTCTTAGGTTGAAGAATTTGAGGTCTCCATAAGACCATGAAATTATATCCTTATATCTTATTAGAAACTTTTGAATCTATTTAGGTTCAAATTTCATCCAATTAGGCCCCACATTAATGGTTTGAAGTTTTTTCATAGAGTCAAGGTTGATGGTTTGACATTTTTGGTCCTCAAACTTTGGTTTCTTTATTTGGGGTATAACGTCCAAGGTATCACACACCATTTATAATTTTATCATCCCTTTTAGGATTTGATTCTCATGAATTTAATAATCCCATCCTTATCAAGTTATAATTTTATCATTGATTAATGAGGCCTCAAATATCCCAACATTATTGAGGAATTATATAATTTGTTGATCATCTTCAAAGACCTAGAAATTCATCACATTATCTAGGATAAATGGGAAAGGGACCAAGTCCATAGAGAATTCTTATAATCAGTGTCATCTAGGGGGTTAAGTCTACATCTGTAGATGCTAATGAATCAACAGCTTAGTTTTCTTCCCCAGGGATATAAATGACATTGAATGTGCTAAACATCTTGATTAGGTCACAAAACCTATGTTGGTAACTCCTAAGGTAATACAACTTATGTGAAAATGTATTATTAACTTGGTTTCCCACCAGCTTAAAGTCACTAAACACCCTCAGTTCCTAGGATTTATGCTTCAACGCAAACTATAACCCTAATACTAAGGGTTCATACTCTACCATATTATTTGTATAGGGGAACTATAATCTATATAAAGATGTGTATCTGTTTCCTCATGGATCCATCAGTATAACACCTACTCCACTACCTTATTTTAAATGAACACCATCTATGTATAGGGACTATAGGCCTGACATGTCTTGTAATGAACTGCTACACCAAAACCTTGAGGCATTAGTGAAGTCCACCCACCATGACCATAACATCCCACCGCGCTTCTGAAGCCTAGACTATAGGCTAGATTTTCACCTATACCACTAGGATTCCCTGTGTGTATAAGCCCCAGATGAACACTACCATGTCAGCGTAGCCACCTGCTCTATGACTTAAACCCAAGTGGAGGCTATGATACCACATGTAACGAACCACTACACCAAAACCTTGAGGTGTTAGTGAAGTCCCCACCAAGACCATAACATCCCACCACGCTTTTGAAGCCTAGACTCTGGGATATATTTGCCTGCATACCACCATGATTCCCTACGTGTACGAGCCCCAGATGAACACTACCATGCCGGCGTAGCCACTCATTCTATGACTTGAACTCAGGTAGAGGCTCTGATACCACATGTAACAAACCACTACACCAAAACCTTGAGGCATTAGTGAAGTCTGCCCACTAGGACCATAACATGTCTAGCTCATTATCAACTTTGTCTCTAGTAGTTTTTTACTTAGTATATAAATACCTAAGTCTAAGAATATTAGATTCACTTTCTCATTGATAGCATTGTATTTAGTTATCATATTTTTCATTTTGGGTTCTCTATCCACATGGATCTAATTGACTACACCTCTCCATGTTAACCACATATGAGAAAAGTCAGTGGCCATGTACCCATTTAACATTTTAGTCTAGTCTATACTAAAGGGCATTCTATAGGCTTCAGGAATCTATACCACTTAGATGTCTATGAAATGTTGAATCCTAGGTTCAAATTCTAGTTGCATGTGGACATTCAAAAATTTATCCACCACTTTGATCTTTGAATTATCTAGTTTAACCATTACCTTATCTGATTTAACAAGAACTAACCCTAACTTCTCTCAAATACTAGCTAGCATCACATTTTTTGAGGCTCCTAAGTCCACTAAGCAATTATGTAGATTATTTATAAATAACTTGATGGTTAGGAGGAAAGGGAAGACCTCCATATTGTCCTTATGAATTAGAACATTAGTGTGGGTCATCTTATGCTTAGTTAGGGTAGGTTGTGTTGGCCTTTTAATTAAGGATTTCAGTAGAAGATCCCATTGCTCAGTGATTTGAGCCAGTTCATGAAGGGTGATGCTTATTTTAATTTTATTCATGTCTTTTATTTTATATATTTAATTGTTTTGAATTGGTGGGGTCTCTATAGGACCTTTTGGTTCAGAATGTTTTAGAGGTGGAAGATCATTCCTAGCATTATGAATTAGTGGGGTTGCACCATTTTTTGGGGGCATCAAGGTACTAAGATGTTGTTGGTTCTTTAGGGTGTAATTTTTTATTAACAAATATAGTAATGTATGGACCTTGACCTCACTAGTACTCTCCTCTAAGATATTTTCTTCTTGGTTAGGAAACTTAGTTTCTAGCACCATGGTTGTGCTAGGGGTCCCACTAGAGTTTTATGACTCTAAATGATTGGGAACCACCTCATAATCCTCCATTTCTATCTAGAATATCTCAAATGTGGTACATAACTATATAAAATCTAGATCCCAATGAGTAGCTATGTTGTGCACTCAAAACCAGTTAGGCAGAGTTATCCCACAGATGTTAAATCTATCCAACCTAATAGGGGAGGGATTTAGCTTATTATGGGGATGATCATAATTTTAGTTTTGTCTTTGGTAGGATAAGTTCTTATTTTATATTTCAGCATTAGAGTTGACCATTTACCATTGTATAAATAGGAAGTCATTACTTAGCTTCTATACAATTCACTGGATGGCATCCAACTCATTTTTAATGGACTCTTGAGGTATATTTGGGGTGTTGTTAGCTTCTACCAATATCAATTGGTGTTGTAAATGAGAGGCCTTTTTTGTGGTTTACCTAGTTGAAAAAACCCAAGAGTTGGTTTGGCACAATGTGAATTATTATAAGATAGTTTGTTATGGGTAGTGATTGTAGCTTAGGAATCTTTTAGTTGGTATTGGGAAATTTTTTTAATGCAGACATTTATGGTTATACATTGGGAATGGGAGACATAATTTGACCTTGGGGGTTTAATTACCTATCAAATCTTATGGATTCATCATAAGCTAGGGGTAGGTTTTATATTGTTAAGTATATTCATAGAAACATATACATCTATGGATCCAAGGCATATTTTCATATTTCTAGTGCCAACTTGGAATTAGGTTGGTACAACATAGTGAAACTACTATACATCTAAAACTTAGCATTAAAATTTATGATGGGATCATTAGGTTCTCATTGATGTAGGAAAATTATCAATGGATATTGGGGTTAATAACCTACCCAAACTAGGTTAGTAAGGTGGTACTAAAATGGTTCTAGCTAGTGATTAAGTTCTTAGGGAGGTTAAGGAACCAGTTATATGTTGAATCCATCAACATGAAGGGGAAGATCCTACACACCACATCCTTGTTCCAAATTCAAAATCCTTAAGGCCATATTTTAAGAGGTCACATTCTCTTATATAGTTCAACCTACACTAGGAGTAAAGTAGGGAAGATAACTTTGAAGGTTTCTTGGTGGGTCATTGACAACTCTAGGGATGTTAATGGCTAACCCAGCTAACTAGGTTATAGGGAAATATATTTTGGGTGGTCTATTTGGAGGAGACAAAGAAGGTGAGTTATTGGTAACAATTATGGGTTTGGGTATAGGTCTACCAACTCTGGGCCTCCTATGAAACTATAATGGTGAGATAATTAGTCTATCACAATGGGACCTAGTTATGGTGATAAGTACAATATGCTCTAGGGTGTTTCATAAACAAACTATTAAAATTTTACCATTAGAAATAAAAACTATCATAAACCAAATAGACTATCAAATAGGTATAAAAAATCCCTCCTTCTAACACTAGATATTATTGTGCTTGAGATCCTTTATGCCTCTAAAGGCACTCATGGGATTGAGAGTTTTGAAGGGGAAAGTGAGAGACAATGCATGGGATAATATCTACCCTCGCTAATTTTTAGATTGATACTGGTTCAATCTAAGGAATGAGTAGGTTAAGCTTTGTTACTTAAATATCTATGAGTGATACTATCGGGGGTTCAAGATATGTCCATTTTCACCTTAGACAAGTGCTTAATGGGGGGGATCTTACTTTTTACTTTTTATTTAGCCCACCCTTCGTAGATTTATAAATAAGGGAAGTGTTGATGCCTAAATATATATCATAGGTGCCCAAATTGTTTAAGAACACTTATCATTTTAGAATTATAAGAATTCAATGTATGAGTTACAGATTGTGATAATCTTTTTATCTATTGATGGAATATAGGCAAAGCAAGTGGACTATTTCACAATATTTATAATGTTTGGTGCTTAGGAGCCACCATGGCCAAATAACTACTCTAAGCAAAATATGAAGTATGTTATTCTAAGAAATGGTGAATTATGATCAAGAACTAATCTAAGATGGATATTTATAATGAAAATTAAGACAGAGTGAACTAGTTAAAAAAGGATCAAAAGGAAGGGTAGGGTAGAGAAGAAATGTTGTTAATCTTCATTCCAAAAATTGTGACAAAGTTCAAATATCATCCAGACATGCACTTTAACCAATGTATAACATGAAGTAGCATAATCTCAAATCCTATGACATATCAAACAAACACCTAAGGAATGTGGGCAATAATGCAAATAAGAACGAAGTTCACTTTAAATATTTACCCCTATAGGCAAACAACATTAGCCCAAATGCTAATAGAGTAATAAAATGAAATGAACCTAAGGACTTCTAATTAGCCTAGCATTGGCACAAGTTAACATATTTGCAATCAAATGTACAGACTAGGAATTCATAAGAACCATTCAAATCTGAAAGTTAGAACAAACAAGTGAGAGAGAAGCCAAGATAATAAAAGACACAAGAAAATTTGGACAAACTTTTCAAAATTCCTTGCTTATATTAATTTCTTAAAAGTTACAAAGTAATTTTAGCTCTAAGAACTCCCCCCTTTTATAATTGACAATTACCCTTTTATAGAATGATCAAGGTGGTATGTCAGTTAGTGATATCAAATTACATTCATACATGTGTATAGGATAGCTATCCTTTTTGTTACATTCTATAAAAAATGATATTTTCTAATGGACTGACCTATAGATAATGTACTCTTACAAATTTCACATGTCTATATAAAAATAATATCCTATTTCAAAATATTTTACAATGCTGGTTACAAAAGGAATATTCCTATTTCATCTAATTTTGGGACCCATTGGATGATGAAGTCAAGTGGAGCTCTACATCTTCCTGGGAAATGATTTTTTGAGTTATTAGGGCCATGCATTTAGATCAAATTGCTCACTAGTGGATCACACTTTGATTTTGGATTGAACTATGCTTTCACTCATGGTAGTTTAAATTATTTGGCTTGATTAAGGTAATCACAAGGTCAAACTAGAGCTTTTGTATGTGATTTAATGGTGGTAGCTAGTTTGAATTGTGAGCTTTGTGCCTTAGATCATACTTTAATCTCTTTATTTTTCCATGAATTAGAAAAATATCTAAAAATAATTTTTATAGCTTATGTGGTTCTTTTATGGCATCCCTACTCATCCATTTTTTAAAAAGGGACCGTTGCCTTTTAAAAAAAATCCTCTTTTGCCTTGCATTGTCAGATTATTTTACATGGATCAACATGGTTTGTTGATATTGATCTAGGGAGTTGAATGCCATTAGTTGCCTTTGCTATGTTTCTTGTGGTTATGACATGTGTCATTACCACATTTGTTCTGAGCTATGTTGAAAAGTCAATTTTGATATCATTCCATTAGATCATCTTCATTTAAGCTAATGCATGCCAATGGATCTTGATCCAAGAGGTGGATTGCATTGGCTGCTCAATATATTTTTAATGAAATGGTGACACCTATCACCACCTTGCTTATCCTGAAGCTTCATTGAAAATTCTTTATCAATATTTCACCATCAGATCAATTGAATGGATTAATGATAACCTTTAATTTGCCTAGGCCCACCAATATTTGAATCCAAAAAGATAATTTAAAATTTAAAATTTGATGTTTATGCGAGCATCAATGACATCCTCGTGACCATCAATAACTTCCATGTGATCATCAAAATTTAAAGCCCTATCATTTTAATTTTGAGCTTAAATTTGACATTTGCACGATCATCAAAGATGTCCACATGATAATCAAATTAACTTTAACTACTTATGATCTTGACACTTATCATTTCTTAGTTCACTCTACTCGTTGATCATCCAAAATTTGCTCAGGTTTTAAGATAGGAGAATGGCTTGACTTTTCAACTATGCTATCAGTCATTCCATCTTTTCATTTGATTAAACATGTGCCATAGATTGTGATTTGGGTTGTCAAACATGATTGGTTCCCTAAAAATAATAATAAATATTAAAGTCAGGGCACAAAAATGATATAAAACTTAGGATAAAATCTTATATTAAAGTTTATAGTTAGCCAAAATGTCCATAGCATGTATATCATTAGGGAAACTATTTTGGGCCTTTTGTCTAGGGAGATTATTCTAAAGACCAATTTTGTCAAATAAAAGTCTGAAACAATTATCCCTACAATGTCTATTTCATCGAGTGAAATTCCTAAGATAAAAGGTTCAAAGGAATAAGTTAGGGGCAAAAGGCCTAAAGGGTATGTATAAAAGGTCCAAAGGATATTCTTTCAAGGAAGTTACCTCAGCCAAAATGTTTGAAGACCCTAATTTTGGTAGATAGAATATCTAAAACACAAAGTCTAAAGGAATTAACCTTTGATAAAAATCCTGAAGGGTAAGTGCATTAGGTCTGAAGGGCACTCTTTTGGGGAAATTATCCTAGCCAAAATGTTTGACACATTTCCCTTTAAGACCAAATTTTTGTAGAACAAAATTTTTGAAGGGCAAATTCTTACAAAATAAAAGTTTTGAAGGGTAGAAAATGTAAAGTCCAAAAAAATTTACTAGACCAAAATACTTGAAAGACAAAATAGGATTAAGTTCTAGGATAGACAAATTAAACTAAGTCCATAACATATTTAAAGTGTTCTCATGTAACTTAAATAAAATCTCCTACCAATTTTGAATTCAAAAGAAGTTCTTACACTAAATTCAGACTAAGGGTTTAGCGGTTCAAATATGAATTCAATTTTGATTTTCAATAGACGAAAGACTAATAAAAAAATCAAATCAACACTAAATCATGAGACCCAAACTTTCATCTATTTCAAATGGAATCCAATTATCCTACAATCTGTGAAACACAAAGATCTAATGTTAGCAACTTTCCACAAGATTAAATGAGAATTATGCATAAATATGCTAACCATACTAGGTGTGGATGATATTTAAATAAAAAAATATTATGCAAACATGCCAATGATACTTTGATTAAGTGAATTTTCTATTTCAATGTAAAAATTTGCACAATTTGACACAAAGATCCCCATTTTTTAGAAAAGGGGTAATGTTGACCTAAAAAAATGGCAAATTTTGGGGGAAACATAGCAAATATGTTAGAGTTTAGAGACTCTCATTCAGACTAGTAACTAGGTTACTCATTCTAATTGATCAACCACTATTATTCAAGTCAATTTAGGTTTAAACAACTCTTGCACATTCAAAATTGAGCTCAAACATCAAAACCTAGTCATGTTGTGTGTGTTCTTTGATTCCACTTACTGTTTGCCATGGGTTTTAAGGTACAACTTCTAGATTTCATAACTTCAACCCTCAACATTAACTTATGACATATTTGGATGGTTCATTAAGGATTTGGTTTTTGCTCAGGAAAGGTTTGGGCATTGCTCTACTACCAACCATGCATCCATATCCTAGACAAAGATGCCTTTGCTCTACTCATGGCCTTGTTCCACTTCTAGCCAAATGTCCATATCCTTGGTGCAGATTATCAAAATGACCTCTACTTATAAAGTTCGTGAATTTTTCAATAATTTCCTATTTTTGTATTTTTAAGATCATTTTTTGGCTTTATAATAAAGGTTAGGGACCAAGTTAGCTAGGTTTAGGGATTTGGTCAAATGTTTGATCTTTAGACAATCACCTATGGTTGCAACCCTTGTCCTAGGCAATACTATTTGTTAAGTGAAAATAGGACTATGTCCTAATAATTTAAAATTTCATCCCACATGTGTAATTATTCTTAAAGCCAAGTTTAGATCAAAATAATGTTTAAGATCTTATGGAATAGTTAACCTACCCACTAGTCCTTACTAGTTTCTGCAAACTATAACATACATCTTGCATTTCAAATCCATGGTCAACCATAATATGAAGATTATACCAATATTCTTGAATTGTGGTGTTCCTAAGTAATTAGGTGAAGCTTGAGCTGAGGGCTATCCAAAGGACTTATTTAGAAGCAAAAAACAAAGCAAGAGAAAAAAATAAATATATATATACATCATTTACAAACAAGGGACATGAAAGAAATAAACAAAACACAAACTAATCTACCCTACCTATACTAACTCTAACTATAAAGAACTTACCTTTAGGATTAAATGGAAATTTATTCAGCCTAAGATAGAACCTTGAAGCATGATTTCTTTCATTCAATGGCCTCTTCTTGTGGATGGGAACACTTGCATACTTGTGTCTTTTGGGTGATGTTGCTTAGATTTCCACCTCCATTATCAAGTGCATGAATTGAAGATATGGATCCAATACTTGATCATATTCTTCCTAAATTATTCTATCTTGCATCAAGACTGATAATTCTACTTCATTCATAGATAGATAATGGCTTATATCATCATCATTCAATGATGGTAGCTTAGCTAGCATTCTTGGACATATGTCTTCATTAGCCTCCAAATCATATAAAAAGGCATCTTCATAATAATCAATATAAAGGATATGATATTTATTTTCAACCTCACCATTTGAATTTTGTTGATTACCTACTTCCAACCTTTTGAAGGTGTCATATGGAAATTCTTGATTTGATACACTTGCTTCATCTTCATCTTCTATGCAAAATGGTATCTCTTTTATTTGATCAAGTCCCACCTCATCTTGCTTTGGGAGCTCTAGAATATCATTACCTTCTTGGAATAATTTAATTTATTTCAAAAAAAATTGGTATAAATGCTATCACTCGTTAGCTTCTTCAAAAGGATCCTCAATTTTAGCAATGTCCTCATATGAATTTTCCTCACAACTATCTTATGAAAAGAGGTTAGCTTGTATCTAATCTTGTTCATGGGGATACTCATCCTGAATTACTATTCCTTCTTCTAGATCATCTTCATGTTCAGTTTATTCTTTGAATGGAAAATCAAAAGCCTGTACTATGAAGGATTTAGATGTCCTTGTAAGGCCAGATGTCCCTACAACATTGTCTTGATTAAACACAATTTTAGATGTATCTTTTTCATCTTGATATGCTTCAGAAACATGATGATGACCTATATCACAAATATTAATTAGATAGACCTATTTGTAGGCCTATTGAACCTTTAAGAAGCATAGTTTCTATTGGAGTTTTCCTTAGTATTGCCCACTTGCTTTTGAAACTAAAGGAAGTTAGTGCTCAAATTTTGAACCATCTCAATTATGGATTCATTATCATTCTTTGGTGCTTCTAAGTTATGAACCTAGTTGTTATTACTACTGGGCACTAAAGTTCTCTATCCTTGTGTATGAAATCCATTTGTAGTAGCGCTCAAGAATCCCAAATTTTGGCCAAGATGGGCATGGATTAAGGGAAATTGGTTTAATATTGGTGTTTGATTTAAGGTAGACATACTTTGATTGGAATTAGGAATGATACTATTGCTAGGAAATTGGGGTAGACATTTGAGATAACATATGCAAGCTAAATTTTAGGCTATATTTTATCATTGATTATTATAGCTTTGGCATAAGCCAATGTTAAGGTGTCTATGACTCCAATAGACCTTTTAAGAAACATAAAAGTCATGGGATCCAAATAATCCTTGTAAATCTCTAAGGCTAAAGCCTCATTAGGTCTATAAGGGGCTATGGTTCTACTGAACATCTTCTGGAGTCTAGAGTTAAAGGATCTAATAGTCTCACTAGAATCTCTTTTAATAGTCATGAATTGCTGATATAGAATGCATGGACTAATGAATTTACCAAATTGATCTATAAATATTATATTAAAATGATCCCAGCTAGCTATGTAATTTGATGGAAGGTTAATGAACCATTCATATGCAACATCTTTGAAAGTCATCTTCATGAACAACATTTAAGAGTCATAAAGTAGGCTTAAATATTTTAACATGTTATTCAGCTGTGACAACATTATTAATTTTGAAAGAAGGCAAATAACTCTCAGGATTTCTTGGTAAGTCATGTACCTAGCCAAACACATTGATAGAAGATTCACCTAACCATGCCATACCTTGATGAGGATATTACTTATGGTAGTTCCTACTTATGGAATTTGAAACCTATTTAAAATATGATGCATCAAATTTATCTTTGCAAAGAACAATGATTAAGTGTGCACATTAAGCTAATTTTACATAAATACATGTAAAGCATGACTATCTTTAACTAAATAAGCTCAAAGATATGTCTAGACTAATGAATGAGATGGATATTTACACATCTAAGCTCAAATGAATTCAAATTTTAAAAGATATAATAAATCTTTGAACAAAATAACTATTACTAACCTTAAATGTGGGAAATACACAAAGCTTGAACTAGCTTTGCACAAATATCCATAGATCTTCAAATAATATCAATCTTTAGCTAAGGGATCTGAAAGACTGGTCTAAAACCATAAATATTAATGATATGTACACAATTATGCTTAAAGGAACATAAATTTGCAAAGAACACACTGATATTTGATTAGAATACACCAAAATTAGCAAGGATTCTACAAATTCACAAAGATCTAGCTAAAGGCCCTTCTTCTAGCACCATTGAAGCTCCTCTTGTTGGTGCCTGAATATGTATCATAGGTGCTTAGAGTGTTTATTTTATAATTTTAAGAATTTATTGCATGAGTTGTAGGTTGTGATAATCCTATTATCTATTGATAGAATAGAGGCAAATCAAGTGGACTGTTTCACAATATTTATAATTTTTGGTGGTTAAGATCCAATGTGACCAAATAACTGATCTATGTAAAATATGAAGTATGTTATGCTAAGAATTGGTGAATTATGATCAAGAATTAATCTGAGATGGATATTTACAATATAAATTAATCTAGAGTGAACTAGTTAAAAAAGGAGAAAAAAGGGGTAGGACAAAGAATAAATGTTGTTGAACTTCATTCCAAACATCATGACAAAGTTCAAATAGCATCCAGGCATGCACTTCAACCAATGTATAACATGAAGTATCATAATCTCAAATCCTATTAAACATCAAGAAAACACCTAAATAATGTGGGAAATAATAAAAATAAGAACCAAGTTCACTTTAAAGATTTACCCCTACAGACAAACAACATTAGCCCAAATGCAAGAAGAGTAAGAAAATAAAATGAACTTAAGGACTTCTAATTAACCTAGCATTGGCACAAGTTAATAAATTTTCATTCAAATTTACACACCAAGAATTCATAGGAACCATTCAAATTTTGAAGTCAAAATAAACAAGTGAGAGAGAAGCCATGATTAAAAAAGACACAAGAAAATTTGGATAAAATTTGTAGAATTCCTTGCTTATATTAATCACTCAAAAGTAACAAAGTAATTTTGACTCTAAGAACAACCCCACCCGCCACCCCCCCCACCACCCCGCCCCCCCCCCACCTTTTTATTATTGATAATACCCCTTTTATAGAATGATCAAGGTGGTATGTTGGTTAGTGATATCAAATTACATTCATACATGTGTATAGGATAACTATCCTTTTTGTTACATTCTAGAACAAATGATTTTTTCTAATGGACTGACCTATAGATAATGTGATCTTACAAATTGCACATGTCTATACAAAAATAATATCCTATTTCAAAATATTATACAATGTTGGTTACAAAAGGAATATTCTTATTTCATCTAGTTTTGAGACCCATTAGCTGATGAATTCAAGTGGAGCTCTATATCTTCCTAAGAAATGCTTTTCTAAGCTATTAGGGCTATGAATTTAGATCAAATTGCTCACTAGTGGATCACACTTTGATTCTAGATTGAACTATGCTTGCACTGATGGTAGTTCAACTTCTCTAGATTGATTAAGGTGATCACAAGGTTGAACTAGAGTTTTTGTATGTGATTTAATGGTGGTAGTTGGTTTAAATTGTGAGTTTTGTGCCTTATATCATGTTTTAATCTCTTTATTTTGATGCAAATTTTCAAAATATATTGAACTAATTATTCTAGCTTATGTGGCTCTACTATGGCATCTTCATGGCATCCCCAATCATCCATTTTTTAAAATATGATCATTGCCTTTTTTTAAAAATCCTCCTTTACCTTGCACCATTAGATTAGTTTGCATGGATCAACACAGTTCATTGATCTCTATCCTAGGAGTTAAATTCCATTGGCTACCTCTGCTATGTTTCCCATGGTTATGACATGTGTTATTACTGTGTTTTCTCTAAGCTATGTTGTAAAGTCTACTTTGATCTCATTTTGTTAGATCATCTTCATCTGAGCTAACACACACTATTAGATCTCGATCTGAGAGGTGGACCACCATTGGCTACTCAATATCCTTTTAATAAAATGGTGACAACTATCACCACCTCACTTGTCTTGAAGCTTCATTTAAAAGTCTCTATCAATCTCACACTTTTGGATCAATTGTATGGATCAATGTTGACCTTTGATCTACCTGGGCCCACCAATATTTGAATCCAAATAGATAATTTATGAGTTTACATTTAAATTTCATGTGAGTGTCAATGATTTTCTCATGATTGTTGATGACATCCATGTAACCATCAGAATTTAAACCCCTATTATTTTAATTTTAAGCTTAAATTTAACATTTGCATGATCATCAAAGACATCCATGTGACCATAAAATTGAATTTAACTACTTATGAGCTTGACATTTGTCATTTCCTTGTTCTCTCTACACATTGATAATTCAGAAATTACTCAAGATTTAAGATGGATCCTAGATTGACTTTTTGATTATGCTCTCAGTTGTTTGATCTTTTCATCTTATTAAATGCGTTCCATAGAATGTGATCTAGGTAGTAAAACGTGATTGGTTACTTGTGAACAATAGTAAATATTAAATTTAGGGCATGGGAATGATATTAAAACTTAGGCTAAAATCTTAGATTAAAGTTTCTAGTCAGACAAAATGTCCACAACATGTATATCATTGGGGGAACTATTTCAGGCCTTTTATTAAGGAAAATTATTCTGAAGACTAATTTTATCAGACAAAATGTCTAAAGCAATTACCCCTATGGGGTCTGTTTCATTGGGTGAAATGCTTGGGAAAAGAGGTCTAAAGGAATTAGTCTGGGGAAAAAAGGCCTGAAGGGTATGTGCAAAAGGTCTGAAGGGTATTCTTTCAGGGAAATTATCCTGGCCAAAATGTTCAAAGACCCTAATTTCATCAAACAAAATGTTCAAAAAACAAATTTTAAAGGAATTAGCCTTTTAAAAAAATCTTGAAGGGTAAGTGAATTAGGTCTGAAGGGCATTATTTCAAGGAAATTATCCCAGCCAAAATGTTTGACACATTTCCACCAAAGACCAAATTTTTGTGGAACAAAAGTTTTGAAGGGTAGATTATTGAAGAACAAAAGTTTTGAAGGGAAGAAAATGCAATGTCCAAAAAAATTTACTAGACCAATATACTCAAAAGATAAAATAGGACTAATCTCTAAGATAAACAAATTAAACTAAGTCCACAACATATTTAAAGTGTTCCTGCATAACTTAAATAAAAGATCCTACCAATTTTGAATTCAAAATAAGTTCTTAGATTAAATTTAGACTAAGGGTTCAAATATGAATTCAATTTTTATTTTCAACAGACCAAAGTCTAGTAAAAAAAATCAAATTAACACTAAATCATGAGACTCAAACCTTCATCCATTCCAAATGGACTCCATCAATCCTGTAATCTATGAAACACAAAGATCTAATGTTAGCAGCTTTCCAAAAGATTAAACCAAAACTATGCACAAATATGTTAACCATACCAGGTGTGGATGATGTTTAAATAAAAAATACTGTGCCAACATGCAATTGATACTATGATCAAGTGAATTTTCTATTTCAAGGTATGAATTTTCACAATTTGACACAAGGGTCCCCATTTTCAAAAATGGGGCTATGTTAACCTAAACAGGGAGAATGTTTGGGATTTGAAATAAACATAAAAATGAGGGTTAAGTAGGGCATGAAAGAGTGTTTCTAAGCTTGGAAGGTGTTAATGCTTTAATAATTGAGCTAGAAGACTTGCCACATTTATACCACTATGTGTTGAGCTTCATTGAAGGTTTTAATTTGGTATTACATAGTGGGAAAGGTATGAGGAAACAAGGAAGAGTGCTTGATTTATAAAACCCTTACTAAATTTAAATATTCAAAATCCCATAATAAATAACACATGAACTCTTCAAAGAAAACTTGTATATTAACACACATATTACAAATATTACAAAGGAGATGAAAAGGGTTCACAAATGGGTTAGACCAACAAACAAAATCATAAAAAATATAATCATTAAGTAAAAAATCATTAGTTCAATTTTCTTAGAATTAACATTCATTTAAGAACTAAAAATGATTGATAACTTTCGATAAATAAACCATCAATTTTATAGAAAGTGAAATATTGCATTCATTAAAATGAGTTTGTTTACCAAGATATCTATCATGACAAACATTCATAATCCAAAAGGGTGAAGGAAGAAGTAGGTGAAATCTTGACTTAATTCCAAAATTTTTTTAGAACTATGAATTGTGGACCTTCAAAATAGAATAAAATTATACATTTATAGATGAGGATGGGGCTCACCTTTTAGAAGCACAAGATTCCCATCCTAGGCCATGATGGATACTCTAGGTTGCTACAATCTTATCAATCAAAAAAAAAAAAAAAATCCATTTGACTCTTTTTAAAATATCTCTAAAGTCTAACCTAACTGATATGTGAAGCAACTATAGATGTACTACCTCTCAATTGTTTGGACTCTACTTCCTTGGATGCTAACACTTCTACCACTAAGTCAAATTCCTAGTTGAGCTTGGCCAAGTTCATGGGCATATCTTAGAATATCACTTTTGACTAGGCCACCAATATATGATATACTTGGACTGGGGTTGACATAGACACTTTAACTTCTAACACTTGGATTGTTTTCACTCAGTCGATCTCTCTCGATCTATAACATCTCTATCAATGCCAAGAGACTGACCATTCTAAATTTAGGGAACATAACACCCTTCCATTAGGTCATACTCTCTTTGGATATGAAATCTATGTCATGGTCATAAAATTAACCACTCTGACATTAGTACACCCTGATTGGCTAGGTTTTGACGGTAAGCCACATGGTGCTTTCTTATTTGGTTGATCTCTCCTTGGATCTAACATCTATATCATGTCTTTGATACTAACATGCTTGACACTAGGGTGCCTTAATTTGGCACACCATAACACATTATAATTTCATTGACATATATCCATGTGGTTCCTTTTCATTTCACTATTCATCCTTAAAAAATCCATGAAAAGAGACCAATAAAAATGAAAAGAAACATGACAAATAAAATTCTTACCTAACTGCCAAATGGATTTCATAAGGTGACACATAGGACTTGATGAATTTAACACTTTAGGAGACTAATAATTTAGGGTCCTTATAATGAAAAAAACCTACAAAAAAATTAGTGCATTAAATATTCTATGTAAGATAATGCTTAGTTTATTTTGGGATACTACCAGGACTCGATTGTTTTAACTTTTCAAAGATTACAAAGGCTCCCAACATGGATCAATCAGACATTAAAAATAAGCAACATGCTCGATAAGACAAAATAAAAATAGGAATTCAAGTATTCTCTCTTGATAGAGTTGATCAAAGGGAGAATAAGGTCTAAAAACTTTGAGTTATCAATTTAAAGAGGGGTCTCCCATTTTTATAGAAAAAGAGGGAGTGCTGGCCATAATAAAATGTGATTAGTTTCAAAAAAATTATGTTTTAGCTAAACCAAGTAGGGATATAACACCCTCTATAGGGGGAATCATCTGTCACATTATTTCATCATCATCATCATCATCATCATCATCATCATCATCATCATCATCATCATCATCATCATCACCACCACCACCATCACCGTCACCGTCACCGTCACCGTCACCATCACCATCACCATCACCATCACCATCACCATCATCATCATCATCAACATCATCATCATCATCATCTAACCTTCATCCTTACATTTTTTTTATCTTATTCATTTATATGAAAAGTGATTTCTCCACCCATTATGTCATGAAACACCTTTTGAAGAGGGGAAAATTGTAGACAAATAAATTCAAACACTTCATGTTAATTTTATCTATCATCACCTCATCTTATAATCATGTTAACAAACCCTAATCTATAGTCATGTTGCTTTCTAATCAATCTTATATCAACACTAATAATTTTATATAATTCATATTCATCACCCCTAATCAATTAATCATTTCTTCCCCAATCATATCCAAACTCACATAAATCATATCACATAAAATTAGTTAATCAATCTTTTTTAATGATTTAATCTCATCAATAATGGAAAATTCCATAGAATGTACATTTCTTATTTTCCATAAATCAACTAAATTTAAAAACCACTCCATCACATCCCCAAATCCCAAAGTCTTACACATTCCCCATGTCAATATTCACCAAATCCAAGGCATGGGGGACAAAATATTACAAAGTTAATTCATCACCTTACAAAATAGACTCCCTTCATTTAATCCTCTAACTCCTTTAATTAATGAGGAGGAGGACCAATCCTCAACCATTAATTTTCAATCTTAGCCAATGGCCCACATCAATCAAGAAACTTTATAAATTTAAAGGCCACCCTTCATTCTCAAAAAGATTATTCATGAAATAAAGTGATAATAAATTGAGAATCAAATATTTAACTCACATACTCACTTATTCAACCCAAATTTCCATTTCTCAAGGGGAGGTGTTACCAATTTATCTACCATCTCAATGAACATTTGTAACTACATTGATTTGAGCACAATCCAATTGAAGTAAGGAACATAATTTTCCTTGGGTAAGATCAATACATTTATTTCATTTTCTCTATCTTTTATATATATTTTTAAGTATATCATTTTTAAATTTTTATTAGTGTCTTTTATGTGATTTTATTTGGGTCTTTTTAATGATTTCATTCTACTAATAGATTTCCTTTTGATATATACATAAAACATCTAGAACATAAATAACATGGAAACAACACACCTATGTATGTGATGCATAGTTATGATGTTAAAATATTATCCTTTCTAGGAGGATGGAAATTCATTGGATCAAATATTAATCCAAAAATTATTTGTGGTAATATAAAAGGGGACTTGAGGCCCCATCCATTTCCTGGCTAGGAAAATAAATGAGTCCATAAGTGGTCATGTGTGATTCATCCTAGAGATGTTTATTAAAAGTGGAGTTGGATTGTTATCATTCCCCAAAGGTGATTAGTTCCTAATCCATATATGGTGATAAATCTTGACCACACAACTCAAGTTTAAACATAATCTAGCTAATCTAGACAAAGTCAAATGGTGTAACCATTTAAAACTTGAATAAAGGACTAGTTTTAAGGACTTCAAGGGCATTGTCTCTTAACCACACTAATAAATGGATATATATACTACTGATATATAAAGGCCCAATTAATTCATCTTGTAAAAATTGGTACATCAATGTGTAATGAGAGAATAATCAAACTCTATTCATTCCCCCCATCATGTTTGTTGAAATTATTATGTAATATGCATATATGTATCTATGGTTATGTGCATTTGCATGGAATATGCACATATAATGTGTCTAAAGTTGAATTATGTGTTAATATATAATTTATTCTCTATAAATGTATTCTATAACTATGTCAACTAAAGTATATGTGCATAGCATATGCCTTCGGGTTCTATCACTATGTATAATATCTATCATAAATATGAAAAGCTTTGTCTAAAAATTGTGAAATTTATGTATAATATTTATCAAAAATATGAAAAAATCTATCTAAAACATGTGAAATTTGTGTATAATATTTGTCATAAATTTGAAACATTCTATCCCAAACTTGTGAAATCAGTTTTGAATGCTTGAGGTTTTGACCCAAGTGTATATATGAATCGTGTGTATTGTATTAAAGTTTTCCAACTATGTATGTGTACAACCATGTATCTATGACATGTCCCCTTTTGGGATGATGGGAATATAGCCTCATTGTCACCTTATCAAAAAAGGATAAGATGACAAAACCATATGTGTGTCTATCACACAATAACTAATCATGTAGCAGTGCCATATCTCAATAGACTTGTTATTGGTCATATGTAAATATTTTTTATTTGTCATGTAATAACTATTACATTTTGATTAGGGATTATAGTTTTTTATATTTTAAGTTTCAAATAAAATTCATGAAAACTAGATAACACAAAATTTATCTTTATGCAGGCTCCATTATAACTTGTAGTTCACGATTTAGATATACGGGGCTCAATATATCATAGTTTGAAGTTCCTAGGCATGCGTAATGGAGAAAAAGTAAACTAATATATATAGCGAGTTTAAAAATTAGTTTTGATTTCATTTTAAATTTCCAACTATTATGATTATTTCAATATTTTTTTTAAAATTGCTTGAGGGGGAGTTATGTGTCTGATGCAATTTAACATCCTATGGGCCACATTAGAGGGCCATAATCTAAAGGATATGGTTAGTAAAAAAATGATTTTTATCATTAATTTGGATTTTGAATTTTTTAGATTTATGGGACTATTTTGGCCTTAAAATGAGTTGACATACACTATAGTCTAAGTAGAGGACAATACCATTGAACTCTAGATAAATAGTGTCCCTTTTTCGATGTTGGTGTCCCACATTACCATCCAATTTTGATGGTAGCTTTGACACTAAAATATGATACATAATGATAAAATTGTCATTTTTTGATGTTAATATATGATGAAATCGATGACTAATAAAACTTTTTTTTTGTTGATTTTGTACAAGGATGTACATATTCATGAGTTTAAAATGGGAAACATTTGTCTAGTTTGACATATATATGTTTAGATGTCATCAACTAGGTAGTTTTGTATTAGGTAGGGCTTAGTCAATTAGGCTGATTAGGTTAAATTAATTATGATGTGTACCTAAAAACAACATTGGTTGAGAGGTTTAATGTTGATAATTGTGTCTTTTGGCTCTTGATATGGGAGATGACTATCACTTTAGAGTATGTATATCAAACCCTATGACTACATATTACAAAGGAGAGGACCTAGGTATCAGGGGACCCAAGTGTGGGGTATATTTAGAGGTCCCACATGTATTTTATAAGTCAATCATGAGATGAGACAAATACATATAGTATAGTCTACCTAAATGATATAATGAGATTTGATGTTCTATAATTGTGGAGATTTATTTGTTGCTTATTGGCTTTGTTCATTGTCATAGATGGTGGTGGAGTGGTAATATATCATCACATGTATCATATGTTATAGAGTATTGAGTAGGGAGGTATCCAATATTTTTTAGGGGTGCACCATGGTGGATCATTTATATCAATATTTTTATAGATTTTAATTAGAGACCCATGGTGGTGTATTCGTCATGACCACATTACTCCATAGGTGGGCATATGAGAATATTTCAATTGTATGGCTAGTCAGTGGATCCCTTGATATATGGTCCCACCCATAAGTTTTTGTAGCATGATGGGTACTACCATGACATAGGGGAATACTACTATGGAGTATCAGATGATACTCAATTGAATGAATCTGACATAGATTATATGGCATCTATTTAGGAAATTTGTTAGCTAGCTCGATAATGGATAAGATTTATGGTGAGTATGTATTAGTATGTGGTTTATGGATCAATTTATGGGTGTGTATGAGTGGTTTTAATTTTACCATGTTTTGAGGTAGCTTGGGATCCAATAGAGAGTCTCTTTGGATCCATATTCATGGCACCACATAGTGAGGGCTAGTAATAGGCCAAATGAGAGGGTTACCTCCACTAATTTAGATGTATCACCACTAGATTTATCACCACTCCTAGCTAGGGAGATAGATCCTATTATACCATTGTTGGATGGTGATGACACTAGTTACTCAAAAACCTATACTTAGTGGTGGTTTGGGACTCTTTGGTTATTATTATTAACTTTTGTTGTTTCCCCCATGTGTGGTACCTATAACACATGGAAAATGTGGGGGAGTATGGAGAGGTTCAGGTGTTCCTTTAGCCCTACAACCTTTAGATGAGGTATCCATTATGGAAATGTGTAAGTATATTATTTTATTTAATTTATTCTTTGTATTTTTGGTGGAATGCATTGATATATATATATATATATAATGTGTAACTTGGTTGTTTTGTGACTACAAGTAACTGAGAGTGGTCCATGATGGTTGGCCTTATTTGATCTACTTTGATGTGAAGTGTGCTTATATATATATTTATGGTGACATGGTTTTTGAGAGGTTTATTGATATTATTGGTGCCCACACACCCATATTTGATCTTATGGCCATGACTGTGATAACATATCATGTAGTGGTGACTAAGTGTGATGAGCTATGTGTGGAAATAGATAGGTAGGTTTCCCTTGGGAGTATCTCCACTGAGATTATGTAGGTTTTTATTGATCAATATGATGACTTAAATTGTTAGTATGATCAAAATTTGCATCATCTAGGAGTTTTGGAGGATATATTATGGGAGTGATATCATTATCATGGTCCTAAACTATGGTGGAGCCTTGAAATTGATAGGTGTGAGGCCTATGGATTTAGATAGTGATGATTTGTATACTCCCAATTATATGCCCCTATATATGATTGAATTATTTTATAAACATTTTATGAATTTGATATAGCTTCTGGGATTATTCTTTACATTTGATCAAGTGTGTATGACTTTATTATTTTTTTAAGTGATTTAATTTCATTTTTTTAAATTTTTTTATGTGATGTGTTGAAGATTATGTATATTTAATTAATTATTTATTTTTGTTCATGTAAGTTGTTTTAAATTTAACTAAGGTTATCACCACATACCATGGAATCTAGCTAGAAATAAAAATTCTTGACTATAATGATTATGATATAACTATAGTTCTAATTTCTATTTTGACATAATTTTATGTGTATCTCCTAAAATATCTAATGTGTTTGGTTCTTTTTTATAATTATAACTTACTTTGGGTACCCATGCTTGCTATGTATAAAAAATAAGTGTCGATGTATGATTAGATTATATAAAATTTGGCTTTGTGTTTCCACATTTGAAACTCTAATGAGAGCTTGATCAACCAATGGTTATTTTGAAGGATCAGTGTGGGAGACATCAGTCATTTTAGAGTGTGCACTAGAATAAGGACTTATTATAGTGGTTTTATTATACAAAGGCTGATAAAACATTTTGTCCTTGGTAGGAGCATCATGGGATGTCTCGATCCTCTTAGAATAACCTCATGAATAAGTGGGGGAATGATACCTTGTTGTCTCATTATTAAATGTAATAACTCCTCTATTTGTAATTTGTGTAATATTTTGTCATAAAGCATAAAAATTATGATGTTCATTAATACAATGATAATAAAAAAATGGTTGCCTTTTGATATTTTTTAGTATGTGTGATGAATGATGTTAATTTGGAGGAAGACTTTTAAAACTTATTATCAAATAATACATTTATCATTTCATGTGGTCACTCTATAGTGCAATCAAACTGAAGTTACTACCTTTTGGTATAAGTATGTGCTTTGATTATAGGGGTATTTTATATTACTCTTATTTCCATTTATTTACCCTTATTGTTTGTTACTTTTTATAAAATATTGGTTTAGAACAAGGTATTGAAGGTGACTTATGAGCATCTTGAGTTGGTTATTTCACTTTGTAAGAATATTTAACAAGAATTTTCCCTTTTAATGAAGATGCATTTAGTTTCATGTTGTTGTTCACTAGTTCAAATGTATACTTATGTAAACCCAATATAAGCAGTTAAATAAAGTGTAAGGCCTATGCAATGCTCTTTATTTAAGTGGATAAATAATAACCCTAATTAATAAGAGTTATACTTCCAAATTTGAGATCTATATGTCAAATAATGTAATGTGTCCTTGAATTTTATAGCATAATCTCAAATAGATTCATCACCATGTTTCCTTAAGCCATGTAAATGTTCCAATTTTAACTTAGTCATGTTATGCTTGTGAAAATATAATAAAAAAATGCCTTATAGCTTATTTATAGTTCATAAGGAAGCATTTAGAATACTATAGAACCAATCACAAGCTTCTCTTGTTAAGCTTCTATGGAATGATTTTAGAAATAAACACCCATATTTAGCCCAATGACCAAAGTAATATACATAGTTGGTCAAATTGTTGGAAGGGTCTCCTTCACCGTAAAATATGGGTAACATAGGCATGCAAAATTTGATTGGATAAATATACTCAAAGACATTTTATGTAAGAGTTAGATCTTCAATATTGTTATCATTGATATTATCATGACTTGAGAATAATTTCAAGTTGAGAAATGGAACTTTATTTTGAAGGTCTCCTATAACATTCATCATAGATATAATTTGGCTAGTAGGAATTGTTTAAGTTTGATAAGATGCACTTATAGGTTTTAATTTACCATATATTTGCAACACAGGTATAATGGACTCATTAAAACTAGCATTGCATTCTAATTTGGCATCATTTCAAGATTTATAAAAATTACATGAAGGAACATGAATATCACATGTTGTTTTTAAGGAAGTAATTATATCATTTTTAATGTCACAAATATTTGTTTCACTACTATGCAAAGAATCATTGCATATGTGTTCAATTGACATATCATGCATAATATTATGGAAAATAACTTGAATACATGAACCTTAATTACATGAAATAAATGTAATCTATATTTTTTGCTCATTATGAAGCAAAGAATTATAAGGAGAATGCATTTTATGAAATTATTCCTCTTCATCACTATGTACATTGTAATCTTTTTCATTCTGATAAAAGATATTGCAATTAGTTAATTCATTTTCACATGAATCATGTATAATAATTTGAATAGTGTTATCATTTTCATGTTTCCATCCTAGAAATATAGGGAGAGGAATATTTCATGCATTTGTATCATTGAGATAGAGATATAGAAATACTTTCACTTTTTGTAGTATTTCATTAGCAAAAAATGGAAAAGAATCTTAAATTTTCATAAAATTTTCTATTGTTGATAAAGAAGGAAGACACTCAATATTTGTAACATGTGCATCATTTAGTAAAGGAGTTATTTATTCAAAAATTTATACATTGATGTCGTGATAATATTATATGCATGGAAGAGTTTTTTTATCAAGATTTTGAATGATGTGCTTGATTTTGTTTGCATACATGTTCATTTTATAAAATTAAATGTGATGTAATGCACTAGAAAATGGTAGAGATAAATTTGGTGTTTTCTAAATAAATACATCTTTAGATTGAAAGTCATGCAATATAAATGGTATAGGATAACTAGACTCTTCACAGTCAATTTATATATAAGTGGAATAAATATCATAATCATAAGAGTAATCATAAGTGTTGATATTAGTATTTATATTATCATCAACATTTATGTTTACATCAATTGGATTATTGGTCCATTTAGTAACATAAGTTTAAGGGGTTTATACAAAAGAAGGCTTTGCATTAAATTTATTGTTAGCCATGATGTCCTCATAAGTGATGTATTGATCATTGAGAAGATTGAATATAAAATGCAAAGGATGAGGATATTTAGGTTTCTTAGTATGGGTATTCATTTTGAGGGTTATAAAACCAAACACACATAAAATAAAGAGCATGAAGGCTAGGACAACAATAAGAACAAATATTACCTATACTATGTCCATGACAAAATTATATTTTGAAAATAAATGGAGTAATATGAAACTCTAAAAATTTGAAAATCTTGGTAAATATAGGGTTTTTTTAATTATAATGAGGAGTCAGGTTCACCAAAATGTTTTATTTAAAATGGGTTTTTATAAAAACACACTATAGAAATAAAACTTGATTAAACTGATATAAACTTTAGATCTTGTTAGTATACAATACCATTAAAAATTAATTAATTTAAACATGTGAAATAAATATATAAATAATTATATGATTAAGGGTTAGGAAAAACATATCTTGTTTGTTTTTTTATTCTACACTGCCAATATTTACTTGTTTCATCTCAGACCTACTATTTAACTTCATGTCAAGTTAATTCAAATTTTTACTAATTTCTTTGTCCTAGACACTAGTGTCACATTTGGGACACCAACATCGACACTTTTGGACTAATTTTAATACTTTTATCCCTATACTATAATAATCTCTTTATATTCTTGAATTTGCACGTGTACCTATATTTCATGTTGCTTCCTAAATCTATGATTGAATCACATGCAATATGTATGTAATATAAAAAACCTAGTTCTTTTCCTCTTGAAAACATATAAATCAATAAAAATGGATTAGCACATTATTCAAGATAACCCTAGAAACTTTTTTATTGCTAAGTGTTGCCTACATAACCATATACTTTGAAGAGGGCCTCAGACTTGCATGTAGTTCTCCCTCCTAGTTGTATGTTTGTAATGGTGACTGTGAAACTATATGTTATTTATCCTATTATAACCCTTGGTACAAATAATAAAATTTAAAATTAACCCTTTCATAATACTTCAAACTTTAGCACTAGAAATTTAGTATAAGGTGTGATTCAATATCTCTTGAATAAAACAATATGTATGCTAATTGATAAACTTACTTGATAATCAAATACTATGCCTTATATTTATATATATAGGGAACCTTTTAATTAAATTTAAGACATAGTGGTGTATGAAAGATGAAAATATAATAGACATACATGCCCTTCACAAAAGTCACAAAGTGAAAATCATAGAAATAAATAAGAGGATGAGTCAGGACACTACCATTAACTTTAGGACACTAGCATGAATCCTAGTATCCTAAAGTTAATAGCAGTGTATAAAAAATTATAAGATAGAACATATTAAAAAAAATTATGTATCCATATAACATGTTAGAAAAAATTATGGAGTAGTGAATAAGAAGACATGAAAGAATAAACATTACAATAAAATAGACACAAATCCAAAGAGGTCTAGCAAGATTGTGCCACAAGTACTCAACTTTATGTCAAACACTCTATATATATAAAATTATGAAAAAGACATAATAAAATTAGGATTTTACCAAATATGAGTATATACATATATTAACCTCATGTTTATTAATTATAAAAATTAGTAAAAATTATAAACCACACAATCATGTTATAAACTAAAGCACAGTTCCCACTTCAATTTTTTTTTTCACAAAGCTTGTGTAGGATAGATAAGATATCTATT